>JBAMHZ010000002.1:4507984-4543792 GCA_037177395.1 Alpinia galanga | reverse complement strand
CATGCTAGCGTGCATCGGAGGGCGCATAGGGTATCATTACTTATATATATATACACACACATATATATATACACATATATATATAAGTAATGAATATATTTGAAGGGGAGCCTTGGCGCAATGGTAAAATTGCTGCTGTGTAACTTAGAGGTCATGGATTTGACTAATAGAAATAGCCTTTTGCAAAGCAGGGTAAGGATACGTATAATAGATCCTTTTTCGAGACCCTATATTGGTGGGAGCTTCGTGCATCAAGCTACCTTTTTTCATAGGTATGCTTGTAATTTTTTATTCTTAGCATGTTTAACCAGCACATTTATCTATTTCTCAATAAGATACTCTTCTATCTCTTAACAGGTGCTTGAATTTGACTTATTCAGATAGGAATTTTTCTTGAAGCAAAGCATAAATTCAACATGTTAGGTTGACTTTGATTGTATACTTTGGCCTTCTATTCCTTGATGGCTATGGCACACATGAGGAAGATAAAAGCATCATATGCATTGTTTCATGCAAGTAGCCACTCAATGAAATAATCATAAAAATTTGGAAGGTGAAATACCTGTGTTGCTTCTCTGGCAACATGGTGAGATTAATGACACTACTTTGAAGCAAGAAGAAAATGATTGTGGGAGTAATATGCAGGTGTTGGCATGACGATGACTATATAGCCAGTTATCATGCCTATTACTTCAGAAACACCATTGTTTAAATCTTGGGCCGAAGTTACTGCTTCTGAGAGATGCAACATTACCTAGCAAAGTGGTTCCTTGTCTTTGCTAGATGACTATTTAAGATTGCCTTCACCATCATAGGTTTGTGACCATATGAATGCATATTTAACGCTGTCAAGCTTGTCCCAACTGATTCAGAACATTCATGTTTATATCATGAACATGGGCTTTTACTTCATTTCTTTGTTGCATCATTATGACCACCACCCTAAGTTTCCTAAGTGGAATTGCAAAACTTTATAACATCAGCAATATATGCAGCCAACTGGGTCACTTCGGTGAAGCAGAGGAAGAGAAACTTAATGCTGGTGTCATTGGCTTGAGATCCCATAACGCGTGAGCTTCAATAGCTAATGGAGCATGCTCTCTGTGCATTATCTCCAATGCAACACTTTCTAATGAGCATGAAGCGGTGTGATCAAGTGGATGAAGTAGATAAGGATGTTTACTATAGGTCTTGCTCGCGTTTGGTCACCACTTGGGAGAAAATTAACCAATAATTCTCCCCTGTTTTTCTTAGCTAGTGCCAATGCAAGGTAAATCTTGTAAATTCATGGTGTTTTGTAGGCGCCAGTAGAGTTTGGAGATTGAATAACTTCATAATGACAGAGTTGTGTAGTATTTTCTCTTATCAATCTGGTTGACAGCATGAATGAACATGACAGTGATAGGTTTTCCCTTTCATTAAGGATAATTAATTAATCATCCTTTAATTGAAGCATCACACCAGCTCTTCACAGTGAACGTAATTCACGCATCGAACATTTTGCTCAAATGTTGCATTTATTTATGACAAGAGATTAGTGCTCATGCATTATTGGATTTTTGTTGGTACAAACTCTAGGTTGGAGGATTCAATTTTTTTTATTTTTTGTAAATAGTATAAAAAATTCAAGAATTGCACCTCCTTATGGAGTGACAGGAGTACCACCTTAGGGAGATATGTGAGAAGATTTCAATTATACATGCCTCAACTTGATTTTTACCTTGCCTCATGGTTATTTGTCTTCTTGATTCCATTATGGTAGTAGAAGCAAAGATTTTGACTCAATCCTATATCAAAGCTAGTAGTGGTGGAGGGTTAAGGGTGGCATCTACTAATGCGGTTATTGTCAACATGGAGAGGATTCTTGCTCCCAGTCATAGTAAGCTCATGTGGTACTTTGGAATGAATAGAAAATTTTGGTCAAGCTGATGGGAGGTGTCGAGGAGCACAAACACAATGAAATATTAAAGCAATGCAGTAAACAAATATTATGAAGCACGATACCTTATGCAAAGTGATTGGTTATCCACTAAAAGCATGAAAAGGTACATGATTAATTCTAATGCAATTAATTACTATGAGAATTCTTGGGAGGAATATGATTGTGATGATTAAATACATGCATAAAAAATATAGTATAACCCAAAAAACTTGTGTTTTAGTGTCAAAGAGCGGTTCTTGCATATGAGTGTGGGAGCTATACAAGACTATCTGAAGGGTGGTAAAAATTGAGAGGTATGGAATGATTACTGAAATAGAAATTTTTTTGTTTACACAACTTTGTCAGCGTATGAATGTGGGAGCTACACGGGAGGCTGGTAAAAATTGAGAGGCATGGAATGATTACCAAAATAGAGATTATTTTGTTTATACACAACTTTGTCACAATGGGAATCATAGTTCAATGGGAATTGGACAAGAATTATATGAGAAATGCGAACATGCGATCTTACATTTCTAGTGCATTCCATATCGAATACATGGGACTGAAACTTGTCTCCTTTAAGTCCTATAGCTAAATGCATTGATAGTTTGTACGTTGTCCTTAGCTTTAATTAAAGTGGAGTGATAGAGCAGTTGTGGATACCTGATGAGTCTGCTTTTGGAAGTAGAGAAGTGAGAGGCTGCTTCGTAAGATTATTCAGTAAAACTTGAGAAATCTTGCTAAGCAAGTACAACAAGGCTCAGTAATGCGTTGCCATGAGAGAGCCATTATATGATAGTATATAAGGATTCTAAGCCTGGGGCTACCTTTTGTAACAAGGCATGTAAATATTCAGATCTTTCTTTCCAAATATATTATTAGAAAATGAGTGGTGAATTGTTATATATATGTTCAATTATTAAAAGGGTTTTTTAATTAATTAAGGGGTTTGATAATTGTATTTCATATCATGTGTATATTATGGAAGAAAAGGAAAAAGGAAAAAAAAGAATGAATAATAGTGTTTGGATGTGGTGCTTTGTAAAAGGAACAACCATTTAAGTGGAGCCAAAATATTTTATGAAAACAAAATGAGACCTTTTCTTATAGAGCGACAAGGATTACAAAGGTTTCTAATTCTTCTCCCATGTTTCAACTCTTGGATTTGAAAAAAGCTCAGGGAATTGTTGAACAATGTAGATTTGATGCTGTGAGAATGGGCATTTTTATCCTAGGGATGAAATCATATTTTTCAATGAAAAGATTTGCAATTGAACTTCACATTCATGTTATCAACAAGGTTATTTGATTTCTTTTTCTCAACTTCAATCACTTTTTATAGGGTGAAAAGATGGTTCTTGTTGCATGTGGATGGCGTCACACTATTACTGTCTCTTCTTCTGGAAATTTGTACACCTACGGATGGAGTAAATATGGTCAACTTGGACATGGAGACTATGAGGATCATCTCAGTCCACATCTATTGGAAGCCCTAAGAGATAATGGCATATCTCAGGTCCTTACTGTTTCCTCGTCACTAATTAATCCGTTTTACTCAAAATTATGATTGTCAATTAGTTGCTAAGAATAAATCTTTATGTTTGGAACTATAGGCATATGGATATATTTGGTATCACATTATAGACACCTTTCTGTCACGATTTCCATGGAATTTTCAACTACAAGTATGACCAATTTTGATTGGATTTCTAAATTCTGAATATTAGGAATGTTGTGATTTGAGTACCCAGCTTTTCCCTTATACACAATATAATAATTTTTGACCTTATTATACAAACATTGAGAAATGCCAATGCCTATCAGGATCTAACTAAACTTTACCTATGTCGCTCTTCTCAGGTCATATTAATAGAGATAAAGCAGAAAGAGCCTTTTGTATAGTAAGTCTGTGATGCTTTGTACAAAGAAGGATTTGTAATGCTCTATGCAAGCTAAGATTGTTTCTGGTTAACATATCTAGGATCCAAATTTAAAAAGTTGACCAATTTGAAGGGGTGCTGAGGAATGAGATTAAAACTGGTTCTTCACCAGACCTATCTATCATACATTTTATATCTTATCTAGTAAGCTAGACATGACTGATATCTATCAAACTACAACTTGAGGAGTGAGGTTTCATGTTACGGTATCTGTATAATAAAATATATCTTAATGCCAACCTCTAAGATGCTCATTACTCTATTTATGAGCAAAATTACAGTACCATGACAATTTATCTTGTGCTTTAGTTCTTGTACAGTTGCTGCTTTATGTCCCAGAGGTCACGGGTTCAAATCCTGGAAATAGCCTCTTGCAAAAAAAAGCAGGGTAAGGCTGCGTATAATGGATCTTTCCCCGGGACCCTGCATAGTAGGAGCTTCGTGCACCGGACTGCCCTTTTTAGTTCTTGTACAGTTATCTAGTATCCCCAGTCACATAAAGCTTGCAAACCTGTTTTATTTCTGTATTCCACAAGTATTTTGTTGGCCAATGTTGATATCATTTTCTTCTTCTTTAGATTTCAGGTGGTTGGAGACATACTATGGCACTTACAGCTGATGGAAGACTATATGGTTGGGGATGGAATAAGGTTTGCTGGTTCCTTCATGAATCCCCCGCTTATGTATCTGGTTCTATTCTGCTTCATATGCAATTTGTCATTTGTTAGTTTTTGTTAATGAACTGGTGTGACCCGCACCGAAATTTTTGACCCCTGTGCACAGTGCAGAAATTCACTTGACAGTCTGACATGTACTTCCATGTGTTTTTGAACTGAACGTTAGTAATGAGATAGGTAAAGTAAAAGAAAATCTAGGATTCGTACTGTACTACCATAAAGATTTCTTATGCCTACTATATATGGGAACAACACCAAACTTTGCGATTATGCTTGTTAGTTCTATTTGATTTGCTGATTTGTCCAATATTCGTATTTGGTCTAGTGTAAGATTCAGGTTTAGAGCTGGAATTCCCTTTTCCTTTAATGTGCTCCGTCGAGTATCCTTGATGCTTGAACTCTTCATCTACTACCTCCCTGACTGTGTTCGATACTTAGATAGTGTCACTCAAGTGGATGCTAAATTCTTCATTAACAGATAATTTTTTTAGAAATAGTTGCTTCAGATATTTGAATCCCTGTGTCAGATTCTCATGCCTGACATTGCCAATTACTAGAATTTGATATTTTTGGTTTCATATGGAAAAGATATGGAGGTCTTGCAGTTTGATAAGTATAATATCAAGAATCAAATATAATTGTACCATTTACTGCAAAGGATCGGAATCCACCTTATATCCCGTATTGAAGTTGGTGCAGTGTAGTCCAACACTGTAACAGATATATCTATTTCTGTAATATTAAGTTTTTAAACGTATTACCATAGGGAAGCAATTATAATCAAATTTTGAGATTTTTTTTAAACTTAGATACCTTTTAAAACATAGTTTCTAATTGTAATCATAGTGAAACATCTCGGTGTTTTCACTTGGCAATTTACTTTGTTTCCATCTGTGCTTGTTACACAATTTGATTTGAGATTTTTTCTTTTATCTAGTTTGGCCAACTTGGCATTGGTGATAATGATGATCGGTGCTCTCCAGTTCAAGTTAAACTTCCGGAAGATCAGGTAAATGGTTGCCTCTTTTACACAAAATGCAAAAATTTTCACTCAACTTGTTGCAATACCAAGTATTTTTCCATCATTGCCTTGAAATAATTATAACAGATCTGCAAAAACATGGCTCGAAGGAGTCTTACATTATGAGATCTATTTAGCTTAGTCTTTATATTGTAATCGTTTGCAGAAATTGAAGCAAATTTCCTGTGGTTGGAGGCACACACTGGCTCTGACAGAAGGAGGAAATGTTTTCTCTTGGGGCAGGGGTACAAGTGGACAACTTGGCCACGGTGATATTCTTGACCGGTAAATGCATCTGCAACTCTCCAAATTCATGGAAGAGTAAGCAGACTGTTTAGTGTTTTATTCTGAATCTTAATCTGTCAATGCAACTCTACGATATTCTTAATTTGTTAAGTCGATCCTCTGGCGTGCTGCAACATTTACTATCCAAGTAAACCATGTGGATATTCAATAAACTTTCTTGAGCAACAAACGCCTAATGGCTTGCAGTTAGAGGTAGAGAATGTTAAAATGTAACCATTCCAGTCTCTAAAACAAGTAAAAGTGCTTTGGAGGATATATGCCAATTATAAAAGATGTCTTTTTCAGGTAATATGATGGTTATAGTACATACATCATTTATTTTCCTATTTATGGCTTTGCGGCCACATTATGTTCTATGAAGTAATTTTTCTCTCTTATTTTTTGGTGAATGCTAAAAGTTGGTCATTCGCCTTTCTCTAGAAAAAGATCCTTGTAGCCAATAGTTCCATTTCAAAGATAGTTTAAACAAGAAGGGAAATGTGCTTGGTTGTCTCCATGATTCAATATTTTTAGGTGGTCAAGGCAAGAGGTGGACTCTTTCTCATTAAGATAAAACTAGTTGTTCACAAGTAGCTGACTCATCTGCTAAAATATAATGACATCATCTTGAGATAGTAACACTCAAGGGAGGGGTGCAGCCCACGTGGCAGTCAACAGTGTCCAATGCCATGTGGACTGCGCCCCTCAGTCACGCATGCATGCGTGCACTGGGGGACATGCAAACTAACATCTTCGAGTAATACTATATCTGGAGACCCTATGAAGCCTCAATATTTTTGAACTCTCTTGATTAGAGGAATGGAGAGACCAAGAACTTTATAAGGGAAATGAGAGAAGATCACTAGAATTTGATGATTAAAAATTAAAATACATGGTGATGCGGCTCGAGTGGGTTTTGTACTTATGCTTACACTTTTGCTTGTGTTCGTCTTGACTTGGACTGAACTGGCTCCGCTGTCATCTCTCAGGTTCTTCGGGCACTAATTTATCATTTACCTGACATTGATTTAAAACTTTAAGATAATCTACTCTCGACATAGATTGCCATTAACAATTAAAATCCTACTCAAGTCTCTAGTCAAAATCAATCATCTACCGACCTTGCCAAAACCAAATTTCCAACGGAAATTTTGTATGTGTAGGCATAATTTAGTTTAGACAAATAGTAGTATGGAAATTACTCAATTTTTGGTATTCTGTATTGACTTTCTTTTTTTATCGACATCATGCACTTGCCTGCTTCAGTAAATTATCAGTCATAAATATATCTCTCTCCATCTATATTTGTATAAGAAGTTTGATGGTGTCCAATATGGACTTTATCTTCTCTTCAAGTTGGACTCATGATTATACTTTCTTTTTTTCTTCAAGAAATACTCCCAAGATGTTAGAGGTTATAAGCAAGGACGGCTTAGGTTGCAGCCAAATGGAATCCTCCAACTCCCTCTCATCATCAGGTAATTTATTCTCTTTATGCATCATCCTTCAAGAAGCATGCTTGTGGTATGTCCTACTGTCAGAAACTCATAAAACTTTTGCTTCATAGGCAAAATCTGGGTTTCTCCATCAGAAAGATATGCGATTGTTCCCGGTGAAACTGTAAATTCGCATTCAATTTTTTTTTTTACTTGCGATATTTGTGATCGGTTGGTTTTATTTGATTGCATGACAATGCTGAGATTTGTGTTCAGGCTGCAAGACTTTCAGCAGATCCAATCAGGGGTAATGGGAGCGATGCAAACGTCCCCGAGAACGATGTCAAGCGGATGCGAGTCTAGTTCTTTATTTACTCCAATGTTTTAAAAGCCTTATGAAGATATGCACCATTCTACGCCTCTTTACCTTGGTTGGTAGCATTGTAGATGTTATTTAGATGAAGTTGTTACTTATCTTCACTGGGTCTGCCTGCTAAAATATTTAAACTTGTTACTATTTCAGTTCTGAGTTGATAAATAATTTAGATTTCCCCATCAGATTGCAACAAATCCCTAGAGAAATTCTGGTACATCGTTCCCTGTTCCTCATAACCATGTATCGAGAAGTTCCAATCCAACTGTGTGTGAAAATAAGTTTAGTAATGCTATTTACTAAATGGATCAGTTAGAATTCTATAATTACATACAAATACAACACCGTGATTGGTGTACGTTCTCTGGCAGATAATTGGCGAATTTATCAATTGGAGCACTTGTTTTTTATTTTCCAAACGGTGTTCCCTGCTTTGTTATCTTTCAAAGCATCATTTTTTTTAACATATTCAAAATATTATTAATTCTTTTCACATATAAAAAATGTTCTTGGTTTTAAAAAATTAACTTATTCCTTTTTTTTTTTGTTTAATACGATTGAAGTTTTACTAATTTAGATAAATAACCAATTTAGAATGCATCTACAAATTCATATTCAAAATTTAAACACCAATCTTAAGCTCAAACTCCTTATATTATTATTATTATTATTTAAAAAAAAATAAAAGAATACTAGTATTTTAAAGTGTATCTATATATTTAAATTTAAAATTTTAAAAGATAATCATAGTTTTAGTCATCAGTTTTGTTAAAATTATTAATTTTTATTGTTTTTTAAAAATACTTTACTTCTAAACTATAACACTTGAATTTCTATTCTTTTTTAAATATTTCCTTTTGATGATAATTTTAAAATTCACGTTTTTAAAATTTTTTTAGTAGAGTTCATATCATTTTAATCTCTATTTATTTTTAATTTTTTTTAATAAAAAGTTTATGATTGATGAAGTGATATTTTAAACAAAGCATTGCTTCCACATTCTTTAAAAAAAAGCACTTAATAATAATAATTATTGATATAGCTGACAATGAATAGTGAGTCTTTGGTGTTACATGTAGTTTATTAGATATTTCTGATTGGATTTTTAACTGCAGTGCATTGTAAAAAAAAAAAAAATCTTCAATAAAATGATAAATCTTAGAACGTTCGGTTGTCTGCTGTGAGTATTTTTTAATTTATTTTGACAGTGAATGAAAAATTTATATGAGATTGAATCAATAACTTTAGGATTAATCAGCAATACCCAGTGTCAATAAATAAATAAATAAAAAGAAGAGAGTGAAACATCAACTGCGACAGCGACGCTGACGAGGAAGGCTACCAAGCTGAAAGGGCTGCTGTCGGCTGGTGTCCACCTCAGAGACGCTGGAGTTGATGGCTGCAATTTAAAAAAATATTGAACCGTCATATTAGTAGTCTTTCATTGTTGTCTTTACATATGAAGGGAAGTAAATCAGAAACATAGGGTGGTTAGCATAGAAATACAAAGTCATCGATAATTTGACGATGAAATTCAAAAATCAATCTTTTGATCTTTCGAACTTTAACATGACTGCAATTCAAGAGCTAGCTTGCCAGTGTCCAACGATACAAATTCATTAAAATAGAACTGCTGCATCCGTAGATTGCTTCAAGTTCATGGACGAGGTGTTTGGTTAATTATTTCTTGGCAATGGAGAGGACATGGCCCATAGAATTGAACTTCACTTCAGAAACATGCTTTAGCAGAAAATTATGTAGGTAGGAGACATCCCTACATGCCACTTTATTTATTGTCTGGATATGCTTCGATATCAGTTATGAGCAGTCCCCCACGGGACGGGTGGTTGGCTAGAATAGTGTGAATTTGCTCCAAAAAGACAGGGGTCAAAATCGGAGGAGGTCTAAAATCCTCCTTGGTTTCCATCGCCCCCCTCTACTCTAGCCAATCGTTTAAGGGGCATAGCTCCCCCGTGGATTTACCTCTCTTGTAATGGCCGTGGGACTGATCGACAGGGGCGCTGAGGGCGAACGTATCGCCTTTTGCTCCAAGATATCAGTTATGAGCAACTGCCAAGTCTGGCACCATTCAACTTCACACTTGAAATTATATTTTTTTTATCTTAGCACATTCTAATTCCTTCAGGGAAAAGTGAAGCAGAGAGATGCTTCATTTGTAAGCAAACTTATAAGCAGCAACTGTAGTCCTTGGAAGTTAGAAAAATTGCATATGAAGGGATCATGGAAAGCCAGCAAAAGCCATTCAAACAACCAAAATTCTGCCTGTACATTTATTACATAACTCGAACAGATCGAGTGGAGATTTGAAAAATAAGAAGGAATCAGTGAATTAAGCTGGTGCAAACAAATAAAGATGATGTTGAACTTGCTCCTCCTCCCTTTTGCTGGTTTAGTGGGTTTCAACAAAGATAGCTCACTGCCTATGAGCCAAAGAGAAGAAGTTTTAAGTGCGCCAAATACGTCTTAATTATTACTACTCTGATGAATGAATTAAGAAGTCCAAGATCAATTATTACTCGTTTAGCATGCAGTCTGACGAAGCATTCCATGTCTCGACAATAACAAACAATTTCCATGCTGAAAGGAATTAGTTGCTCTTTTTAAGCCGCCTTTCAGCGAATTAAGTAATTAATGTGTCACAAGACTCTCTATAAAGTTTTATTATTATTATTATAATAAGCGTTAGAAATGTGGATGAAAAGATGGAAAATTTTATATTAAAAAAAGTAAGATAAATAAGTTAATTTATATTGAATTATACTATTAAAATAGTATAAAATGAGATTATTATTATTATTTTTTTTTACTTTGTTTGCATGAATTCACTGTCTGATTTGCACTATTGTATAAAAAGTGATTCATTCGTCCTCAGTGCTCCCATCAATGGGTCCCACAGCCAATATAGAGAAGGTAAATTACGAGGAGTACTTTGTGCCCAACTAAGGATTAACACAGCAGGAGGATAGACATCCCAAAAAGACTTGTAATCTTTGAAAATTGATTCTTGTTTTATTGTGTAACTTTATTACTGTACTAACCACAAGAGCTCTCTCTCATGGATTTTGCACTAAAATCAACTGGCATGCAAGTGAAGTTTATAAGCGTCGAATCTGTATCGATCGAGATTAAAAGAAAATAGTGGAGACAAAAAATTACTCACGTAGTTTAACATATATTTTGCCTTTTTTTTCCCCCTTTTTCTATTGCCTTAAACAAAGACATTAATTAATATTAAATGGGTTAGTGACAGACAGTAAGTGTCCTTGTATTTCAAACCTATAAATCGAAGTACAAAAATTAGTTTGTCATATATCAATTTGTGCTCAATTGTCAAAGGTCGTTTAGAAGTTGTATCCTAAACAAATATATATCATCTATTAAAGCCTCTAATTACTGCTGGAGAGAGTATGAATCTTTTTTTTTTTTTTTATAAAAAAAAAAAAACTAAGACACTTACCCCGCTTGGCGCTCCTCCTTGATCAAATAGCCTTTGTACTATTACAAATTTATTTATTTTTAAATTATGACAATTAAAAGCTCTCGGTCTCTGTTTTTTTTAATAATTCAAATGTCTGAATTTTATTTAACTAATTCTAAAGATAAATGGTCTTTTTTCTTAATACATTTATCAAATAAATTTAAAATATAATTTATACATATTTAAAAATCAATCACATATTTTGAGCACAGTCTTATTCTATTTTATAAGAGGTTATTTTCATTATTCTAATTCGTGATCTTTAAATTACACAATAATTTTATCATATATTTTGCCAACCAATAAATAGTATGGTCCTTTTGGCCTTGCTTATAAGGCCATGCACCCCATGTGATGGCCATATGAAAAAGGACCACTGTAGGATTTAATTCTTAATAGCCTTTCTACCGTCAAACCTGTTTAGCATATAAAGTTGAGACACACACAAATGCAAAGCCAAAAAGAAAGAAAAAAAAAAGAAAAAAGAAAAAAAGGAAGACTTCATTTTTGTTGGTTTGGATCACCAAACAATATTGCCCCAAACCCTCTCATATTAGTAATCAATATTCTAGTGTAATGCCTTCCACGCTGTGCAGCATTTGGCTTGGACCAACCTTTCCCCCCCACTCCATTAATGGCTACTTCATCTGCTCGACGTCTATGTCTCTGCCTCCCCTCCGGGCCCCTTCCACCGCCTAACACGCCATGCCATTCACGCACTCCATTAACCTCCCACGCATTGCATACATTATCATACCTATAACAATTGCACGCAGTAAACTGTTTAATTCAGACGGAGTAGAGAGGAAGCAAAAATGATGGATGATTTCAGTTTCCCCACCGTTGCAGTAGATGAAGACCCCCCCCGCCTCATCTCCCTTCTGGTTCCTCCAATCCACCGACAGCACTCGCCCGAGAAGCTTATCATCTGCCGGAGATCAGCAGCTGTTCGAGGATGCTGAAGCGATGAAGATGAATCCGAAGGTAGACAGCGCAGAGAGCAGCAGCCAGTTTGTGGACGAGGAGAGGATGGACATGCTGTGGGAGGATTTCAACGACGAGACGGCGAGGAAACTGAGCAAGAAGGCTAGCTTTGATTCAGCAGGCAACAGCAGGAGGAGAAGCTGCAAAGTGGAGCAATGCGGAAATTTGATTCACAGGAGGAGGCCGAGCCTGATTGTGATGGTGAAGGTGCTGAAGAAGTTGCTGTTCATCCAGAAGGCTGCTGCATCATCTAAAAGAAAGCAGCATCACTCTGCCAATTAAATACAAAATTTTCAAGTCACGTAGTCCTCCTGATGATTACCTATAGAGATACATATACTTTGTGATACAAAATTGATCGCATTCTCTCCTTGCAATTGCATGTAAAAAAACTTGCTGTCTGCCATTATCATTGCCCTGTGTGCTTGGAAACTATTCAAGTTAATGATCCAGCTCTTAACCAATCCAGTTTTTGTTGATAGGTAAGGAAGGGTTAGGATCAGGGTCCACCTAAACCGCTACTCCATTGATAATGTTGTGGATGATAAGAGAGACACTTCAATACAACTCTAAGTAATGTTCTTGTTATCCTTTCCCTACCATATACCTTTATTAACTTCAACTTATTTTAAATTTACCAAATAAATGAACTAGGAAGAAGATTGTCTATCGTTGGATTAATCGGGTAAAACACAGACAAATTATGAAAGAAGGAAAAAAAAACATGAACATCTATTCTTTATACATACGCTTCAGCCATGCCTATGCCTAGTGCTTGGACATTTCTGTTGATAAGGAAAGCTACTCAGAATTATTCGAAGGAAAATGGACCCCTAGTTGAAAGGGCTAATTTTTGCCCATTAATTCACTTTATTTCCTGTTCCATGAATTCCAATTGGGTCTCTCATGTGGGAAGGGAATTGGGAGAGTTAATTGGAAACAGTTGCCAAATTATATTCAAGAAAGATGACTATCAGTTAGAGGTACGATGAATTATGCTCGTGTGGACCCAAGCCATGTCTAGACAATTTTGCTGAAGCCAGGTGAGGGTACTGTGTAGGACCTTGGCTCTACCAATTTAGATGATGTTGCACATGGGCTGAATTGCTCGAGGTCCATCCTAGTACAAGTCCAAGCCTTGGTGGATTCATATCATAGGCAACAGCTAGTTGCTTAGGGCTCACCGGGACCAAGATTGAAACTGAGTCTCAAAACAAGACCTAGAAATGCTCGGCAAGCAAGGCGGTGATGCAGTTCATGCGGCACGGCAGACTGCGATGAGGATAAGGGGGAGATTATGTGGCAAAGAGCTGTAGAACGGATTGGGCAGTTGGTGTGTGTGTGATGGCGTAGGTTGTGCGGAGGAGTGAGTTGAGCTGTGGAGGTCCGCACGAGGGTGATCAAGAGAGAGGGCACTATATGGGACCTATTTTTCATGCATCATTCGGGAATTTTGCTTTTTGAAAGTGGAACACTGCCACAAATGGACACAACATATTAAAGTTAAGGAAATGACAGCCACCATCAAACAGTTTTATAAATTGGGTGTGTTGCACACGAATGTTCCTTCCAATTTACATAACAATAATAATAATAATAATGAAGACACCCCAGCCAATGCGGGATCCCAGGAAGGCTGGACCACGTATTGCAGGACAACAATATCTAAGCAAAAACTTCATGTGCATTTGTCGATATGGTAAATAGTACCCCAGACAACAATTAATACAGATTTCAGTAAACAACAACAAAAATGAATAAAAAAACAAACATACAAACACACAAACAGTTACAAAACACTTAAACCATCACAATTTAACTTGATGCTGCATCTATACGAAAGGACAAGAGGAGAAAGAAAAAAAAAAGAAAGCTGAATTGAAAAAGACTTTCTCCGTTTACTAGAAAGAGAATGAGAATAATTAGACTCCCAACTCCAGAAGTTTTATTTATGTCTAGATGGAAATAGAAGAGTACAAAGTTTTTCTAATAATGTTTTGTTTATCGTCTTAAAGTCACTTTTTCCCCCTCCTATTGCTCCTCTACAAATAAAAACAACATCAAAATTTGTATAGTGAAATTTAGAAATGGATAACTAGGACAACGAGAGGTAAGATATCCAAAGTAAATATTAGAAAGGGTATACGAATTCCACACAACATTTGCTCCCACTTAGAGAGTTTTCAAACATAAAAGTCCGCTGTGCCCTTTGATGTATTGATGAAGCCTCCTAATAATGAAGCACGAAAACTAATTCTAAATACCCTTCAATGCTTTAGTTAGCAAAGAATAAGAATTGCTTGTAGAAAACTATACAAATAAATTGTAAGTGCATATATATTAACAAAAAGGCAACATTAATTGCTAACCTCTAAATTCACTGCAATTAGACAACCAATGAACCAATCAATGAATTCTGAATGCCAGTTTAGTTGCCATCAGAAACTGAAGTTGGGTTGACAGTCCGCTATGCTGAAACTTCAGTTTTGGATGTTATGTTGCTGCGTGTTCATGGTGATTCTGATTTCATTGTATGCTTTCAGTGCTTCTGATGTAAAAGTTTCCAATTCTTCAAATGTTGGAACTAAAGTAGGTAAAATATTGGAAACAATTTTTTCAAGTCGTCTTAGAGTTTCCTTGTGTAGTTCTCTCTTCTCATCAAATCTCTTCTTTATTGCCATCAAGGATTCATCATTTTCATCCACAACATCATTACTACTTGCTACAATTTCTAGATGCCCATTATCTTGCTTTGCCTGCGTAGATTTAACCCTTCTATTAAAGGCCTTCAACAGCTCTTCTTCTTCGAGTCTTAGGTTCTGTTCTTCATTTTGACTCACCCACATTAAGTGGACAGTTTCTGCAAAAGATTGCATTTGTTCAACAACCTTGTCGGCCGAAATACACTTCATTGCATGATACCAATCATTGGAGAGAATAAATACGGATGGAGCTCCAATCCTGGTTGGAGAGAAAGGAGCGAGACCATCAGGTGTTAGTTCTTGTTCTTGAGGAAGCCATTTCACTTGCCATCCATTGAGCGCTTCTACAAATGACTTTTGAATGCTAATCCAATTGTTGAAACATTTACACAAGTTTAGGAGAACCATCTCCAATTCTTTTGTAGCCTTCACTCCAGACTTTTTTTTAATAACTAGATTATAGCTTTTGCAATGAACCAGAGCTTGCAACTGTTTCTGATGGCAATCCATCATAGACTTCAACATTCTTACCAAACTGCATGGGAGGAAGATTACAATACGAGAACAAGATTGGAACAAATAAAACTGGCAAAAAAAGGTTGTTTGAAAAGTCTTGAGAAGCTCATATTATCAACTAAATTGATGAAACATTCATGTATTTCCAATTTTCTCTTGTAACCATTTCACCTAATATCATATTGTAAATTAAAGCATTAATATGACTCTGTATTAAACATGCAAAAGACTATCTGCTAACTTTTCATAGCCCGAGAAAGGTCTTCCTGTCCTCTTTACCCTTTGGATCACTACCAAATCTAAGAAAAGAGCATAAACAACAATCGCATCATCCAGGTTGGTATGTTTAACGTATTCTTATAGTGCATCACTAAGATTGTCATAGAACCCCTATCTTTTAAACACTTGTGCAACCCAGCTTGCACCCAAGGAAAGCAGAAAATTAACCAAAACATACTGTATCAAATTATGCCTTTCCTTCAGTACTCGAAGTAAGATTCATGTTTGTTTTCCCAACTCAAAAAATATGAATATTTCTCATTTAAATCCTAAATAATTGAGACATTCGATTATTTTGTTACAGGTATTTTGTTCAATTTTAAGTTGGAGTTGGATTGATTTTCTTGAGACCTAAAATCCCATTAAATTCAAAAAAAAAAAAAATCTAAGAAACCCAATGCTTATAAAAAGTTGGTGTCCAAGTTGTATCAAGTTTGTTGGAGATAGTCAGGTTAGAAAGATATTTCTATTTTTCCATTTATTAAGTGAGAATCTATGCTCAAAATCAGATATAAGAATCCAACACTAAAGGTGAATGCTGCATCATTTTGCACAAGTCAAAATTGGGATTAAAGGGATCTAGGCATCCAACATATTAAACTGTTGTTAAGGTCATGTTGTAAACGGAAATTGCCATGTCTGACTGATAAAATATTAGAAAAAATTTTTAATAGTAAAAGTATATAATGATGACCAGAAGATAACGTGACTCTAAAGTGACCTTTAACTTGTATACAAGGGCATGTGTTTATTATCTATCCCAAGGTAATAGTAGTTCTTTACCATTATAATAAATGATTTAATTAATTTTAAATGTTACTAGCAACGTAGCCTTGAATAAAGCACAATAAAGGAATAAGAAGCCAATCCCCTACACATCACCTCTCCTCATACTATTTTCTCCTTATAAATTCAATTTGGTCTTTCCATTCTATAGTAAAGTAGATTTTTAACAACTATAAAGTCTTCTTTTTGTGCCAATTTTGTTCTATTAACCATTTTGGAATCCTCTGTAAGTGCACCAACTCCATATGTTAGTTACATTAGAGTATCTGAGATTAATTACATATTTGAGAATTAATAGCAATTCAAAATATCATCTATTCTTCGAAATTTTTTATAGATGAAATATAATTAGGTATTATTTCATTTATACTGTTCCTCAATTTACCATTTAGTAGGTCAATTATCCATATCATCCTCATATCTGGCTTGCCCAACTATACAAGGTCAGCAAAGTGTGAATTATTACTCCATTGAACTTATATCACTAGTAATAATCAACTAGATTAATTAAAGTTTCCCTTAATCCACTTGTATCCCTCACACCTTCCACTCGAATTGCATCAGATAGTCTAACTATAACTTTTGTAGGCTTTTTTGGTTTCAACACTGATCCAAGTTTGCAAAATACATCAGTCATATTTTTTCTTTTAGCCAAAGGGGAACACTGTGATACAAAAGACACCAAGGGGTTCTCTCTATTTCGATAATCAACTTTTTATGTTATTATTCCTATCTTCATTATTGTCATCCTTGTTGAATAATAGATCCTAACCTTCAAAACTCTCATAAGAATGTCCTGTTCATCTTAACTATTTCACTGATATTATTGAAACTGCATTTCCTATTCCGTCTTATACTTAAACTTATAACCTTTTGTTTCTAAAATTTTCTCCATAGTTCAAATTTTCATTCATTACATTAATATAATTGACTATATGTCTCTTTATTCTCTCACCCCCACAATGATTTTACAAGGACTCTGCAAATCCTTCTCTTCACTCCATTTTTCATCTTCTCTCACCCCACGATGAAGATAGTCTAATTAAATGGACACTTTGCATGGCAGGAGCTTCATGCACAGGATTGCCCTTTATCTAATTAAATGAACATAGTCTAATTAAATAATGGGGAGCCTTGACGCAACGATAAAGTTACTGCCTTATGACCTAAAAGTCACTGGTTCGAGTGCTGGAAACAGCCTCTTGCAAAGTAGGATAATGCGTACAATAGACCCTTCTTCAAAATCCCGTATGGCGGGAGCTTCGTGCATCACGCTACCCTTTTTAGTCTACAATTGATCTTCCATATAGGAAAATAAATTGATTTTCAAAAATATTTATCTCAACTATAATTCTGCTCTCAATAACTCTACCATGAAACTTTCCCTCTCTATCTTTCCATTAAGTAAAGCAAACCTTCAAGAGAAAATATTGTGATATTAATTTCTCATTAGTTTGTACAAATTATTGGAAAAAAGTGAAGCAAGAATCTTTTGGCAGTTTACAATAAATATGTGTCATGCTATGAAATGGAGGTCAATTTAAACTTTTGTTAAGCCTACCAACTCTTAGATACTAAAATCTATGCGCATCATATTGATTAATTTGAGAAATATCAAATTAAATCTTGAAACATGACATGCAAGATCCACTGAGAAAACATTGAAGCCTACCTTTGGATTAATTGGATAAGTTGGGGTCCCAGCTCTTCATTTCTAATCCTGTGCATCTTGTTTGAGATATTGGCAACTGATTTAATGATAATGCTTAATTTTGCATGCAAGTCTTTTACTGATGCCCAGGCCAAATCAATTTTGGAGTTGTCTTCTCCTTTGTCATCTAAATCTTTCAGATGTTTATACTTCTTCTCATAGCGGAACCGTAGCTTTTCTTCATCCTAAATACACCACCTAAGCAATTTAATGTAAATGTTGACTCCACAAGGAAATCATACTTTAAAAATAGTTTAAAGAACAGTTATGGTATAATATTTCATTGTGTTTTAAAATGAAAATTTTTTCATGCAAAGGACATGCTGATTGAAATTCAGGGTTAAAATGCACCAGGAGTGAAGTGACTTGAATACGTTGGATCAAAATTTCACTTTAGTATTATATTAATGATGTCGTTTCTTATAGATTCTAGCCAAACAAGAAGAATACTTGAAAAGAGCACACAGAGATAAAAGCTAACAATGTTCTTTTGTGAGTTTTTTATATCAATTTTAATGCGACAGCAAGATTGTCTAGTAATAAAATTAAGAACAGTAGAGAGAACAAATTTTTGAATCTGCAGGAATTACTTTGTGCAGATAGGATTTATAAATTGACAGTCAAATCTTAATGTGCAAGTTGTTTAGTCTCTTTCTCTTCTTTTTCTCTGAATAAAAATGGGAATTGAACTTCTTTTCTGATTATGCATTTAGATTATCATATGTTGCTTTATCATGCCTCCACATGCTCAAGAAATGTAGAACCAGTACTTCCATAGAACTAAGGAGAATTGATATCAACAAGAAAAACTTCTAGTTTTTTATGCGTGGAGCAATATAACCACTATGCAAGTACATTGCAGAAAGATCTCAAAAACAAAGATACTATGCTTCATGATATTAATAGTAGTAAAGTTAATAGTTATAAGGGTGTTTAGTATAAAGGGTAGTTGCAATTGACTATTATTTCACTAGTTGTTCCATCAGAGTCTCATGAGTGAGTGTAATTGTTCTCTTTCAACTAGTATAATATAATAATTCTGTTTCCACTCAATTTTGCATTAAAAAAAAGAAAAGCAAACTTCCTTTTAAAGATATGACTTTTCTATTTCAAACCCAGAAGAAGGATGTTGTGGATTTGATGTGATGGAACGATCTCCCCCTTACATTATGTGCTCTTTCTTCCTTCTCCACATCCATATTCATCCCTTTTTGAGTTAATAACCACCCTCTTTTCTACTCACTGTAACACAACAATATCCCAATGGTATAGGAGGATTCATATAGTCAACCCCACTTAACGAGATAAAAGCTTAGTTGTTGTTGCTGCTGCAGCACAATAATGAGATTACATCCACAGCGTAACTCTCATCCTGAGAAGTCAATATCCTCCATGTTGTAACATCAACATTTGGGGATTTATTTCTCCAACGTGAATTGCCAGCATCCCCATCCACAGCCTCTATGAGTTCAAAATTAGCTAGGTTTTAGCTCATAAGGTTTTTATTATTATTTTACTTTCTTTTCTCTTATTCTTATTACATTATGCGTAGAGAGAAAAGAAAAGTTATTAATTTCTTTTAAGCTACCATTACTTGCATGGGGCTTTCTCCTCCTCTTGTAGAGAAATTCTCAGTGTTTTTTCAACAGTGGTTCACCTATTGAATTAGTAAGCTGTAGTGTAGTAATAGGGGATCCGAACTATGTTAAATTCTCTTATTTGCATTGCTATTACTTGTTTTTTATTATTTCTCCAGCATTCACACCTTTGATTCTTACAAATAAATAAGTCGTGACGATCTAACTTTTGTTTTAGCCTTGCACTTGCAAGAGAATATAGTTTGTAATTTTTAGGCTATCCATTATTCACCTCCCACTCTAGTTGTGCCTTTCAAGCTTATAGAAGGCAATGCATTAACCAAATCAACCATAAAATAGAAAATCAAACCTTGAAATATTGTCATTTTTTGCACTAATATGTGTTGCTAAACAGATAAAAGTGTTCTTTATATTTTCCAAATACTTGCATATCTTGGCCAGTATAAGTACACATTAATTTCAAAATCTAATGCATACAATAACAAGGTTCCTTTCTCATAACCTTCATCCTTGGTTAACCCTTCTTTTTTCTATTTAATAGTTCTTAAGGTAAGCCAAAACTATAATATTTTCTATACAGAAAACATATAAATTGGAGTCAACAAATAAGGAGATACATAAAATGATGTAGCAATTGATACAGAAAGCTGCAAACATGAATGAAGAGAAAACATATATTTTCTTGTACTGGTGTCCATACCTTAACTTCTTTGAACAGTTTCTTCTCCCATAAATACAACTTTTCCAAAACGAATGAAAGGTTGCTAGATATTCCAGCCACATGGTTATTTGAATTGCTAGCCTTTTGCTTAGTACTTACAATTGAATGTTTTGACCACTTGAAAGGATGTGAATGAATTAACACACGCAGAGTCATGGGATAAAAGATCCTGGAAATGACAACTGGAACAAGATATATGAGATTTAGAATTTCCGTTTATCGTAGAACAATATTCCTCTCCTGACAACCTTATTTAACAACTGCTTTAAGAAGAATTTATAGGGCCGTGCATCAAGTATAAATGTCATTAGAGCATACAGGCTGACTGAAACAAAAAGACTGCACTCATACATAATTCAAAAAAAGATAAGCTCAGAATACTAGACCAATTTCTTTATTATCACAGCAGGTGAACGCAACAAAAAAATTTAAAATTATATTGCTATGTACCTATAACTCGGTAAATTGAAAAGAAACATGTTATCATACACATAAATAAAAGAATCAGAAAAATACTTGTAGATCATCATTGATTTCTTTTTGAAAGGAAAAAAAATGATAAAGTGGGAGAAAGGATTAACAAAATTGTTACTTAAAGAGACAATTTGTGTATTAACATTCATGTAAGATGTCAACCTATTAAAAATTTAATCAAGGACCCATTGCAAATACATACTGGTGACTTAACCAACATTATACAGAAGTTTGCATAGCCACTGACAAAGATGTTTAAGAAAAATATCTAGTGTGGTAATTGATAATTTTCTTTTCACATTCACAATTATCTAGAAACCCAGAATTAACAAAGGCATCCAGTAAATTCCAGGGTTATATTATTCTTTTCATATTCAACAAATTATTTGAAGAGAAGTTTGCAACAAAAATATTGAATATTAGATATGCAAGATCATGGATGATAAGCTTTGTCATTTCCCCATGTGAAAGTTCAAAGAGATTTCGTTCAGGTACTAAGAAAACCACGAACAAACAAATACCAAAATGAATCTGAGGATGTTATCCTTATTTTTTTCTTGAGAAAAAAACTAATAAATGGTGATAAAACAAATATGAAACCCTTCTTGCTGGTTTTTTTTTTTCAAAACTAGAACCTCTAGTTACCCTTTTAGTGAAAGATATCAATGAAATAAATAAATAAATAAAAAGATCCAGCTCCTTCCAAAACCATTTCAATGATAGAATAAGAATACACAAAATCGATGCCCACCTCTAGGCCTTCTGCTTCGTGGCCGGTATGGCAACTTGTCAACCTCGAGGATCCTTGATACTTCTTCACCCCAATCAGTAGCTGACAAGAAATGATCCTTGATCTCCTCCACAATCTCCATCATATCCCTCTTACCCTGGAACATCAGTGTCTGTGCATCACTTCGTGCAGACAGAGATTTGTCACCACTAGGCCCACTCTTGGCAGTCAAATATGAGTTATCCTTACACGTCACCGTATTCTTATTCCTACTAGATCCTTCATCGCCTTGATTGCTTTTCACTTTACTGTTTGCTGAGCTGCTTTCTTTATCTGCCAACCCGATCTGTGCAACCTTCTCATCCTTCTGTTCCTTTTCTTGAGTAGAAAATAAATTTGAGTTTCCAACTGTTGTTCTTACTCCTGGATCATCATCTCCTTTCTTCTTTTTATTTGTTAATTTCATAGGTTCCACCTCTGCTACCTCCTCAAGCTCAGGAATACCTTCCTGCTTCCGCAACTCGATTAAGTCAGGACTGCTCACAGAGGAGCGTATACTATGCTTTCCTCCGGAATAATCGGGCATGAATTCCTCGTAGGAAATGAAGGGATCAAAGAAGTCCCAAACAGAGGATTCCGGAGCCGGAGGGGGAGGAATAACAGGGTCGACTTGAGGCACGGATGTGCCTGTCATCATAGCCTCTCTGCTACGAGAAGGAGATCCTATTGGAAAACCATAGGGAGGATAGCCAAGTCCATATTCATATTCATTGTGTGAAGAGTTCGTCCAAATCGGAGCGAATGGATCCTCGTATACCAAAGTGGGGATTGCCGTGGATGACCTCAAGTAAGAAGAACTACGACTGGGAGAGAAGGAACGAAGGTTGGAGGAAGGCAGCTCCTGTTGTTCAGCATCATCAACGCCACCTCTGTTCTGAGTCTTCCCTCCCGCTTCGCTTTCTTCGCCGTTTCTCGACCCCGACCCGGAGGAAAGCGGCAGGTGGGAATCCTCCAGCGAGATAGAATGCGAGAGAGACGTCGCCGAGGAGGTAACGGAGGCGGCAGCGGCTAGCGCGCCGGAACGCATCTTCCCCTTATCGCCCCCCGGAGGAAGGATGAGGACAGGAGAGCCCGATGCCACCGAGAGCGGCGCCAGCTCCTCTTGGACGAAGCGATGCAGCGCGTTTCCGAAGGCGGCGAGGGCCCGGAAGTAGGCGACGTGGGCGCGGGCGAGGTCGTGACGGCGGTCCCTGGCCGCCCGAATCAGCTCCAACCGCTCACCGCAAAGCCCGATCAAGTCCGACTCCTCCTCCGCCTTGGAACTCGCACATCCCATCTCCCGACGACGATCTCAGTCAATCCTTCCATCGAGCTCCGACATGAAGGAGACATCGACCTCAAGAAACCCTAACCCAAGGAGGAAGGCAGCCCTCTTGGTTTTCGTCCATCACAATGAGAGCTCCTCCGCTTTCCAGCAATAATGTGAAATGAACGGAGGCCTACGCGTTGGCGTTGTAATAGGCGAAAGCGTTACGCGGTGGGGTGGGGGGCGGTGCAGCGGAGGTCGCATGCGAATTCGAAGCCGAAGCGAAACGGTCAGGGAGGCGGTAACACTCGTTATCATAAAAGCGTGGTGGGTCTCCCCACCCGGCTTACCTGTTTTTTTTTTTTTTTTCCAAAAAGATCGATTAAAATGTTAAATTTGTTTAAACATATCTTAAAGTTTAAATTTAAGAGAGAAAAAAAAAATAAAAAACGGATGCTCCGGATTTATTGTAGGCCAATTATGAGAAAGATTAACTCCTAAGATTAATCGGATTAAAAAAAAAATATGGCATCTTTTTTATTTTCTTAGATGCCTTTGAAAATAAACCTCTTTATGCCGTCGAAATTGCGTTAGTCCACCAGGAATTTTCTGGACATTTGTTTCTCTGGACGCGTCGAATTCTATGTGGAAATTGGGAACACAGACGGGAAGGTTGGTCGTTTGTTTGAACTTCAATTTTATTTATTATTTCAACATTTCCCTTTTTTTTTTGTTTATGTCAATTTTGCCCATCTTATTAAACGTTTTTTTAATTTAGTTCATTCTTTGCAACTATTAAATCAGTTAGGAATCAACGTTGCAATATAATATTATGCGGACACCATGCTGTATCCAAACTGAGGATAAAAAAAAGAAGAAGAAGAAGAAGAAGAAGAAGAAGAAAATTAAGATTTAGAATTTAGAATTACGAATATGAAAAATCTCTTTTCTATATTATTAACTTGGCATGGATGGGTTCACGTTGCTTTCATGTTAAAACAAGGCAAAAACGTGATGAATAAAAAAATATCGATCAATTAATTATAAATTAGTCCTCTAATATTAGAAAAAAAAATATCCTGATTGAATTTCTTTGCTTCAAAATATTCAGATCGGCTCTTTCTTATTATTTTTGTGGAACAAAATATTCTTCATTATAAAAACAATTTATTCGAATAGTCAAAACTTGTTTGTCAAAGGTTTTGAAAGCTTAACTAGCTTAACAAGCTGAGCCTAACTAATGAAAATGAAAGCTCTCCAAGAGCTCCGGATGTTAAAACTTGAAGCCTTTAGGCTCTGGTACTGTTTTGGGCAATTCTCTACTTGCATGTAGCGAACATTCATTACATGCAATAACTAAATGACCAAATTCATCAGATTCTCCTCGAGTCTCGTTTCCCACCAAAAGCAGCATTGTAAATAAAATGTACAAAGGCATTGACAAGTTTGATGAAAAATCTCTTGGCAACTTGCCCTGCAAAAGCTCACAAAGGTTTTTGATATTTTAGGGAATGAACTGGCACTTCATCAAAGGGCGCATTCAGATGTGTCTTTTGAACACCATGACAAGTCACGAACAAAATGGCATGAAGTCAACAATGTATAAAGGGTGATTTCTTTGTTACATACAAATAACCTGAAGTGGAGCAGGATGCACCTGCCAATAGTCTTCTCACAATATCATATACAGCACGGGATAAACAACTTGAAAACAGCCTAACTCCCAAACATCTCCTTTTATTTCACAAGTCAGCTCAACTTTAGCCAGATAACCAAGCCATTATCATGAAAAGCTACATAGAGCATGCTCTAGCACCCTGCTCAGCGAGTTCTGCGGCTGTTGGGTGGCTTTAATGACGAAGATGATTTAGACTTGGCAAAATCAACCAAGTCTTTGAAGAGTGCATCCTCGGGCTTGGTTTGTTTAGCTGACGGCGATGAGTCCAGTCCTCCCAAATGTTGTTGATGAAGTGGACCAAGGCTGGTATTTCCCTGATCAGCAGAGTAGTTATTTTGAGAAATAGATCCATCAAGAACTGTGCCCCCACCTGATAAAGCATTCTTCTGTAGCTCAAAGAACTGCTGCCTTTGGCCATATTTTGAAGGGGGAGGTGGTAATAAACCAGTAGCCTGGTTCTCCTGATGCAATTTTGGAAGTGGCTCTGCACTGGATTTCGTTGCTGAAATGGGCTCAGCATAACTGGTTAGACCATGTGACTCTAACATTGTGGCTGTATCAGAAGCTAGGGGGGAATGAGATAGGGAAGGTGCCAAAGGTGGGTTAGGAGGAGCAACATCATCATTAAGATAGTCAATTGAGTTTGCCTCTTCCCTGACTGGCTTTGAAGGTTGGGGAGGAGGTTTTAGGGTAGTTGGGTTTCCAACACCAGAAGAATTCTTGCTCTGCTCTATTGCACTATCCCTAGAAGTCCTGGAGCAATTTCAAGCATTTTTATTTTGTTAGGTATGGTCTATACTCTATACAACTAAAGAAAATGCTGATATGAGGTAGGTAGAGCTCATGATGGAACATAGGCAACAAAGAATAATAACAACCGTGCCTGATAATAAAAATATTTTCTAGTTCCAAGTGAATTGAACTTGACATTAGATAAATAATACAATGACAGACAGATTTTAGTTCAAAGGGAATCATGCTTTCAATGTACTTCAGCAAAGGCATTAAGAAATAATGCAAAAAGATATGTTCGGACATAGTCAAGTAGAATATCTAAAACAAAAATTATCTATCTGCTTAAGAAGATATTATTAAGCCTCCTAGTGCGGCACATCAGTCAAGAAAATAAAGAAATGAATTGAGCGAGAAAAAAGCTGAACTGTTAGTTGCAAATATCTAAAATTTAGCATATCATGAATTTCAGAATTAAATAAAATAGAATAAGAACCAAAAGAAGCAGTTTCATTAATTCGTGATCATGTTAGACTTTCATCCTTCTAATCAAAGAGCCTTATGATAAACTTTTGATTATTTTACTATGGGTAAATTTGGCCTAATCAAGAAATTTTAAACTAATCACCAACTAACTCAATTCAAATATTAGTCTAATCAACAGTAAAAGTCAACAACAAAGTTTAGATCAACACAACTAGTTACTAATCTATTGTCTACATTGTGACTTGGTCTCAGATGATGGTGATGAGGAAGCTCCCCACCCCCTCATCTGTCTACTAGAGATGCCAAACTTCACTCATACACTGTGTGGATTGCTGACATATGTTAATCCATTCTGCGCTAGTAGTGAACATAACAACTTATAGAGCTTAAATTCTTTTGGATTATAATGTGACAGTATGAAGCTCATGGAATCATAAGAACCCTTTTCTAAGCTGTACAGCATCATTTATAAGCATAATATGAAATAATATCAGTTTCCTCGAAGGAGGATTCATTCAAGGTGAACCTCTAATATTGTGACTTGCTACAGTGTATGAAATAAATACCAAAAGTGTTCTTCTGCCATAAATAAAAACCAAGGCACAGCATGTTCAAGTTCAAATTCACCTGCAGTGGACTCCAGTGCTACTTGAGGCTCTACTAGTTGTCTGGAGTTGTTTTGGATGTCAAGTCTAAATGACAAGTCTGAAAATTTTTTTAGGGATCTTCCTTCATGAGCATGTATCCTTTTATTGACGGTTTAGAATGAATACTTGGGTAAGAACTGTACCACTTTTGAAAACCATCTTATGGTTGAGAGGAAAAATAATCTCTCATAAGAGATTGGATGAGCACCATGCTCACCTACATAGATTCTCCCTTGTAATCATGAAAAAACAAACTGTGCATATGACCAATGAAGTTTCCCTTTGATGTCTCAGTCCTTGTTTGGTATATTTGGATGCATAACACTAAAGTTGAGGGGAAGCAACATAAAAATGTATATGAATAATCCATGAAACATGTCAATTCAGCCATGGTTATTCCCTCCCTCCCCATTACCTTTCTACCCTCCAGCTATCGTTCCAGCCATGTCTATAATTACCACCAACTCTCTCTCTCTTGATAATTATGGATTACTTGCAAGAAAAATAAAATCTACTTCTCTCACAAATTATAATGTCACTTGTCTTCCGTAACTATCTTGCCATCAAGGTATGATAGCTTAGCATATTCTATACTTCTTTACAAATTTATTTAAGACTTCATTCAGAAAGATGGGCATCAGGGACAGAGAGAATCCTCATGTCTAATACCTGAGAGATAGCTGAGAGAAATCATCCTCGACCTCATCATCCTCATGGTTGATATTAACAATAGGTGCAATTGAAGCAATCGGCACTCCAGCACTAAGAGCAGATCCCTTCAACATATCATTATATCTTTGAAGTACGTGCTGAAGTTCATCATTAAGTGTCAGACCCTGACAAAGAATCTCTTCATCTCTGGAACATACAAAAGTCAAAAAAATTATTTATATATATATATATATATAAATATATATATATATATATATATATTTCAAAAGAATTAGTGTAAGATCTCAATTCATTAATTCATTATCTCCAGAGAGTAGAAAAAGTTTAGAGAATATACCCTGTATTATTCACAAGAACCATTACACGCTTTTGGAAAGAATGACACTGCTCAACGAGGTCGACTATAACTTCCTGCTTTAACTCCTGTCACATGCAATATGATTAATTGTCATTCTGATACTAACTAATATTGAGGTATAAGAGAGTCTGATGAGTCAAAATTTCGACCCACTAGCAGTAGCAGTAGCAGTAGCAGCCAACCAATAGTATGAAGAAGAGAAGGGGGTTGAGCTAATATTGAGGTAGATAGTCGCATAAAAGACATTGAATAGAGACTCACCCTCTCTCCTCAATCATCAAGAGGAAAGATAATTCCTTGTTGGTGAAAGAAGTTGAAAACATTGTGGGGGAAAATACACATTGGGATGAAAAGTTAAAATGATCAAATTTCTACTTCAAAGAAGAATTAGATCAAATTGATCAACTCCATTAGCCTCCCCACCCCTGGTGTTCCTTAGTACTATGCAGACGACAAAAGTACAATCAAAGGAGAATGCCACCATGTCAACACATCCTGCCTTCCCTTGTTCGTCATGCACCCCACCCTCACCAAAGGCTAACCATTAACAGTTTCTAAAACAACCCCTTGCATTCACTATATTTAAGTCTCCACTAACATTAAGGAGGGATGATTTGAGGAGGGCAACAAGTTCAAGGAAGGGAAATAATTTAGTAGATGAGGTAGAAGAGACAATTTTAGAGATAAATTAATATTTTCAATCAACATAGTTATGCCATATTAGTCACTTGTAAGGAGAACGAGGTAATTCTTTAATGGTTGGTGGAATTTCAAATATTTTTTCAAATTTTAATCAACCAAAGCAAGTAAAATATTTGGATTGGTTTTAGAAAATCAAAAAAACTCAAGATAAATTAATTAACCCATCCTCTAGCATACAAGATAGGATAAAGCTTCGGTCTCAACTTTCAACTTACCAATAAAACAATTTGATAGCAACATGACATGCATAAAAGGGATTATATCATCATCATTATCCAGATTATCATTGTCATCATCATCTGCATCTTCCAATCATGTTCATCTCAATTACTTGGGATTGAATACACGGATCTTTTCCTCCATTTAACTTTATGCAAGGCTTTGTCACCATATTCAAATCAATAAGATCACCTTTTTACTACATTGATTGATTTTTTTAGTTTTCCTCTGCCCTTGACACCTTCAATTTAGCTCTTCTAGATATAAAATGTATCAGTTGCCTTCTAAACATGCCACTACAATCTTAATCTATTTTCTCAGATTTTATAATCTACTGTAATTATAGTGAATGCTCATGGATTATCCACATTATCAACCATATTTGACATACCTGTTTAAGTTCAACTATACAAATCTTATCGCACTATTGACCAACAAATAGGGTTAAGACTCATGTTCATTGGTCTTAGACAATTTTAAGGTTGACTAGCTTAGCACAATGCAACCCTCAATCATTTTCATTTGGGCATAGGTCTCACATTGATGTTTTACCTAAAGCTCCCAAATATGAATATTTTATTTTATCATTTCTAATGACACACATTCCACCATTTTATATCTAATAATTGATTTTTGTAAATGTTGCTTCCTGATAGACAACACTATGATTTTAATAGCTCAACACCAGTAAGTTAAAAAAAAAATCCTAAAGGGGCACACAGATGATACAAGACTAAGACAGAACAAAGTTTTAATAAGAACCAAGGTGAAAGTTTCACATTTTGAATTATGCATTAAGAGGGCCTAAATTGATACATATCAAAAAAGCAAAATAATAATAATAATAATCAAAACAATTCATGAAATGAATCAGCTGAGAGAATGTAAGTTGCATGATCATATAGTCTTAGTCTTTCTAAAGGCAACAAAAGGGAACATTCTACCTCGTGGTTCTTTGGATCTAAAGCATTGATAATGTCAGATAACACATCTGCTACTCCTTGAGCATTCTGAATTTCCTCCAAGCTGCATCAGGAATTGCATTTAAAATGATTTTTTAAAAATCCTATATTAACAAAAGATTCAAAAATATATATATTTTACAAAGCACCTGGCTTACCTAAATCTTTTATGCCTCACATCCTAAAATTAAAACAAAATAACCGATCAAGAGCATTCCAGTATCAGATCATTATCCATTTGGTAATTAGTTAGAGCATGCATTCACCCGGCGATACAAAGAATACATTCAGCAAAAAGGGAAGGCCTCTTTCTCTTGTTGTAATTCCTGTGAGGCACTTACAACATAACCATATTCCCACTATTCAGGGGGTTGATGTATGAACCATATCCAGTCAGATATATTGCTACATTAAATGTATACCTAAACCATTTTCTTACAGATTTATTTCTAGCAAACACTATTTTCTCTAAATCTCTTAGACCAACCAATATGCATAAAATCACCTAATGTTGCTTATTCATATATTAATCTTCTATAGCTGTTGTTTAAACAAGTTATGCATATTCCTGATTTATCCTTCCCACTGACACAGGCAGGGTATTAACATGAGCAAATCTTTCCTTTGACACTTTTGCAATAGGAAAGATGAAGATAGTGGATGAGGATCATAACATCCTGATGCTTTTTAAGGATTGGGCCAATACTTATTTATCCTTTTAAAATTATGATGCTAATGCAGACTAACATTACTTTATGCTTCCTTCTAAATCTATAAACCTGTCATGAATATCACTAATGCGAATAAAACCCATGTTAATGATATTTAGTTAGAATTCATCATTGATGAAGATCGGGAATGAATTAAACTCTTGAATTTCATTTCAATTGTTTGGTAATCATCTTTTTTGTTAGTCAATTAATGGGAATTAATGCATTTTTTGAATCACTTGTTTTCTAGTTTTCACAGGCCTGAGCCTATAGAAGAGTCAATTATCTCACGTAACAGGAAGTTTTGAATCGATGAGAATTTAAATTTCTTGTGTGATACTTTCCTCAAAATGAAGTTGTGTTCGCTGGTTATGCATCATCAATCGTTATCGTCAAGCGATGTTTGTCCCAACTATTGCTACCTAAATCTTTGGCATTTGAGGATTTCTCAGAAACTTGTTAGAGAAATAGATTAGAATAGGAATGATGAATTTTGATTTGGTCCAACTCGACCAACTTGGAATTGACAGTCTAACAACCGCGGTGGGCAATGAATGAGGTTATTATAAAATTTTGAATCTATGTTAGACAATCAATTATAATCTCAATTGTAGTGGGCCTGAACGTTGGGATCTTTTGGCTCACAGTTAGTGGCAATGAGACACCATGGTTGGTTCTATAAGTTGGTTTCACTCAATTTGAGTCTAGTTGAACAATGCATTGAGCTCTTTTGGATTAAATTTGAGAATTAAATGAATCATTTCCATTATCTAAGAGTTTCTATGGGTATTCCTGATAATTGGAGAACTTAAGAGGATGTAATTAAAATGTGATATGAATGAATTTTTTCCAAATGAAGGTGGGGTCTGATGGTAGCGGGAGTTATGTGCATGATTCCATGAGATGGCCAAAACCATTATTCTTCCTCACTCTTAACCAAAACCTTCTTTCCATCTTCTCTTTCTACAAATCTTGTAAGCCTTCTTCCTCCATGGCCAATGTAGGTCTCTAGGAAAGAGAGAGAAAGCAAAGGATGGTGGATTCCATCTCTTCTTCTTCTTCTCCATCTCCTTCTCCTTCTCCTTCCTCTTCCTCTCTGGTGGCCAGTGGCAACAAGAAGGATCAACTTAAGGCTTCGTTGTTCGGAGTAGCTAAGAACTCTAGTCCTAAAACCTTCATGCTTACTGAGATTATCTAGATCTAAGATGAATTCCATGGAATTCTATGGGAAGATTTGGCTATGGTGGTGTTGGAAGTCCTCGTGCATTATATGTATTGTAGAAATGACAAAGTGGAGGAGAAACAGCTTCTTCCTAATGGAATGGACCAATCACATGTGGATTATGATTTATTGCCGTAGCAAAGGCTAGGATGAGCCTTTGATGCATGCGGTGAGTTTTTCGTCAACTAGGTGGCCACTCATAAAGATCTAATAGATGTATAAATTAATGGCGGGTTTAACCTTCTTTTGGTTTCCTGGATCATTCAAAGCTTGTTCCTTGTTGTAGGTTGATTGATAGTCTTGGAGGGGCTATCTTGGTTGAGTGTTAGGTCTGAGAATTTGGGAACTTTTATCCCATTAAAGAGGAAATTCTACACTGGACTTGGTTGTATGGCAAATGAGACTTAATAAGATCCTTAGCGGCACAGAATTTAGAATAAGAGTGTAAGTCTAATTATATTTGTAAATCTTAACAAGGTGTCATGATGTTTTAGGTAAGCATCTTTAATTAAGATTGAGGAAATTAATCCTATTTTAAGGAGTGGTAAGTCCTCTTGACTATGTCATCAGATTTCATAGATATGGATGTTACCTAAAACTAGTTAGCGATTTATTGAATTTAACAATGCGGGGGAGGACCAGGGACGACTTAGAGAACCTTCAAGTTCCAGATAACTACTTTGCAGTAGGATGGTTGGTTTAAGAACTTGTATCAAATATTATTTATGTACAGAGGTTGCAACTCCTAAATCCTTTGGCACCAAACAAAGATCCTAGTGGCGCTTGCCAGTTGCATACATATAATGGTGTGGGCCAATAGCATGCATAAGTGAGTTGCATTTGGCGTCAGCTGAATGGTGCACACGAAGTTGGTGAGTCGATACCAACATGCATATTTTCGTATGGTTGCATGGTGATTTGACTGCATTATTGTATGGTTGCATGAAAGCACTTTTATGTTTATGTTATATTCTTGAATGGGCAAACTAATCACTGTCCTGCCAGTGATATGAATATTCCACACATGCATAAATGTTGGTAGGGTTATATTTATTGTTAATAGCTAAACACTTTTTATGATTAGTAACTTATAGTGAAAGGTTGTTCACTCAATCTTATGTGTTTTATTTTGGTTTTATATATGGTGGACTAATACCCTACCTTCGGTGGTGTTGTCCCTAGATCCCCAGGTTGGGGTGTTTCATGCCCATGATTGGCTCACGAGGAGGAACCTGTGATGCCAAGCCAGCTTCTACTTAATCTTAGAGCCTTTGTATTGGTTCATTGCTTATGTTCCATTATCATGTTTACTTTATTCAATTTTTTTCTACCTAGTTGAGGCTATAGATGTTGGTTTGATTTGTGTTTGTAATATATGTGGTGTTGTGTCCCTGGAACTTGTTAGAGCTTACTTTATTTCAGTGCAAGTTTTATTTAAAGTTCTTACTGACATGGCTTTGTTTTGTACTATTATGTAGTGGATTACTCTACTTATGGTTCTAGCCATGTACTTAGGAGATTCTGTCAAATTTTCCTCAAATGCTCTACCTTATGATGTGTTTCTCAAGTCATCTTTTGGATGGGACTGAAAGAGACTTGATCATCAATGGCACATGGCCACAATTAGATTCCCTATACTCACAAGACAAATATGCGAACCTTGGTTGCAAAGATACATTCTGAATTCAATCTCATTCAGTAACAAAATTATTTCAGAATAAAAGCAAAGAATAGCACCTAATATCGAACAAGAATTAAAAATAATAATATCAAAAGTTAAACTTTAGCTGATATGGAATAATCTATGAACTGGAAGTGATCAACTATTAAATTAAGAACATTTGTGAAACCAAAAGGACAAAGAAAGTACCTGAGAGCAGAAAAATCGGACTGAAGCGAAACTCCTACAGCAGCATTTTCATACGATGATGCAGCATTTTCATATGATGATGCAGCAGGTTGATATGAGGTAGGATGATTTTGTGGTGGGGTAAATAATGGTACAGTGTTCTCAGTACGTGGTGGGAACTCAACTCCAGCAGCCTAAGGTCAACAAATTATGCCAAAGTCAATCCATAAAGTAAATGTTACACGATCAATAGGAACAACATTAACAGTCTTACAATGTAAGAAACTGACAAAGTAAAAGTAAAGAGCAACATAATAAATATCTGTTGGTCAGATCAGATCTTGAAACATTCTAGCAACTCGTTGAAATATTCAAAAGTATGCCCCACTCCAAAAAACACTTTTAAATAGCATAATCATCAAGTTCTATCACTAGCAATTCCCAAACACTTTTAATTGAGTTTTCTTTGCTCTCACTTTATGCCTCACTCCTACAACCCCAATTAGTTCAGCTAGTCAAATTATTGAATCATTTGATCATTGAGCATGCTCATATCATCTATAGGGTACATAACATAACAAAGATGAATTATGACATACAAAGTATGCTAATAAATACTTCAGTGATAAAATCACAAACATTCCCTGAGGCTAAAATCAAATCTTGAAGTTGTCGCAACTAGATAATGAATCACAGTGTCGGGTTCACATTGTAGGAAAAAATTCGAAGAAAGACCAAAAACTGCATGATGAGGTTTTCCACTTAACATATTAAGAATTTATCAGCATATAAATTATAAACTATTGTTTTCATTCAATGGTTTGTCAAGCTCATGAAGATGAATGACAAAAAAATAACACAAATAAGGTACTCTCTAGGGACAAAAACAATAAAAGTCCCAGGACAAATGCATACTCTAAGTTCTCTGTATGCAGCATGATATTGGGGATATTTTCCTACTGCTCCTCCAAAAGCCTCTTGCCATGCATCAATTAGAACTAGTATCTTTTCTCTTACATTTAAATCTGACTGCAAATAAAATTAAAATGTAATTCAGTTGTATTAAAGGTGCTAACAGAAGATCAGATCGTAACTAAAAGAAATACTTACTTTTTTCTTCACTATTTTGACCATTTCATGTAAAATATCTCGCTCGACAATTTGTTGGTGAATGTTGTTCCCACAATTTTTGCTCAGAGTTTCTAGCACCTAGTTAAAGTATTCCAGAAATAGTATCATCAATGCAATCCAAATAGGAACAATAAATAAATAAATATAATGAAGTTATAAGGCCAAAAAAAAAGGTAGAAAAACCACATTAGAGAGATTTGTTTACAAATTTCTTCCTACTATGGAACAAGGCCCTTTTAGTTTCCGCAAACATTATCTTACATACACACTTATGTGATGTGCCTAAAAAAGAACACGCTTATATACTTTTATATAATATGTGTTGTTGGACAAGCCAAACAAATTGCAGTATATTTAATTATAACTTATACATATGGTCAGAAAGGGCATGCAAAGGATATGGGTAAACATGGTACGTGTAAGTGTAAATGTTTCGTACAAGAATCAGTTGGTTGGTCATGAGGGATGAAATTAATTTATACAATATGAGTTTAGAATTGAAAATGTGAGATAACTATGATCAATGACATCAATTTCTACAAACTGTGTTGCACCTAAAACCTTTTAACCTATCATATAATTAATTTTGTAGTCATTGATATTCATTTAAACCCATACTCTTCTCATATTTGTAGAAATCCATAATGATACTGAGTAAGTCCAACTTGAAGCCTCATAGAGAATCAAGATTAATGGTCGATAAGAGAATGACAAGGAAAAAGTGGTGAGTACATATTATGAGGGTGTGTATCATTATGAAATAAAGACTATTAGGATGAACCTGAATTAGAATAGTTCTATGATAATGATATAAAGTCCTTTATGGTCTCTTAATGATATTTCTCGCACTTGCCTAGAATTGAAACAATTCAGTATCAACCAAGATATTTTAAGTAATGTTATCCATAACTACTATGGTCTATGATGGATATTGTAATGTACATGACAATTTGCATCAGTAAACAAACAAAATATAATTCCATTGTACAAGCTTTAGAAGTTGTTTTTCATATGTGCTTACACAGTGAAATCTTAAATGAGATATATTTTACAAATACTTGCTAAACAATGTGTAGTAAATTCATAGATAGGGCACAACACATAGGATTCTAGAGTAAAATTGTATATGCCTGCCAAGACAATGGCTCAATTTATTTTTTACTATTACATGTGACATCACCAACTGAAGATATTATGGAACAGAGAACTAGAGCAGCTAGACCAACAAAAAACTGATATAGTTGCATTCCTTCTAAATAATTTTAACTAAAACACTCTGTACATGTCATGAATAATTTCATTTTTAATATCAGGAAATTTTTAGAGAAGAGAAAATACTTACAAATAGTGCCAGAAGTTGAATTTTTGGATTCTTACTTCCAAGGCGCTTCTTAAGTATCTTCAGTGCATCCTTTGCTTGTCTGCTCAGATTTGTAAAAAGAAATGTCAATAGTGTAACATCAATTTAGTAATAACAA
>JBAMHZ010000002.1:4447205-4458568 GCA_037177395.1 Alpinia galanga | reverse complement strand
TCGCCCCTTCCGATTTCCAAAAGGTGAGTCTTTGTCCCCCATTTTTTTAGAGTTTTGATCTGTCGGTAGCTTCATTTCTCTTCTATAGTTTGGATTTAGTTCAGTATTGTGACTTGTGAAGATGTAAAAAACTGATCTCAATGGCGGTGTTTGGTTTCTACCACTTCTGTACTCTGGAGGGAAATGAGCAATCTTTTCGTTTCAGGTGAAAAAAATTTCGAGCTCATGGAAATCTACGTACGTAAAGGAAATCTCATCTTTTGATAGAATTCCCCCTTAACTATCTTGTTTGCGTTAATTTTGCTCCTTTAAAATTCAATTATTCACAATTTACTACGCCAGGAAAAGGCCTTTCTTTCCCTGATTTGTTCAGAGATTATTAGATTCTTGATGAGAAGCCGAGCAACCATGAGTACCTTTGTTTTTGAATAAATTCCTTTTCTTATTTTGCAAATGCAACTGGAACGGGATAATAATAAAATGCTGCGGTTGTCCTCAGTACTAAGATGGTATAAATAATAGTAGATATAAAATGATTTTTTGGATTCACGAGTGTTCTGATATCACTAGATGAGGTTAGAGATTGCTCTAACACTAATTTTTAGAATCTACCGTCTCAAACCGCATACATTTAGATCCAAATTCAGTGTCTTTAGAATGTTAAATAACTTCCGTCACAGACCCACGTGATAAAATCTTTGTCTAACTTAGTAGAATAATACAAATAGACAAACAAAGGAAAAAGCAACTTAATATGGTTTAACAAAAGGCTATGTCAACTGGGAGCAAAAGTATGAAAATTGGACAACTCAATATCCACACCATACAACGTCACCTTTTGTGCTCTCTGAATACCAGAGAACTCTCTCTGAGAGGAAAACTGTCTCCCCTATAAGTCCTTTATCTCTTATAGCCTCTAAATATACCTGCAAATGTCACTTTCAACTCTAGTGGTGATAAGTCCATAGCCTCTGTCGTCATTATGCAAAACCATTCAAAACTATCCAAAAGAAATTTCAAATAATTGGCACTTGAGTTGGTTGAGTCCAATATGTTGTCGAGCCTAATATAATCATTGGTTAACTTTAACTACCTTTTTTGTGGATAAGGATTGTGGCAACTAGGAGCTACTTAATTTGATGCATTGAGTTGTGCACTACTGAAACAAATAAATTAGCAACTTACCCAAGTGAGTTTTGGATGTTCTTTTGGAATTTATTTATTTTCCTTTTTTAAACTTTTAGTAGTGCATTTGAGTTATGTATGTTTTGTGTAAATTAGATTTTTTTCTTCCTTTACTATTCTTTGTTCTAATATTTTCTTCATTACGTGAATGAATTGCACTTGGTGACTGCAGAAAGATCCACTTCCAGTGAAAGTAAACAAGCTTACTTCGACAAAAACACAACTGCCATATTCCTATTATTCTCTTCCATATTGTCGACCAGATACTATAGTTGACAGTGCAGAAAATCTTGGAGAGGTTCTTCGTGGTGATCGTATTGAAAATTCACCCTATGTGGTTAGGATCTGCATACTTAAAGCTTCTAGTTTTGAGCTTCTGATTTTGTCAGCACCTTCTATATTTTACTCTTCCTTTTTTTGGCTCCAGTTTGAAATGAGGGAACCCCAAATGTGCCAGATCATTTGCAAGATTACATTGAATGATAAAGATGTTAAAGAATTCAAGGAGAAAATAGAGGATGAGTATCGTATCAATATGTAAGGCAACCTTTAGTCTATAAGTACTTGTCTAATATTATGCACCTAATTGTGTCTATAACTGGATAAGTTCTTTCTCAGGATTCTTGACAATCTTCCAGTTGTTGTTCCAATCAAAAGATTGGGTCAAGAGACTCCTAATTTTTATCAACTTGGCTTTTATGCCGGTGCCAAAGGCCAACCTACTGGAGTAAATAATATCTGACATTGCAAAAATGAAATCATTTTGTTCTTCTTTCCTTGACTAATACACTTGTGTGCATCCATGTAATTTTTGTGTAGAATAAGGATGTCAAGTACTATATCCACAATCATCTGTCGTTTCTAGTCAAGTATCACAAGGATGCACAATTAGACCTTGCAAGGATTGTGGGATTTGAGGTCTCACCATTCAGGTTTAAGTTGTCTAAGAGCCATCTTCTTGTATGTCTAAGCTTTAAGATACTACAATTTTTTATTATTTATATTGCAGTGTTAAACACGAGCATGATGGTCAGTGGAACGGTAACAAAACTCGCCTTGCCACTTGTGACCCTCATGCCAAACGAACAGTTATAAACTCCAACACCCCACAAGAGGTGGAAGTAAACAAGGATATTATATTCACATATGACGTTGAATTTCAGGTGAGGATAGTTATCTCCAATCTTGGTTGAAGATTAAATTAAATTTCTTTCTGTTATATATTACGTTTCAATTTGTTTTTTGCTCTACTTCACAGGAAAGTGATGTAAAGTGGGCATCTCGGTGGGATACCTATCTCCTAATGTCAGATGACCAAATACACTGGTTTTCTATTGTTAATTCTTTGATGATTGTTCTCTTCCTCTCTGGAATGCTAGCCATGATTATGCTGCGGACTCTTTACCGAGATATCTCCAAGTACAACCAGCTTGAAACTCAAGAAGAAGCTCAAGAAGAGACGGGATGGAAGTTAGTCCATGGAGATGTCTTCAGGCCTCCAACAAATTCAGATTTGCTGTGTGTCTATGTTGGCACAGGCGTTCAATTCTTTGGTATGTTACTTGTAACCATGCTCTTCGCAGTCCTTGGCTTCCTTTCTCCGTCGAACCGAGGAGGACTGATGACAGCGATGCTCCTACTTTGGGTGTTCATGGGTTTGTTTGCTGGTTACGCCTCCACTAGTCTCTACAAGATATTCAAGGGGACAGAATGGAAGACGATTACCTTGAAGACAGCATTCACATTTCCTGGCATTGTATTTGCCATATTCTTCATCTTGAATGCTCTCATTTGGGGTGAGAAGTCATCTGGTGCTGTGCCATTCACCACAATGTTCGCCCTCGTGCTACTCTGGTTCGGTATCTCAGTGCCCCTAGTGTTTGTAGGTAGCTACTTGGGGTTCAAGAAGCCTGCTCCCGAGGATCCTGTGAAAACAAACAAAATTCCTAGACAGATACCAGAGCAACCATGGTACATGAACCCAGCTTTCTCTATACTAATTGGAGGCATACTTCCATTCGGAGCTGTGTTCATCGAGCTCTTCTTCATTCTCACCTCAATCTGGCTGCACCAATTCTACTACATCTTCGGATTCCTTTTCCTCGTCTTTCTTATTCTTATTGTGACATGCGCCGAAATCACAATCGTGCTATGCTACTTCCAGCTCTGCAGTGAGGATTATCAGTGGTGGTGGAGATCCTATTTGACATCAGGATCATCAGCACTCTACCTCTTCCTATATGCAACCTTTTACTTCTTCACAAAGCTGGATATTACGAAGCTCGTATCTGGAATTATGTACTTCGGCTACATGCTGATTGCCTCCTATGCGTTCTTCGTGCTGACAGGCACGGTTGGGTTCTATGCGTGCTTATGGTTCACAAGGTTGATCTACTCATCAGTCAAGATTGATTGAGAGGATTGGTCGAATCATATTCTTAATCACAAACAAAGTATCAAAGTCGATTTCACTCTTTCAATCTTTGGATGCTAATCAACATGATTCAATAGAAGGCCTCTTTTATCTATATATTTTAGTTGCTTGGATGAAAATTTCCAACATTTTTTATCATATTGAATCCTTTTAGAGTTTGCAAGGATCATTTAAAGAGTCTTTATGTTTTTCCTACAGTATTGGTGTCAAAACAAAGGCATTTTTACTTGTAGATCTCTGTCGTAGAACAATTGCATCAGTGGGGCTCTCTCTTTATATCAGTGTTTTGTTCTTGACTCAATTATTTAGGTAACAAAATCATATTATTATTATGGAATACTTTTAGTTTGCCCCTTTTAAATTTTATAAAAAAAATATTTTGGCATTTAAAACTATCAAAACACCCTTTAAGTTCTTTTTAATTTATCGTATGAATTCACAAGACCATATGGATAAAAGGTCAAATGAAGCCCTTGAGCTATGGCGTAGTGGTAAGGTGTTCAATTTGACTTTTATGTATTTATGATTTGATTTTTAATTATGATGTATTTATAAAAATTTTCTTCAAATGAGCTGTTGAGGTTACTTATACAAGTATTTTGTTTATTTATCCGTGGTTGGTGGGGTATATCTAATCTAGAAGTTACTTAGTGTTCCGTTAGAAATATATGAGAGTTGAGCTGAAAGTCTAGATATTTAATGTTAGTAAAAAAACAAAAAAATCAAATGAAGCCTCTAAAAGGTTAAGAGGTTTGGTGTATCAATAGTGTTCAAATTATTCATTTGTTGAATTATATGTTAAAATTTAATTATGCTTTTTGAATTTATTTTGACAGTCGATAATTTTTTTTTTATAAAGTGGGATTGGCCACTTTTAAAATGAGTCAGATAGTAAAATTTGTCGGATGGCATGTTGGCTAACACAGTACAAGTTTATTACAAAGAACATAGCTTCTCCGTGGATTTATATCTTTTCATTATCATCGTGGAATCGACATAATCACCTTTTATCACAATGATAGTAAAATTTAAATAAAATTTAAATAATTAAATTTTAAAAAAATTCGAATGAAAATAATCTAAAAAATAAAAATTTCTATAAAAATTTTAGAAAAAAAAGGTCAGATTTATTATTATTAACCTCCTTTTTTTCCCATTTTAATTTATTATCGCTCGGCACTCACCACAACCTTCCACTGTCACTTTCCCCCTTTGTCGCTTCCTCTTCTCTCTTCGAAAAGGCGCATCTTTTCTCCACCTCTTCGTCCCAAAACCCTCGCCTTCCGAATGCCATCACGTCGCCTCTCCTCCTCCTCCTCCGCCGCCACCGCCGCCCACAGGCGCCACCTCATCCTCCTCGCCTCCGTCACCACCGTCTCCTTCCTCCTCCTCCTCTTCCTCGCCCTCATCCTTTTTCTCCTTTATTTCTACCTCTCCCACAGCCGGCCCCCTACCCTCCCCCTCTCCTCCCCCTCGCCCTCTCCCACCCCCCGCCTACGCCGATTCTCCTACCGTTGCCTCCGCTCAGCCACAGCTTCCTTCGACCCCTCCCGCTCCCTCGGCCGCGGCGCCTCCGCCGCAGTCTTCCGCGGCGTCCTCTCCGATGGCAAGTCTGTCGCCGTCAAGCGCCTTCTCCTCCCCCTCTCCTCCTCATCCGATCGCGACTTCCACAACGAGCTCCACGTCCTCGCGGCCATCCGCCCCTCCCCCTTCGTCGTCTCCCTTCTCGGATACTGCCTCGAGGGCCGACACCGCCGCCGCCGCCGCATACTAGTCTACGAGTACATGCCCCATGGGAGCCTCCAGGAAGCCCTCTTCACCTCCACCTCGCTTCTCACCTGGGACCGCCGCTTCTCAATCGTCCTCGACGTCGCCCGAGCCCTCGCCTTCCTCCACCTCGAGTGCGATCCGCCTGTCGTCCACGGAGACATCAAGCCCAGCAACGTGCTCCTCGGCTTCGACTTCCAGGCGAAGATTTCCGATTTTGGGCTGTCCCGGATGAAGACGGAGCCCGATCTCGGTCACGATTTCTTCAGCCAAGATATCTTCCAGAGTCAGGATCTCGCTCAGGAGAGCCCGCAGGTAGATTTCGCTCATACCCTCCCTTCCTCTTCTTCCATTAAGCTCAGTTCCAGTAATACCCCGATTCGGAAGGAGGCGGCCGCAGTTACCACATCATTTCCCGTCCAAGATGAAACCTTTAGCTTCGAACATAGCAAAGAGTTGAGTGCCAGTGTGGATGATGGTAGAACAGAGTCCACTGATCCATGGGACAACCATTGGTGGTGGAAGCAGGATGGAAGCAGGGAGTTGAGCAGCAAAGATTATGTTACAGAATGGATTGGTAGCCAAATTTGCACCTCCGGGAATCCCCCTGATAAGTGCTTTGACTTCAGGAATTCGAGCCGTGTAGAAGTTGGGGATGATACCCTCTTCACTGGTTCTCATACTGAGCAGAAACATGAGAAGAAGAAATGCGTTCTCCATTCTGACAGAAAGATGAGAGAATGGTGGAAGGAAGAATACTTTGCAGAGATTAGTAGGAAAGGCCATTGCAAGAAAGATCGACAGCGGTGGTTCCGAACGATAAGTAGCCTTGGCGAAGAGTACGCTAATCGTAGTAGGGACTTGAATGTGGATGTAAGCTTTAGGAAGGGCTGCAGGAAGAAGAGGAGCCGATCGGCAGGCAGCGAGATGTTTAGCTGCGACTTGCTTAGCAAGGAGCTGAGTAGCACAACAAGCATTAGAGGAACAGTGTGCTATGTTGCTCCAGAGTGCCATGGCTGTGACCAGTTGATGGAGAAGGCTGATGTGTACAGCTTTGGGGTACTGATTCTGGTTATTGTATCGGGAAGGCGACCATTGCACGTGCTGCCATCGCCGGTCAAGCTCGAGAAGGCGAACCTTGTGAGCTGGTGCAGGCAGTTGGCTCAGGCAGGCAACCTGTTCGACCTTGTGGATGAGAGGTTGAAAGGTGCATATGACAAGGACCAGGCAAGCCTCTGCATCAACTTGGCTCTCTTGTGCTTGCAGAGTGCCCCCGAGTTGAGGCCCGACAGCGGCGACATCGTCAAAATCCTCACAGGGGAGATGGAACTCCCAGTTGTTCCATGTGAATTCTCTCCTTCTCCCCCTACTGCTAAACACTACATCAAGTTAAGAAGGAAAGCTTCGGCGGATGCAGACTAAGAAGGTCAGTTTTCTTCACTTTGCTTTGTCAGTTCAGAAGAAGGAGAAGAAAAAAAATTCAATATAAAGTTGAGAAATTTTTTCCTGGCTAAAGTTCTTTAAATTGGGTTGAGGGTTAGTGGCATTGATCTGTGCCTTTTGGTACTGTTTCTTTTATGCTTGTCCTTTGTGTGAATATGATTTCTTCTTCTTCTTTATTTTTTTTCTGATTCAAAGCTGATGATGCTATTGCTTAATGAAATTCATCTAGCCTTCTTCAATTTAATGTAGAGCTGGAACCTACTTCTTATTCTTGATTTTTGATTAAGCATGCAATGAGAGGCTGACCTACAGCTTCAAAATTCAGATAAAAGCAATAAGTAGCTTCACATGATTGAGAAAGCAGTCATAAACAATTTGAAGGCATCAATTTAGTCAGCTGTTGCATAACCAACTTCTTGATCTCATGATTCATTTTCTACAGATTCTATTCTTATATTCATTGGATGGTGATACCAAGCTTGCTTGCCCCTGATTAAACTAGATCTTGCTAGCTTTTATATTTAACAAGATAGGGACTGATTGATTGATACCACATGCAACATGCTTAAAGATTATGGGGGGTTTCTGTCGGTCAGTGCAAGGGTATCACATGGAGGTTAGCAGCTCTGCTGTCTGAATCATGGATGTTTTGGATCAACTCAGTATAGTATTAGCAAATTCTAAGTTGTTTCTTGATTTAAAAAAAAAAAAAGAAAAAAGAAAAGGGGATAGGGAGAGAGATATTTTTTAGTGGATTAGCTAGATTGGCTTACTACTTATTCTTAAATTACTTAAAACAGTAATTTTTAATATGCTTCAATACTAAAGGATAGTTCAGTATGGAATCTCAAGGAAAAGGTTATTGTATGCGATCTTATTTTATTTTTCAAGAGGTTATTTTCATTATTTGAATCTATAATTTTTAAGTCACACGACAATAATTTACTATTACGTCAAGCTTCTTTTTCATGCTTTTTATACCCTTACTTTTTTCATTAATGTCAAAATGCCTTCAAAGGTTTACCCAAATGTCTGTTTTATTCTTTTTTATATTATTAAAGTTTAGCAACAAAGAAGAAATCTTAAGAGGCATTTTGATATTAATTGTTTAAGTGGGAAGTGAAAATGGGAACTTGGTCTCTTTTTGGATAATATTGTTAGTATTCATGATTAGAAACTAGACCAAGGTCTATAATTTCGTTCTAGGTGGATTGTTACATAGAAATGGTGTTTAATATTATCTTGTAGCAATGTAAAGCAATAACAAGATTTGGTCAATCAATTGAGTCACTGAGTTTGAGAGTTAAAATTATCAATATATTTCAATCAACTGAATCAAACCTTACAAGAAAAAGACACAATACTTGGAGAGCTAACTAACAAATTAGCTCCACATTTGATCCATTTTTTCAAAACACCAATATCATTTATTATCAATAGTTCCTTTTTTATAATGGATTAGGGGGTTGATTGAAAGTAGCTCCAAACGTAAAGTTAGTCATTCTTGTTCAATTCCAACACTTTGCAATTGCTTCAACACCCTTGTCTTGAAAAAATGAAACATCTTTGTCCTTTTTCTTCTGTTTTTTTTTTTCTCTCTTGCTTTTGGACTTTGGATTCTAGTTACTTTAACCTTTTTCTTCATATGTGCAAGAGGTGAAGCTTTACCACTTTTATAAAAAGTAAAAGAAAAAGAATTCAACATCATCCATTTCCCTTGCCGTGTAGGCATGCTTCCACTTCTAAGTAAAAGAAAAAGAATTCAACATTATCCATTTAGTGGTGCATTCTCTTTGTGGTGTGGCTATGCTTCAACTTCTAGGTTTTTTTAATTTTCCAATTTTCTTCAATATTTCACACCAAGCCAAGACGAATGGATTTTGTATTTTTTTTAAGGGTTCAAATGTATTTAATTCAACATTTATCCATTTCGTGGGTCATTCTCTCTGTGGTGGTGGTGTGGTCGTGCTTCAACATCTAGGGTTAAGTAGTTGAGTTCGAATTTTAAGTTTTGAATTTCCTCAATATTTTGAACTAAAACAAGTATTTAGAGGTTTGAAAATGTTCTCCTTGTGGCATTGCCATGCTTCGATACTTCTATCGGGTCGAGTTTGAAATTTAGTTTCCACTCTTCCTCTTTAAGTATTTTAAATTTTCTACTAAAGTTTTTATTAAAAAATCTAAAATTTTGAGTAAAAGTTATTTGGATTTTTAAGTGAGTTTATTGTTTTACTCAAGTTTATCTATAATATATATTATTACCAAATTTAAATAGATTTAGTATAAAAAATTGTTCTTTTATATTTTGTAAATTGTACTAATCAAACTTCCCATCGAAGAAGAGATAAGCTAGCAATTTGTCCAAATAATAAAAAAAATGAAGAACAAAAGATGGGGGAGATGGAAACATGGGGGGTCCAAATTGTCTCCTCATTTGGAAAACTCATGATTGATTTGAATAACAATGTCTTCAAGCTTGTGTTTCTTGATAAGTTCGCCACAAAAACAACTTACTTAAAAATAGAACAATCTTGATCCAATTCGATAAAAACCAATCAAATCAAAATGAACACTAAATCTTTTTTTTTTTATCCTTTGAAATAGACAAATTAATGATTATTTAATAGACGAACTAAGAGATAGCTAATACTAATTAAACCTTGAAATTTTGTATCAAAGGCAATTTTTTATTAGCATATTTAAATTTTTGACCTAACTAATAACGATCAATTCTGATCCACAAAAATTTCTTACTAGTCATCAAATATAAATTCACAATCGCACCATCTCTGCAAGACCATTCGATGTCAAAATTGTACTGTTCGTGAAATTGTAAGACATCAATAAATTATTTTTGGATTAATTGTTTTTTAATAATTTTTTTAAAAATAAATATAATTATATGATAGATTATTCTTTTTTTCATCATTCAAAACTAAAATTACATGATGCATCATGATATGTAATCCTTTGGAAGGGGTAAAGACTAAGAAATGATGAAATGCATTGAAATAAGAAACAGCACAATGATGGAAAAATTGACCAACAATTGGCATTTGCTGCATAAAGTAGATGAATTATAACTAAAAATAATGCGCTCACAGGAAAAATTTTCATTTTGCCCATCAAAGTTATCTCCTTTGCAAAATGCTTTTTGAATTTATTTTTTTTTAAATTAAAATAACATTTAAAAATTTTAAACTCTTACCATCTCTTACAAAAGCAGGATCGCAATGAATTGCCCTTTACACTCTTACCATCTCTTACAACCATTATAATGGTCATGGAGGGATTGGATGATAGCGCCGTGGCTAGTTCGATTAGTAAATGCATAGGAATAATTTTTAAGTGAGCAGAGTCAATTTTCAGGGAGGTCATGATTCTGGATCATCGATCAACCCCCTCCTTTGCACTTATCATACTTGAGTTCCTGATTTACTCTCCTCCTCGATAGGGACAGCTAAGGGGGACTACTAATGTGACAATTCCACATTTTTTTTATAAAGAGATCATACGATAGTCCTGGTAAAAGGAGCAAATGATTAGTTCGGATAATAAATTTATTCCAAAGAACAAAGATCTATCTCCCTCCCACTGAACTAGTGTCTATTTAAATCTAAAATCTCTCTATAATTTATCTGTTTTACATTGACTGTGGAATAAATTGATAGAAACACTTAAAGCATGTAATCACCTTTTGCCCTAATGGAGGGATTGTACGATGTCATGTTATTTGTTATTTCTCTACATAGCAAAATGATAATGCTGGTTAAGAAACGAAAATTGATATTTAGTTTGTAATAACATTTTTAATTTAATATCATTTACTGGGATGACAATTTATTTCACCCCACTTAAAACTCACCTCAACATGTATTCAGAATAAAGGCTCAATTTGCAGGTTTATTCAACTTCATTAAGCACCAAAATAGAACTACCAATAAATAAATAAATAATGCATTGATTATGAAAGTTTTTGCAGTGGATTTGAAGATGCAAAATGCTACATCATCATAATAGCATGTTGACAGGATACCTGTGCACTCACCACTAATTCAGAGTCTTCACTCTTCTTTATCAAAGTCCATAAGAAAATCAGTTAAATTCTCTGAATCTTCTACAGCCTCTTCCAGAGACATGGCATCTTTCTTCTTTGGCTTTTCCTTCTTTGGTAATAGAAAAAGAGAAGAATAATAAGTTACAAGAGAGAAAAAAAAAACATAAGAAGAAAATGAAATCTCTGAGCAAAACCTAAGAAAAAACCATGCCATTATCTGATCTATTGCAAAGTTTCTCCTTTTATGTCCAAAGGCTTTAGAACATGTTTATCCACGCAAGGTGGAAAAGGAGAAGAGAGAGGAGAGTTACAGAGTAATTTGTTTGCCTCATCTTTGTTGACAAGGAGACGAGAGAGTAAAAAGATGAGGATATTCTTGTCTCATCCAAGGCTAGTAGCTCCACTAGCGTGCCACTGCCGGTCGAGCCCTGCCTCAACACCCCTCGCATGAACCTTACCTCGATACTACTAACCAAG
>JBAMHZ010000002.1:4427981-4442821 GCA_037177395.1 Alpinia galanga | reverse complement strand
ATCAGTCAACTGCTAATCCCAATAGTTGAGTGATCACGCTTAAAACCCCTGAAACCCCCTCGAACCTTCGATCTCGGAGTTTATGGTTCATCACTCAATTCATAACAATTGACTGCTACTCCTATTTTAGCTTTTCCAAAGCTAAAATCTCACTCTGTTTAATATTCGATTGACCACAATCTATCCGACTTCTCCTGTTTAGCATTCAATCATCCTTGAGCTGCAAAGGCTTCACTCATCTAGTATCTGATCAACTTTCATCTGTCAAGACTTCATCATTGTCAAATATCTGATTGTCCTTGAGTTGTGTAGACTTCTCTTCTTGTATCAAGAATCCGATCAACTTTGACCTGCCGAGACTTCACTATTATCTCATGCTTAATATCCAATCCTTCCGTGACCATTTAGGAATTGTGTCACTTGCTAAGTATTTGATCCTCCATGATCTACTTGAACTTCCCATCTCATCTCTTGCCAAGTATCTGATCCTCCATGACCCACTCGGGCTTCACTTTTCTCACATTAAATATTCGGTTAATCGTGATCCATTTGGACTTCATCACTTGTCAACTCTTTGTTGTACTTCCGATTGCCAAGTATCCTGTTAATCGTGATCCATTTGGATTTCTCATTCAATCATCAAGGTCGATTGCACTGCAATTTTCCTCTTCTAACAATTTCTCCATTCGACCAATAAACCGAACTTGATCATCATTAACCAACAATCTTCCCCTTAAGAATATTGCTCGATTATCAATCTATATTGCTCAAACATGCACCAACAATAACATGAATTTAAAGATCCCTTAATAGTTTTGAGTTACACGGCTTGACGACAACAAAGATATTATTCACTTTTGAGCACATTGTGTCATTCTTGTGGCAAACGTGATAATGCTCAAGTTAAGTGCCCCTCATGGCCGGTCTCCTAGCTTAATGAAGGATGATAAATTACAAAGGGTTTCGCCCTGACACAGTGGTCCCTTTGCATGGGGGAAGGTGAGGAACTCAATGAGTCATTTTGCAAACGTTAGAAATTAATCCCAAGGCCTTATGTAGCAAACACCCATGCAGCTACCAACTGCACCAAATCGGATCGAGGGGGGGGGGGATTACTCGAGTTTGAGTACAATGAGTCATTCTTGCTTCTATTTGACATGCTATTCAAGTATATACCCTCATGTATTATTATTTGTGATTTACAAGATTTGATGTTGATGATGATGATGATGATATTAATTTGAAGTATATATCCGCCTGTATTATTATTTGTGACTTAGTGACTTACAGGATTTGATGATGGTGATGATGTTTTTCGAGTTTTAGCATATTGTGCCATTCTTGATTCTATTTGACATGCTCTTGAAATATATACCCGCTTACACGATTGGATGATGATACCAACCGAGTTTGAGCACATTGTGCCATTCTTACTCCTATTTGACATATTATTGGAGTATATACCATCCTACAGTATTATTTGTGACAATGATTTGATGATAATGACGATGATGATATTGCTCGAGTTTGAGCATGTTGTACCATTCTTGTTTCTATTTGGCATGCTATTGAAGTGTATACGTTCCTGTATTATTATTTGTGACTTGCACAAATTGATGACGACGATGATATTAAAGGGTCCTCCACTATAATGTTGTCTGAAACAGCTATAGCTTCGCACTGCAAGACCCAAACTGCAAATGACGCTCGCTTTGCTAAGTCATTCAAGTTCAAGCCTTATGGAACCGAAAGGCAACGAAATCGGCACCTTGGGCTCTCTGCTTTACCCGAAACTGCTGCATCGGTTGTAATCGCTGCTGTGGCTGTGGGTACTGCAGCATCACTCCTCGCAAGAACAACAAAAGCTCCTGAACCTATCATTGTATATTCTTGAATTGCTTGCACCACATATTTTTACTCTTTTGCACTAGATGTCGACTAGCTAACTTTCTCCTACTAGATGTAGAGTGCTTCCAGAGCTTGTGAAGATTGCAGTGGTTCGGGTATCTGCGCAGAATGCAACGGGGAAGGATTCGTGCTCAAGAAATTGTCCGACGAAAATGCTGAAAGAGCTAGATTGACCGCGAAGAACATGGCCACTCGATACACCGCGGCGTATGCTTGACCTTTGTTCACATGTTCAAGATGATCTATTGTGCTAACTATAGAATTTTGTTTTTTCAGACTTCCAAAGAAGTGGAGTTATTGTTCAAAGTGCTCCTCATCTAGATCTTGCAGTGTTTGTGGAGGCACAGGAAAGATGAACTGGTAAGGTTACGACGACAAGGGGATTTCGACCATATTTTTCTATTAAAAAATCTTGTTTTTTTAATGGAAAAAACTTTAAAATACAATACAATAAAAATAAATATTAAACATATAGTGATGGATACTCGATGGAAAAAGTAATCTGTTTTGTTCTGACTTATTTGCAACTAAATTTTGCTACCTTGTCTACAGATTCAGCCATGCCTCCATGGTTCAAGTGAGGAAAGGAACTCAGTTAATGTTTTCAGGGAGATAAGAGTCTCATTAATGTTCACTAAATTCATCAATAAAGGCTAGATACATTTTTGTTGCCAAGTGTTGCATTGGAGTTTTGTAGCTAATAACATTGATGAGTTTGTTTGTGAAAATTCGCCTTTGTTAATCTTAACTAGCTGATGGCCCGTGCCAATAGTAGTTTGGGTCTACAGGTGTTGGCAAAGGCGGTGCGTGTGAAGAAACCGCTCGATCGCAGAGTGATACTCGTGTTGCCAATGCATGAGTTGGAGTTGTCAAGGAGGCGAGAAGGACAGGGCAATAGGGGGAGCATGAGAGGGTTAGCATTGACAATGAGGGATGCAATAAGGGCACAGTGGTAGCCGGAGCATGAGGGGAGATAGCTGCTGTTGACATTAGCATAGGAGGTAGAAGATAGACAATGGGAACTCGGTGATGGGGGTGAATATTTGTTCATGATCTCTCTAATGCATTAGGACGAAGTTTTTCGTAATTTATTATCCTTCATTAAGTTAAAAGACCGACATTTAAGATTCTGAAATCTCATGGCCAAAGAGCTTGAGGTCCAATTCCTCTATTAGACACAATATTGAGTTCATCCAATTACTAATTCTACAGTAGACTAGACAACAGTTCTAGTTGCTGATATTAATAAAGGAAGTTTTAATATCGAGAATGTTCATCCAATGACTAATTCAACAACAAACTAGGCTGCGTATCTCTCGATCCAGTTTGATTCTAAGCTAGATTATTTAGATCTGACAGTGTAATCACCAATGTTTTGGACGCACAATTTCATTGTCACCTCATTTTATCCGAAATGCGGGGTCACATTATGTTTTCATATCAAGTTTTTGATGTCCTTGACGATGTTAACCTAGCCACTGTTCAGCACGTCGTTCACCGCTGCCTCCGACAGCATGTCGAATGCTAATCTTCTCATTTGCATACTTCTCCTGGAGCCACTCAAACGCATTCATGTCGAGTTTACCGGTCACGGATTTACCCTGTTTTCTTCTGATGTGCTGTTCCCTAATGGAAGCCCATAGCTTCTCAATTGCGTCTCTTTGTTGGGATGTGAATCTGTCTATGTGATCGAAAGCATGCTTAACCAGAATATCGATTACAGTTTGACACCTGAAAGGCAACGAAGGCAAGGTATCAGCACAAGCTGATGAATGGTTGTATTGGAAGCAACGAACAGAGCAGTAGACAAAGAATTAATTACCATGGAACTTTATAGCGCCGAGCAGCAATCTCCAAACATAATAATAAGACCTCTCTTTGAGATTTAATGAATCTCTTGTGTTCATCGTCTTCGGAAGCTTTTCGGCTTAAACCTACTGCATCTTTTGCCTTGGGTTGTTCGTCTTTCTTGGATTTACTTGGAAGCAGACTATCTAATCCAAATGGATCAGAAGCATTGTTGTCAGTTTCAGTGAGGGCATCCAATGAAGTAGCCTCCTCTTCAGCTGTGCCCTTGCCAACTGTGTTGCTCTCCGCTAGTGCTAATGCTGCGGCTTCTTCGTTATCATCATCTACGGTAGCTCGAGGGAGGCTAGAAATGGCTTCTTTGATCTTTCCAGCTGCTTTTGAATACTAAGAATTATGACTTATGGGTTAGAATGTAGGTGAACCAGAAAAAGAATGATTCTTAAAGTTAACATGCCTACTATATTTTCAACCTACACAGATTCACAAATATGTTCTAATGTGAACAACCCTATTGCTGAGCTTGCTTTACTAACAATTGACCTTGGCAGCTTTGCCATCTGCCGTTGGGAGGGTGCCATCGGCGTTAGTCTTTTCTTATTGGCTACCAAACTATCTCCTTTTTTTTTTTTTGGGCAATGAGAATCAATAGACAATAACTCATAACTACAACTAATTCTAATCTAATGTCCTCATCTCGTAGGGGATTCCAAAAAGAACAAATGCTATCCCTTTCACTGGTACCTTCCTAGAAATAACTCTCATGGAAACATCAAGAAAAACTTTCCCAATATTTTTTGAACTCGGGCAACACATGAAATTGAATGGAGTTTAATGCAACACTACGTAAATTTGTAGTTCAGAAATGCATACCACAAAACTATCATCGGTATAGAGATCATTAGCAACAACTGCCCGCAAAGTCCATGTTGTCAGCTGATTTCTCTGCTGTTTATTGAAAACCTGCAGTTAATAAGAAAATTAATAACATTAGTTCAACCAGAGAACAAGTGTATCAAATATCTGTTGGATCCGTGTAGAGGAGTGAATAGCGATTTGTGATTCATTGCTTTATTATTATTCGTTGTGCTCGTCTATAAAATGTTAATGCACAGTGAAAATAAAAATAAAATATAAACACAACAAATCAAGATTTTTTATGTAGTTTGGAATTCCCAATTCCTACCATTATACTTCTTTGATACTTTTTGGAGGTCAAGAAATCTCTTACAATAAAGTAAACAACAAAATCTCTTACTTTGATCACTTTGAAATTACTTTAGATCGCCTCGTAAGGTCTAGAAATGCAGCAGCACTATTCTCCAAAACTTAAGCTATGGCACCTTTCAACGCACCCAAAACCCTCTTTTATAAGCTGTAGATCGAGACTAATTTTCGTTTAATAGTCGACTGCTTATCACCATCAGTTGATTGTTACACTGTAAATTCAAACGTTAAACAGCTCTTTTAGCTTATTTTTTATCAATATCAATCCACTGATCATTGCCATCAGTCGTTTGATGACTAAAAAATTGAATCCCGTAGTCAAGTGTCAAACTTTCTTTATACTGCACTACAGTGCTCATCAGTTGATGGATGACAATGAGTTGAGTTGAGCAATCGAACTTCAAACATTCTATTCGTTTGAATAGTTACCACTCAACTATGGATTAATGAACTGCTATTACCCATCAATTGACTATTCACACCACAAATCCTTTTAAATTCCAATCTCATAATTTTGATCTCACCAATCAACTGATGTTTCTTATTATCTAGCTTTACTAAGACTCAATTCTCACTTTGACTATTATCCAATCGAACTCAACCAATTAGGACTTCTCTCGCCTAACATTCGGTTATCCTGACTTGTTGAAACTTCACTCGCCTAGCATCCGATCAACTTTAACCTATCAGGACTTAACCCCTGCCAAATATCTAATCTTCCTTGATCTGTTTGAACTTTACTTCTCGTACTGAGCATCCAATTAACCTTGACCAACATACTTCACTATTGCCAAACATTGATCCTCTTTGATCTATTTGAACTTTACTTCTCATGTCAAGCATCAGGTCAACCTTTACTTGTCGGACTTCACTATTATCAACATCAAGTCCTCATTTGACTTGTTTGGACTTCTCATCTTACACCTAACATCTGATTTTTCTTGGACTATAGGCTGTGCTTGGTACGGAGTAATATAATTAAGCTTGTAATGTAATCCAGATTGTAATGTAATGTAATCTTACATTATTGTGTTTAAGGTTATTACATTCTTTTGTTTGGTGTTAATTATTATCGTATGTTGTTGATCGTCGGTAGCCGGCCACCGTTAACCGCCACCCACCGCTGCCACCCGTTGTCGCCGCCCACCACCGCCTAGGCCGGCAACTGGCGGCCGTGATCAGCGGTCCTTGGTCATTGGTCGTCGGTCGTCAACGTTGACCTCGTAATGTAATCAGATTATATGGATTTTGTCCCGTACTCCAGATTATAAGATTTGCTTATATTTTATAATTTAGATTCCATTACATTGCGATCTTAAAATTATACCAAACAAAATAATTTGCCAAGGCAGATTACAAGGTACCAAACGCAGCCTTAGAGTTTTCATCCACATGTTTAACATTCAATCCTCCGTGACCTATTAGACCATACCTAGATCTGGTCCTCCGTGACTTATAAGGAGTTCTATCATTTACCAAGTGTCACATCCTCTATAATCCACTTAGACTTCTCTTCTCATCTCGTGTTCACGTGACAAGTGTCTGGTCTTCTATTACTCACTTGGATTTTCGTTCTCATCTCGTGTCAAGTGTCCGATTAACTGTGATCCACTTAGACTTCACTTCTATCCTCCTTGATCCACTTGATCTTTGCCACGTGCTAACTCATTATTGAATTTTCAATTGTCAAGTGTCTAGCCAACCATGACTCACTTGAACTTCTCGTTCAACTATCAAGGTCGATTGCACTACAATCTTCCTCTTCTAATAATTTTTTTTCCACCAAACTTGATCACCCTTGACCAACAATCTCCTCCTAAAGAGTATCACTCGATCACCAATATATATTGGTCAAACATCAAAATTCAACTTGAACTTAATCTACCTTAAATAGAGATAAAGTGCACCAACTCTATCACCGTAAAATCGGGATTTGTCATAAATTCTTTTTCCAATGAAAATAGGATTGCCCTCGTTGTTGAGAAAAAAGAGATCTGTATATTCTGTTAAATATTCATATGGGAACACAAAGAGACAATCCTATTACCAGTCAAGAGGATAATTTTATACCAGATTGAAGTGGATAAATTTAAGCATAGATAATCTTAACTTACATCTGCAACATCTTGAACTGCTGAAAATAAGGCTTGATAATCCATTCTCAATGAGGGCTCATTACAAACTGATGGAGAAGACATCGCAGCTCCCAGAATATCAAAGAACTGATTGCTAGTTCCTGGCTTGACGCTTCCTGCTTGGATTAATTGCACAGCAAGTTTTGATGCCTTACCAAATTTTGCAGGATTTTTTATATGTGAAGCTATTTTGTGCATTGCCTGTGTCACTTGTGCCTCAGTAGCATCCACACTTGTTTTGAACCTCAAACGCTTCTGGGGTGCTGCATTTGTAGAGTTTGATTCAAAAGGTTGCAAGTAATAAAAATGTTAGTATTGTCAGTGGCAACAGAGTGAAATTACCACAGCCATAACCATCAAGCATTGACCACTTATTTGCATAGTCTTTACAGTTCCTTATTCATCTATCCTCCCTAAAGGAAACAACAAAGCAAGGTTTAAAATCTTGTTCCATGCTAAGGTCCCATCTGGAAAGAAATATGCTGATGGTGCTGATTGCATACCAAAATGGCACAACTCAGCATTGATCAGGAGGAACCAAGGAAGGAAGAAAAAGAAGAAATGGGAGAGGAACTTCACAGAAGACCTCACCAACGATCTCCAGCACGTAGAAGTCTTGCTAGGTCCTCACAAAATGCCTTGAGGAAGTTTCTCGGCGGAAACCCAGCTTGCAAAAGGCGAGAACAGAATCCTAGCTCACTGAAGCTTCAAACAAGGAGTGATGCACAAGGAAGCCTCATGAGCCAAGACCTTTAATATCGTTTTTATGGACTATTTTCACGTGCTGGTTGGCAAGTAGAACGGAACAACTCAAAAATTTAACCATGCAACAACTTGTTCCTATGAAACTAACCAAAATGCAAACAATTTCCAAATTTGGGGCATAATGATACTTTTGGCACCATTCGCCGGACACTTAAACTATGGGTACTAAGCTCAATGAAACTTTAGCGATCTTTCCAGTAGTTAATAGAGTTTCTGTCAAATAACTTATGGATTGATAATAGTCAAAAAGTTTTTATATTGCAGCTCTGACATTTTAGCTATCACTATAACATAGTTCAATACTCCTAAGGTGTTTCCATGTCCCAAAAACGAATATGGAACCTTCATACTCGTACACAAATTGATATAAAGGTAAATTGATGTGAACAAGGAAAATCAAAGCTGCGAGGCACAATCACATCGATTCGTCTTATTCAATCCATTTAAGTTTCAGAATCCTTCATTGACTGTCCATTACTAAAATGAAAAAAAAAAATTATTGGACCAAGTTATTTAGCAATTATTGGGGGTCAACTTTCCCTTTGGTGAACAACAGGCAACGTACAGAAAGCAAGAAATCCAAAGCTTTGTGGAAACCCTAATCGCCGAAGTAAGAGAAATTACAATCACAGCTGAATCAGGCAGAAAGACAAGTACGAAGAGGAGAGAGAAAGAACAAAAAGAAACAAATTTATGGATAAGGACGTCGAAGCACCTTCATTCTGGGAGTCTGCGGATTTGTCTCGCTTGAGGGCGCTTTTGAGGATAGGCGCAGGAACTGGCGGCGGCGGCTGCAGAGGTGAATCCCTCTCGGTCGGGGAGGCCGAACGCTTCTCCGGCGGCGGAGAAGCGGCACTGGAGGGAGGAGGCAACCCCTGAAATAGATCGTCCGCCATTAACAACGAGGCAGGAGGAAACGAAGAGAGAAGTCGCACTGACCTTTCGGTTTATCCATCGGTCTGAAAGGTATTTTTTACTTTGCCCCCTATTATTAATTGTAATATAATAACATAACACCTGAACCCTTGCAATTATTGAAACACTTTTAAACTAAATAATAAATCATTTTTATAAAAAAAAATGATAAAGAGTTTACAATTTCAAAAGTAGCTTTGGAGATTATATAAATTAAAAATAAAAAAAAAATATTTTTATTTTTATTTTTATTGAGCTACTCAGTAAATTCTAAGGACGAAAAGGTTGATGATTATAAAATAGTTGATATAAGTCATATGATTTATATGGTATAGCTAGTGTGGTATAATATAATTAAAATTATTGTGTAAAAGATGATTCGTTCGTTCTTAGTGTCTCTGTCAATCGGTTTTACAATTAATACGGAGGAGATAAATTATGAGGAGCATTTTGTGTCCAGTCATTAACACAGTAGGAAAACAGATACTCTGAAAAAAAAAAATAATAGAAGCTTTGGGAGACGCTAATGGTAAAAAAAACTAAGATGGTTTTTTAAATAAATAAAATTCGAAATTCACATCTCAATTAGATATTTATCGTGCTCGAATTATAAAATAATTTTTAAAAAAACTGGGGATATTAGCCTAATGGATTGACGACGATTGAGATTCGCTTATATACTTATGAACGGTGAGATCACCACCGACAATTATCGTACGGCTATAATGAAAAGGGGGAAATGATATCTTCCCCTTGTCGGTCTCCGAGTCGATCTTCGATCGAAACCCTTAAACGAATCGTGGCACGAAGGTCGCCGACGCGATCGAGTAAGTTCCGTTCCTTTCTATCGATTTAGGTTCTGTTCACCCAATTTATATGCTTTTGAATTTGAATTTGAATCGACCTCGGGTTTTTGGTTGGGTGAATTGCTGAGAGATCCGAAGACTTATCTCATGTTGCCTGCATTTTATCAGTTAGATGGCGTCAGTTTTCGTATGTTTTTGTGACGCAGCTGCTTTTTTTTTTTTTTGACAGACGTTGTTGTATTCTTTCAAGATGTTCGATTTGATTCCAGCCTCTCTGTTTTCTTGCGCTAATTTTCTTTCGGGTCATGCATTCGCTGATTCTGTGGTGAAATTTGTAAATTTTGTTGTGTGGTTGGATATTTGGATCGATTTTCATACTGTTTGGAACCCTTACTGCCTACATTGGCTTTCTAAAATCTTTACTGAATTATCGAACTGTGCAGATGAGAATTGTGAGGGAAGGCTGAGGAAAAAAAGGTTGTCTGAATCTAGCGTAGCCATGAACTCCAGAAGGTTAGTCATGACCTGTCTCTGTGCCTACTTATGATCCACATGAGAAAGCTTTTGTTTTATCCTCTGATTTGTTGTTTTACTTGCTCAAGTGTGTTTGAGTGTTGCATGAGCACACGATCCCTTTTTCTGGGAAGAGAAGAAACTAATAGAAGGAAACGATAGCGAGCCATGTTTCTCCCAAATATTTGGGGTTGACATCACAGATTTTCTCCCTTGATTGAACACTATGCAGGATTTATTGCATGTAACTGCCACAGCCACAAAATTTTAAGGATAAGTCCAGGGAAATTTAACATTTATGTTGCTTTTGTTTGATTTGAATGGCTTCTGCCGTTCTCAATATGTTTTGATTGCATTATTACATATTCATGCCATCTGTTATGTTGCAAACCTACTAATCATTATATTTCTAGGAGATAAGCTAGGTTTGTTCAAGTTCTAGTTACTATTTTTGTATTAGACTATGTTCTCTTGAACCTTAAAAGTATCTGATGTCTTTTATATTATGATCATTATATTTGTATTATTCTGACATTCACCCAATTATAGGGACTATCGTGGTACTAGAGCTGCTCTTTTTGATGGGATTGAAGAAGGTGGCATCCGAGCTTCACAATATTCATCTCATGAAATTTCTGAGCATGATAATGATGTGGCTATTGAAGGTCTACAAGATAGAGTCAGCATATTGAAGAGGGTAAGTACAAGATAGTAATTTGAGTGCAATGTTTCAGATTTGTTGATCTTTTTTCTTAACATGTGATAATTGTGTTACAGTATGACTGATTCATTTGATGAACTAGAGAATGGAAAGATGTGAGGAAATGGATATTGCAGTTTCAGGTTATCCAAATAGTCAATATAAAGAATATAGGTGTACAGACAAGTGTCTATTAAGTTGTTATAACCCAAAAGTAGCCAAATGATGCAAAAGAAAATTTGCGGCTGATCTTTTTGTTTCTTGAATAGTTGCCAAATTCGTTACTCTTTTCAAGGTGCATCTAGTGAACTATTAGAGCAACAAGTAAGACTACTGAATGATAGGTAACTGATATCAAGTGGTAGGGGCGAAACATACAAAGAGGAGCAAGAGAAGTTTCTCAGGCAATATATTAACTGAGTTTTCATGATCCTTTTGGATTGCTTAAATTGAAGAATTGATAAATGATGGGTTGAGAAGGTGTAACAGCCTTGTTTATCTTATATCTCTGCAACATTGAAAAAAATCTCTCCTTCAACTGAGAAATTTCTCTGGCTATGAATTAACCTAGTTTCTGAGTTCTTTTAGGACTGTTGAAAATTGATCTGATATGATAAGTACCTACATTTTGAAATGGGCATCAGAATGGCTTTGGAAAGTCATCAAACAAGAAGCTTTTAACATAAATTTTCAAAATTGTACCATTAGGCACGATAATATACATGTAGGTGTAGAAACAGGGTTGGAAACATGGATTATTGGCAAGAATACCATGCCTCTCTACTATCAAGATGGCATTGGGCTTCACAAGCTTTTAATGTGTTACTCTTATAATGATCATACAGATTGGAATTCAACTATCTTAACTACTAACCTTTCCTTACACTAACACAAAAACTGATCCATGCACAATCTAAGTGGATGACACATAAATCTTTATCGACTATTTGACCCATTAGATGACTGGGCCATTGACCATTCCTTGTCTCAATTTGATTCTTGTGCCTAGATTGATGTTGACTCATGGTAACTGCTTGTGATATCATTCAATGCTTGTTTACAGTTGACAGGTGATATAAACGAAGAGGTTGAGAGTCACAACAGATTGCTGGATCGCATGGTATATAATTTAACGTGTAATTTCCTTCCCTCTCTCAATTCATTTTCATCACCTCCAACGTATGTCAATATTTCAGGGTAGTGACATGGATTCGTCAAGAGGAATTCTTTCTGGAACAGTAGATCGCTTCAAGCTGGTAAGCAAGCACAAAATGTTACCAACTTCAGTGACTTCAATATCCAAAATTTCAAGCCCCTTTTTTATGTGTTAGGTTTTCGAGACTAAATCAAGCCGTCGAACAGCAACCCTCATTGCCTCTTTTGTGGCTCTCTTCTTGCTCATTTATTTCCTGACCAAATAAGCAGCTGCCACGTCTGCCTGCCTGCTCTGCTTGTCATATATAATTTTGTGCAATATCATCTACAAACATGTCGAAATGCAAGATTTAGTTGCTGTTCATGGAGTGTGCTTATTGTTTACTGTGGTTAAGACGGTGTACTGTGTGTATGCTCCCTATGGTGTCACATAATAGCTAAACTGCTTTCAATGGCGTGCTTAAGATGGGACCCTTGCACGTAGAATATATGCATGTTTCCTTTATAGGATGGAACTAAACCATCCCCAAGTATGTTTTTTTTTTTTTGTTAGTCTAATTTTGTTATGAGGCTTTAAATGTTACTATGGTTGTGTTAATATAATGACTCTGATGCAGTTGAAAATTTATCATTCAGCTTTATCTTCACCTTGTCTGGATATAACCTAAGTTCGTATTTCATTTGTGAGTTCATTGTGTTTGTGCAATTCGGTGACCACTTGGTAAGCTCTAGCTCATTCTCCTTGGCTAGCTCAATCGCATTCCAATATGCTTCCAAATTCTTTGGATGGAGTGAGGAGAAGGTTTATTAACGGAAAGAGAAGGGAGGGAAAGAGAAGGGAGGGAAAGGGAAGTTAAAATTTAATCTTCCTTACATTTGAAATTGGGATGTAAGAAAATGTTCATCTTAGTAAGCAAAGGTTAAAATTTATTCTCTCCTTTTCTCACTCTTTTACAAACAAAGTTTAAAATTTTCTTTCTTATTTATTCTTCCCTCGCTTCCTTCCAAACATAGCATGCATGATGCGCGATATATACAAAATTGTTGGTTCCAATTGGTCTAGCGATATGTCAAATGTTTATTGAGTTCGAGTTGGCTTGCCTCCATGAGCCTTACAGGACCAACAATTTTACTTGCCTCAGCTCCTTAGGTCACTTTATGGTGAACTATTGAAAGATAATAAAGGAAGGGTGCATCTTATTTTATATCCCCAAGTCATCCCCTAGTTAAACAATTAGAGAGACATGTCAATTTGCATAAGATAACACTAATAACCAATTAGATGGAATTATATGATATTGCCAAATTATGATTGTACGTAGATATGTGTCTAAATTTCTTAGAGGCATCGGGTTATTGTTTACTTGCCTTAGAGAATATATAACATAGGAGGTGATTTTATTCTAGACATTCAATGTCTTAATGTAAGTAAGTATAAGCCGAATTAAAGGTTAGAATCTTCTTCGATTGATAAACAAGAACAACTTTGATCTTGGATGACCCCCATATATGATGGGGCAACCTTATTTTGAAGGGCTTCGCTTTGTCGTCGCTGTGGTCGTCGAGAACTTTAGGCTTCATGTGGGAAGACATGAACATGGTTAATTACTTGGCATAGAGATATCAAAGAGACAAGATATATATATCTACTGATCTGTTAAATTAAATTTATATATAGTTAAAATAGACAGTGCTAGTATTAATTGGCTATATATCAAGGTAATGATTCATTAGATGATAATAATTCTAAAAGGAGCTGTAAGAATTTAAAATGATTAATTTCAATTAGCATAAGTCTTGGTACTATTAGATAGTATACATTGAACTTATAAAATCATGAGATAAATTTGAAGCAATACTAAAAAATTTAAGAGATAGTTAAGTGCAATTCACTCTATACAAGTAATATGTAATGGATATTTTGTATTAATAAAATGCTTTTAAAAACTCATTTTATTTCGCACATGGACGACGTTTCTGAAGAATGTTTTTGAAGTATCTAAAAATACGATTTAATTCAATAGGAATTATTAAAAATTGGATATGGATGATTGCAACTACCTCTATTACTAATATTTAAATTCAATCATAAAATTAATTTTGATAATTTATCAAGAGGGAGGAGGGGATCGGAGATCACAAGACCAATCATATATGAATTTTGTTGGATTTAAATAATGATTATCGGTTAAACTTTTTAACTGTCGATGTTTATACATATCTCACGTATATGTTTCTCATCAACTTGATAGATAAGTTGAAATACTTAAAATTACAAAAATGTATACAAATCGAAGAAAATTATACCACATGAACCCTACTAAAAGTTGTTAATTATTTGAATCATTATATATTTGTGTGTGTGTGTGTGTGTTGGAAACCCTAAATTTCATGCTTTCATGTAAGTTTGTGTGCCTGTGACTTTAATGACACACTTTGAAAGAAAATTTCATGGGAATTAAACCCTAATTGCACTGACCACATATATATATATATATATATATCATCTAAATTTAATTCTTAATTTTGTGTGGTGAAATCCTAAACTTCATGTAATTCTATGCATGTTCCTTTATGCACATGCTTGCTAAAGAGCTTCTACAAGAAACCTAGATTTAATTGGTGTATGTTTATATGTCATCTAAAATTAATTATTTGTGTGTCTATGTATATATCTCATAAAATTCAGTTTGCTCGTGTGCCTTTAATTTATCGAAACCCTAAATTTCATGTAAGTTTGTTCATCTGCCTTTGCTGATCATATAGAAACAAAGAAACCCTAAATGTGTGTGATCATTTGTTTTAATTTGTGGATGCCTGCATCTATTAAAACTAATTGTCGTGCATGTCTGAAAACCCTAAATTTCAATGTAAATAATTAGGGTTTCTTTGTTGCTCTATCAGTATACA
>JBAMHZ010000002.1:4401241-4416124 GCA_037177395.1 Alpinia galanga | reverse complement strand
TATAATTCTTGATGTACACATGTAATTGCATTGGAGTTCACTTTAGACAATCATCATATATTAGCTTTTTCACTGTCGGTCTAAGTGAATGAATTGATCTATTGACTTGCTAGGCCTAACTACTAGCGTAGAATGCTTATGCTCAAGTAAATAGTAATTCAGTCCTTTAAAGCTATAAAGATCTTTTCTTAGCCACAATGTCATGTGAGACAAAACTATGGTGTCCCAATCTCCCTCATTTAAAGCTTAGACTTTGATGTGTTCATCACCTACTCATAGCCTAAAATTATTCCTAATGATGGCATATGAGGGCTAATAGTGAATCCTTATAACGCAAGTAGCTCTTCTCACGTATTCAATCATATATAGGATTAACTTTTTTCTATCATCCCATAATATGACTAACCATTGAAATAAAATAACTAACTAATGAACTTGTTATACACTGAGTATAACATGCCACTCTCATTAAAGTACTGTAGAAGAAGTGGCATTTTTGACGCTGCAATGCTACATGAGAAGAGGTGGTGCTCTATGGCCCATGTTCTTACCAGTGGAAGGCCATTTCATTATACAATTTCAGACTGCTTTTGGTGTTTGAGATCAGGGATTTAGCCTTGTTGAGGAAAAAAAATCAAATTGATTCTTTAAATGCACTCTTAAGTCTATACATTTATTGTGACAGATAACTAGGAAACTGTAGTTACAGATTTCTGATGGTCTTGTTGGAACCTATGCTAACCCATGTGTTGCATATACAAGCTGTGCAATCTCAAGGATACTCTTCTCCCTCTGCATTTTGTTTTGTTCAGTTTCGGACTCTGTCTCCTGTGACTTTTGCAATTTTCACAAAATTTTGACAATAGGAGTGAGTAGCATTGATGTGATTCCTATAATGCTACATACTTAGCGAGGAAGATTTAGAAGCTGAAATTCCTAGTCACTACATACTGGAACTTGAATTCATCTTTACTTTCTTGTTCTGAATTATAGTTTTTTCAGATTTCCTGATTTTGTCTATGGAGATTGATCTGGCTTCAGGTAGCATTTAGTTCCTCTAACATTTGTCTTGATTTTTGCACTGTGTGCTACCTTCTCTCCAGTGTTCAATGTCTACAGTGTTTTTCAACGTACTGGTGCATTCGCATTGCATAAATTAAGATCAATTTGAAAATATATTCTCTATAACCCTGCGGTTTATGGTTCTTTGGTCAGGCTCTTGCAAAGGATGTGCCTTGGCGATTAAGGGGGCCACGTGTACTAGAGATTCTCCAGGCTGTAAGTCTCATAGCTTAATACCATTTTAGTTGTGGCTGCTGATTCAGCTGCTGTTTTGTTCTCTGTGTAGAATTATATATTTAATGCTGATATGATTCAGCTATCGCCTGCTTCTCACAAATTGCTGGCAGAACACATGTAGTTCTTTTAGCAAGTTCTCTGTGGAATAATATGGACGAGTAATATTGATCTTCTTTGGCTCATTGTTAACTATGCTCGACCGTGTTTGCATATGATATTGCCATAACTTGTTTTCCTAGTCATAACGAAAACTTTGATCAGGTTACTTTTCTTAAAATATTTCTTCTAAAATTCTACATTACTGTGTCATTAAATATGATGACTGAGTGTTTATGGAAACTGGAAACAGTTTTCTGTTTTCAAAATTTTCATTTCTCATCATTTTTCTATAATTTTTTTTCTTAAAGAGGAACCTGGCTTGGCGCAACTGTAAAGTTACTGCCTTATAACTTAGAGGTTACGGGTTCGAGTTCTGAAAATAGCCTATTGCAAACCAGAATAAGGTTGCACATAATAAATTCTTCTCTGGAATATCGTATGGCGGAAGCTTTATCCACCGAGCTGCCATTTATTTTTTTTCTTGTTCTTGGGGAAGAACAACAATTTTTATGTAAAAATTGAATCACTAACATATTTCCTTTCCCATGATTATGAACAGAAGGTTGAACTAAACCCAATATGGACTTGTTGGGCCTATTGCGCTAACCCTAAATTCTTGAAATCAATGACATGTATTGTCAAGTTATTATGTACGTGTCATAAAAACAAAGAGTCACCCCAGCTAAACCCAAATCAAAAGAAGTTCTATTTATTATGCTTTTCTTAAATCTCTGCTTGCTATTTGGGTGGCTAGTTCTTTAGTTTACTTTTTGTATAACTTCAATATATGATTAACACTAAACCTTAACTGATTATCTATTTCTTAATCTCTTTGTTTCCATATGTTATTTGCTATTTGGGTGGTTAATGCTTTAGCTTACTCATTGTATAGCTTTAATGTGTGACTAACACACTAAATCTTAACTGATCCCTATTCATCATCCATTTCTAATTCTCTACTTCCATATTTTATTTGCTATTTCGGTGGCCAGTGCTTTAGCTTACACATTGTGTAGCTTCAATTTAGGATCGACACACTAAATGCCAACTGATCTCTATTTATCATCCGTTTTTTAGATATCTGCTTCCATATTTCATTTGCTATTTGTGTGGCTAGTGCTTTAGTCTTTTCATTGTGTAGCTTCAATACACCATTTATGAATTCGTTAGAACTGATAATCTATGTTATTCTGCAGATCGATGGCAATACCGATGGACTTGTTGATTTCACAGAATTTGTTGCAGCAACTTTGCATGTGCATCAGATGGAGGAGCACAATTCTGAGAAGTGGCGTGTCCGATGTAAAGCGGCTTTTGATAAATTTGATATGGATGGAGATGGATATATTACACCAGAGGAACTTAGAATGGTAAGCTTGTTTAGCATTATAGTCTCTTACGTAAGTTTGCAGTCGCCACAACAACATATGTGAATCTTTTGCCAACCTGCTTATTTGTAATTAGTTCATTTGTCAAATATAATTCATGGATCAGTCCCACAGTGTTTGGGGGATCAGAAGTTGAGTGAAAGGTAGGATCCTTTCCTTCTTAGTGAATTTTTTTTTCAAAGTTCCAAAATATGTGATGTTGTGGTACCAAAGCAATAATATCACATTACTTTCAGAGCATGATAGGACTTAGTACATTCTAACAAATCTCCGGGGACGAATACTTGAATCGGACCCTTGCTAAATTATGAATGCCATATTCGAGTTGCCCTATTTGAAAATATGAATCCAGGCTTTCTTCAACATGTACTAAAGTACCCCTTTTTTGGCTATCAAGCTGTTGTGCCATACAGCTCGGTAGCCATTTTAGGTTAGGATGTTGAACTAGGAATAACTACACTCCAAGTCTCATCCCCATGGGATATCACCTTATTGGCATTAGCAGAAGCCTGATCTGGATATTTGCTCTATCTTTAGTCTTGTAGATATATAGTTAGATACAGTGTTTGTATGACTCAAAACCATGAAAAATCGTGTAATGTGGTAGAATTCTACGTCTTTTTATTGTGAAAAGATTTTGTGGTTGTTTGAGTCCTCATGGCTTTCAAGTTGTTTACTCCACTCAATACTTACAATTAACTCTTCTGAGTTTCTAAATACTCTAATCCCCCGACTTGAGATCTCAATTCTGATTGCAGCATACTGGGTTGAAGGGTTCAATTGAACCATTACTAGAAGAAGCTGATATCGACAAAGATGGCAAGATCAGCTTGTCGGAATTCCGTAAGCTCTTAAGAACTGCAAGCATGAGTTCCAATGTTCCTAGTCCATCTGGTGTAAAGAATCCCCAAATTTTCTAATTTGATTTGTCGATCGAGCGAAGGGAAGGTTGGCAGATGTACATGTTATATTATCCTTGCCTTGCTTTGGTTACCATACTCTATATTGCTCGCCCAATGTATCTCGGGCTTTATCGAGAGTGATGTGGGCAACGTTTACTTCTCGATCGCCTTTAACCGCAGCAGTGTTGCATTCAGCTGTGAGAGCTAGAGATGCAAGAACATTGGTAAAAACTATGCCAAAAGGTCTACAATTGAATGTAAAAGAATTTTTACTCAATAATTTTGCCTTGTGCCAAAATTGTTGTTGTCATTGTGTATATGCAACTTCAAGTTCAGCATTGATAGAACATGTCTATACCTGTTCTAGTTAATTTTCTTATAGTGTTTTCTTTTTTTTTCTTCTTTTTTTGTTTCATTTTTAACTTCTATTTGAGTCTTTGTTTCATTATTCCACAAATATCCAATGACAAAATATCCTATACGTATACAACGATCATCGACATGGCACCGAACAAGTTCAAAATCTTTGTCGAACTCATCCTAAACAACCAGAGGCGTACCTCAAACACCTAAACATTTCGATCAACTCTTCTCATCCTAAACTCTCCATTGATGTTGTGTCCGATCATCGAGCTACACATCTATGCTAGATCTTGTATAAGGCCATCTATCTATCACTCAAGTGCTCACCAACACCGCAACCCTTTGGCTTACTCTTGCTTAGAATCTCACTCGATCGTTATACACATTGTGCTCGAGTCTCCGCTCGACCCGAGTGAAGAGCTAACTAACTCCAAACCCAAGAGTCATGGCAACTTATTGTCTACATTGGCGACACGGCTACTATCAACATCCAAGAACTATCTCAACAATGAAACTAGAACTTTCATAACAAAACATCTAGAGATGTTTCGAAAGCAACTACCTCGTCTACTTTGGAACAAACTAACTAGTATCGATAAGGTGAAATCAAAATCTAAGGAGCATTTTTTTGCAAGATGGATCTAACAAACTTCACAAGCCCAATAAATTTGTTTGTGTCATCAAAGTTAGGTGTAATGTTTGAGCTCACTGTTGTACTGAGGTATATGCTAAATTGATCGATTATGATTCTTCTTCCTCGATCAAGATCAAGATCAAGATCAAGATCAAGATCAAGAAAGCAAGAATTCGATAATAAAAAAGCGATCTTGCTGATCGATTGATTCATCCGTAGGCGGTGCTCCAGAATCGCCGCACGGTGCGTCGATCTAGCAATAGGAGGACCGCCTCGTTGGCGGTGCACCTCGGCGTCTTGAACTGGCTCGCCGCCGCGCCGTTGCCGACGAAGTGCTCCATTATCTGCCGGAACGTCCCGGCGGCGACGAGCCTCAGCTCCAGCGGCCCGATCGACCCCGTCCTCCTCGACACCACGTACCCCTCGTCCAGGAAGGCGGCGTCCATGGCGGAGCAGCACTCGTTCAGCACCTCCGCCGGGACTTCCCCCTTCAGCTCCCAGTACACCACGTAGTGCCCGGAGCATTCCCCGCCGGCGGAGACGTCGGCGTGGCTCGTGAAGTCCACCAGCTCCGCTGCAGTCTCCGCCAGCAAGCCTGCCGCCGTCTCCACCGCCGCCTGCAGGTCCCGCTCCGTGTTCTTGTCGATGTTCACCGTCAAGATGAGATTTTTCCGGCAGATGAACGCCAGCCGTGGCAAGCCCTTGTGGAAGCCGGCGACCTCCACAATGTCCCCGAGCCTGTAACGGTAAAGCCCGGTGAAGGTGGTGAGGACGATCTCGTACTGCCGCCCGACCACCACGCCGGAGAGAGGCACCGGTTGCTCCGCTTCCAAGATGGCATTTTTATCCCGTTCCCAGAGCACGGGGATGAACTCGAAGTAAGCTAAGGAGGGGATCACCGTAAAGGTCACTTTTTCCGGCGGGTTAAGCGGCTCAAGGTTCGCCCCGATCCAACTCTCGGTGGAGCCGTACTCTGCGGAGACCAGCGGCACCGCCTCGCCGCCGGCGTAATGCTTCAGCTTCTTTGTGTACGGCATCATCGAGCCCGTCATGATGGCATACACGTACTTCGCGTTGGGCCACAGCTCCGGGATCACTCCAAACCAACCCGATTCCTTCAATTTCTCACATTTCTTCCTAATTTTCGACGCAAGAGCCGGCTCCGGCCGCCGTAGATGCTCTGCGACAGCTTTCCTCATCTCCGGCGAGGTAATTTTGACGCTTAGCTTCCCCTGTTCGATGTCGGAGCAGAGCTCCTCCCACGTGGCCTCGAAAGCGGCGAAGGCCTGCACGAGGCTATAGGCGAAGGTGGAGGCGACGAACTCTACGTCGTGGCGGAGGAGGAGGCCGAAGAGGAGGTGGCAGTACGTGGACTGGTGGTAGTCGCCGCCGGCGATGACTTCGTAGGGGGAGCAGGTGAAGCACTTGGTGGCGCTCTGCTTCTTGAGGAAGTCGTCGCTGGCGAAGTAGTGGCTCGTCGCCGTTCCGGCGAGGAGACCTCCGCCGGCCGTCCGGAACTGCTTGCTGCTGTAGATGAATTCCAAGATTCTTCCGCCGGACTTTATCGGAAAAATCCTACAAGAATCGAACGATTTTTCTCAATCGCAAAAACCATTAATTAACGATTCACTCGAAGCTTGAGCTTCCCGGCGATATCAACTGCACCTCGATCTGTAAGCGGCCGCCAACCTAAAGATGTAAAGAGTCGATTGAGAGCTGAAGCGCGTGAACGGCACGTACTTCGGCCGGCCGTCTGTAGTTCCCGAGCTGCAGATGAACAAAATCTATTGTAAACAAAAGATAATGCATAATCGATCAATAATAACGCAAACAATCCAATCCGTGCAGGTTTCGACGAATCGGATTCTGAATTACAGCATTAATCGACGTCTAAATCACCTGAGCGAGAGCATAGTGATGGGTTGGCGCGTGAGCAGCGGCGCCACATCCCCGGCTGCGATGCGGCGGATGTACGGCTCGAAGTCAGCATGAGAAGCGAGCGGAACGGCGGAGACGAAGAGCCCCTCCAGCTCTCCAGGGCTCATGTCTCCGACGTCGGCAGGGAGCTGTCCGAGCCACCGCTGCAGGTACTCCGCGCCGAGGTTGGCCTCCAGGATGCGGCGGAGTGTCTCCACCTGCGCCGCGCCGGCGTCCTCCGCCACCCGCTCGAACCACTCGACGACGGCGGCGTCGTCCTCCTCCTCCGCGAAAAGCCGCCACTCGTCGACGGCCATGGATGAAACAGCTAGCGCAAGTGAACGATCGAGAACAAGTAGTATCGATCAAAGCTCCTCCGCTTCCGCCACGAATCACAAGATGCGTATGCATAGCGCAATAAAGCAAGCGACGAAGAGCAGGTAATTAATGGTTGTACGATAGAAGGGTGGCCACTAGCAGATCTATCTCCATTTTTTGTTTGCAGCGAAGGTAATAACGTTCAGTTCAAGTGTTCCTTTCGGTCCTATAGCATACAAAAACACACAAAAAAAAGCAAAAAAAAAAGATAAATTATGATATCAAACGACTTTTTAAGTGGAAGAAGAATTAAATTTTACAAAAAGAAATTCTAAAAGAATCGATTTTTATCTATTACAGCAGCTCTATATCAATTTGACTTCACCCTTGGGAGCAAACCTATCTCCATCTCATCCATTGGAGAGAGAGAGACAGAGAGAGAGAGAGCGAGAGGGAAATAATTGGTGTGAAGAAGAGGAGTAGACAAGTCGCACGCAGTGTCTCCTTCGGATGCGTTGTTTGCAGAGAGAGAGAGAGATGGAAAGAAATTTAGTGACGAAGAAGGGGACGACAAGAGTGGGAAAAGGCGAAAGTTGGCTTTGATGGGGGCATATGCAAGGAAATGGACGTGTGAATGGGATTTTTTTATTTTTTATTTTTAATTTTTTTATTGTAATAATCTGAATGTCTAGATTGCACCCTCGTTCATCAGATTATCTGATAAATCTAGTGGACATCCTTATGGGCGTTTTAAAAAAATCTACTTTAAAAATATTCATCACGTTTAAAATTTAAATTCTCTTATCATTTTTAAATATTTTATGAAAGGAAAATTGTCAAAGAAAATTTAGTTGACGTTAAATATCTAATTCTCTTGATCAATTAATTTTAAAAGGTGATTGATTTAATCCTATAAAAAAATTTATTGATCATCAAAATAAATCTAAAAGTGTTCATGATAGACAATTCAGTAGTCTAGCGTCTTAGATATTTTATTTCACTTGAAGAAAAATATCCTATAATACATCGTAACTGAAAATTGAATTATAAATATTTAAGAGACTATACGAACATTCTACCACCGCAATATAGCCCAGGGCAAAATGATAATTATTAATTCCAATAAAAATGTGATAATGCTCATCCCTTCGTATTGGCTTCATAAATCTTAAAGAAAGATAAATCATAATAACCGAGTAACCTTCTAAATGGGAGGATAAGCACCCTAAAATAATTGCCCCTTGTTTACCACAACAACTCTACAACTCCAACACCAACTTGACTACAACCACAGGCCAAAAAAAGAATCAATTGTCATTAGCGATCAATTCGACCCATGAAAGTTTCTAAAAAAGGGTAATTGTCAACTTGGCAAAATATAATAACACTCAATCCGAATACCTTTCCGAATTAATAAATAATGATGGATCACGAAGACCTTCACTCTAAGATAATGATCCCTTTAAGTAGGAGAAATCATAAGTTTACACCTATTAAAAATTAATTTTAAAATCTCATACGATAAATATTTACGAAGATATATCAATTATGTCATCCGTAAAGGTAAAATAATAATAATTATTATTATCAATTATACAACAATTGTCAATTTTGGGCAAAAGGCGATATGCTTGTCCTCAGCGCCCCTCACCGTCGGTTCCACGGCATGTGAAGGGAGTTAATCCACAGGGAAACTATGCTCCTCGAACGATTGGCCAGCGCAGCAGAGGGCATCTGACGTCGGGTAGGGAGTTTAGACTCTTTCCGGAATCGACCCTTGCTTGTCTTGGATAAATCTGCGCTGCGCTAGCCAACCGTCCGTCCCGTGAGGACAATATATATACAACAATTGTCAATGAAATTGTGGTGGCAGGAGAGAGAGCATCATTTTGGTGGGCAGTTGCTGTCAACGGATTTTCTATTTAATTCAGATTTTCCTGGTTTATTAAAAAAAATCTTTATTTTGTAAGATTTTTGCACTGACGCGCATGGCCATGGTTGAATGCCATCTTCCTGCAGCGTTAAAAACCTTATGCTAATTCAGAAAGATGGGGGGTGTTACTCCACTTAAATGACTAAAGCATATAAGCATCTGCAAGTAGCCATAGGTATTTTCGATTTAAAATACACTTAAACAGATTGAGCAGAATTGAAATTTAAAAGCTAACGTTAATAGTTTTTTTGGTTTTTTTTTTTTTTTTATGTTGTTCCTCACACAACATGCAGAGCGAAGCCATCAAATGATCACAAATCTAATGCCACTGAAGCTTCACGAATGATGCCAATGGTGAAATCAATAGAATTTCACTTCTTTTTTTTTGTTTTTGTTTTTATCAATATTCTCCTATAAAATAACACTGCCTATAATTGTAAGAAAAACTATGCTTGAAGACCAAGAGAAGTAACAAGAAACTGTGCAAGCTCTAAATTCGCTATTCACAAGAAGCTGGTTAGTGCTTGGTACCGATGAAAGGCAGAGGAGGATTGACTCTGGAACGATGTTGAGGTTAGCCTGCTGTGTCCAAAACTTGGCTGCTAGAGGTTGGGAGCTACACCATAAAAAGATAATTCAAGTCCTCCACCGTCAAGCGAGTTTGGCGAGAACCTGATTCATCTTCACCGAATGCGGAAGAGACCATCTCCCTCTTCTTTTCCTGTGGACAAGCGAGATGCATTAGTGCAAAGAGTTACGGAGGCAGTTTTCGATGATGATCACCTATCCGCTCTACAATTTTAATCATGAGCATAACTATTCAAGATTTGAATTACAAATATCACTTTGGAGATTAGTTCTGAATAGGAGAATCGTTAAGAAATATCCCATGTCGATGATTCAGTTTGTCAGTCCCATGGCATAACAAGTCGAGACCAACTTGAGAGTATCCCAGAAACTTTTTCCACATAAATCAGGCGGTTGTGTGTCAATAATAAGTGAAGTGAACAGCAGTACCTGTAGAGCTAAAATGCGATCTTCCACAGTGTCTTTCACAGTTAACCGTGAAACAGTTACCGGCCGACTCTGGCCGATTCTGTGTGCTCTATCAATGGCCTGGTCCTCAGTAGTAGGGTTCCACCACAAGTCCAGAAGAAGAACATGACAAGCTACCACCAGATTCAGACCAAGGCTTGCAGCTTTCAGAGACATGATCATCACAGTAACCTGTAACAAAGTGATGCTTTCTTTAGATGAAACACATGAAAGGGAAGAAGCAAGGCTTGGATAGATAAGTAGAGTATTGCAGCATAAAGATTCACCACAGACCTCTGGAAGATTGTTGAAGTCTTTGATTGCTTTCTCTCTGGCCGCAACAGACATTGTACCATCAAGTCTCCTATACTGTATAGAAGACTCTTGCAACGGAATTTCCAATAAATCTAGCATCTTTGTCCACTGAGAGAAAACAATGGCCTTTTCTGAATGCTGACAATTTGGTTTAGATTTATTTCCTTCATTTGCATTCACAGAGCATCGCTGTGAAACTGTATTAACCCCTATCTGCAGAGAACCATCACCTTCTTCCTTGAGTTTGGAGGGGTTGCAATCAGGAAGAGAACATTGGGACCTGGGTAGTGATTGCAAAATATCGAGCGCTGCTTTTACTTTAGAAGAATAAGAATTTCCATTGGTCTTTGCATCTGAGATGCCAGAATTACAACCATTGGGGTTGCAGACCTCATCAGGCATGTCACACATGGAGCTTACTATCGTACTTCTAGAAAATACTGAAGCAGCATTTAACCGAACTTTGCAATCTGCTGACGGGCAGATATTATCATCACTATTAAGATGCTCACGAATACACTGATTGCAGAAAACATGTTCACATATTGTGACAACTGCATCCTCAGGTGGATCCTGTAAAGATCATTAATCTTACAGTTTTTTTCCAGTTACAACAAAATTTTATCCTAAAACAGGGAAAAAATATATTGGGAAGAGAATGTTGCATCAATTCCCACCATGATTAAAATATTCAAGCTGTAAAGACTCAACAAATTTTTTTGAGTCTTATATTAACTTCTACAATAGTTAAGTGCCATTTCATGTACAATACTGCAAATGCAAGACGAATAGCTTGTCCAACATAACTAATAAATATTTCACTCAGGGGGTTACACTAGTACACTTGGTGATGTAACATTGAATATACATCTTTAAAGGCCTATTAACAAAATTCCTTTCTTATTTTTTAGCATTGCAGAATACCATAAAAACTTTGGCATGGATAAAATTCAATATGATTAAAAGTGCTATTGGATAGAATACAGTGATTATTATTGAGTAGAGTCAATACCATGAGCTAATATGTGTTGTTGCATGACCCGCTAAACTTTACCGAAAGAGACAATTATGCAGGGCAATAGACTGGAAGGTTTTTTTTTCATGTGTGTATAGTAGATTTCTTTTTTCACTAACCAAAACAAGAAAATTTTACTCTTGTTGAAGGTAAGAAACCAGGAGCGAAGAAATAGAATTTAGCAGAAGATTAATAACTAAACATTTATCATGACTGGTACTGAATCATATGCAATAAGACACTTACATTGCATATCGTACAAATAGCCAAGCATGCTTCTAAACAACTCAAGAGACCCTTCTGTTTTTCTTTGGGGAGCTTCCGTGCTGTTTCTATAGAAGGCCTCTCCACAGAATTGGAACCATATCCATTTACCAGAAAGCGATGATCACAAGCTTGCCTTAGTCTTAAGAGCATCAACAAAATATTCACATAGTTCTGTTTGACAGTTCCTTCATTTGCATATACCTAATAATAATAATAAATCTTTTGATACTCCACATTCCATCGTACAAAATGTAAAATCTATTAAAGAACAACTAGTGTAAGAAAACATATTATATGCAAGAAACGATTTTCAAAGCAAATGATCCCAACTTTAATGAATATCAAAGATGCAAAAATCTAAAAGCATTCAGAAAAGCAAGTACACTAACCTTAAATTGTTCTCTTGACTCAGCTTCTAAACGTGTGTAGAAAGTTCGTTCTTCCTCTGAAAAATCCACCTTCATCAAAGCAATAGTTTTCGGTGGCAAAGTGATAATAGGCTTACCTTCAAGCATTGTTCCTGAAAAAAATTCAAATGATTTTAGAATCTAAGTGGAAATTGAATATCATTGATAGGAAAAAAATCTTCACAAAGAACAAATCAAAACATCCATAAAGGTATTTACTTCCAAATAATCTAAAAAACCAGACACCCAGAAGATGCTCTGAAAGTAAGATGTGAAGATAATTTTGTAGACGAAAAAGGAAAACATTACACAAAATGTGGTGATCGTGTACAGAAACACCTAGTATGGAAAGAGAATTTGTTAGAAGTTAGAAGACAGTCAATATTCAATAAAAATTTACATTTCTGACTGATGAGTAATGAAGAATCAATCATAAGAGGCTTAGGCTCCAATTGTGACCATTCAGTTCTAAATATGATGCAGTCTAAGTAGCTAGCAAGTAAGCCACCATCAAGACTCACAGATAGATGACACGAGCTCACAACCTAAACGGAATAAGATATCCAACAAGAAGAGCACATCACAGCTTACACTTGCACAGAGAGAAAAAAAAAGAAATATAAAAGCATTAGGGAAATCATAATAAAACACAAAAAAGGAGAACAAAGAGATGGATCAAATTGATTAATTTATGAAATGATAAACAGTTAGAAATTCTGAAACCTTCACAAATCCATAACATATTTTAAAAGAGAAAATGAGAGACTCAATGTGAATTTTACACAGTTGAAATAGTAAAATAAGAACTTCACCTTTAGTGCGGCGTAACATTATAGTCTTCAAAACCAATTGAAGCCTTTTATAACCATTTGATGGATTACGGCTAATTGGATTCTTTATCATGGAACAAAAAGATTTATAAGCATCAAATGGATCATAACGGAGAAATCTGAAATAGCTATAAAGGTCATCAACTGCATTCTGTATAGGAGTACCAGACAGGCACCACCTTCTCTTAGCCCGCAGACCCCAACATGCCCTTGCAACTTGAGTCCTATGATTCTTGATGCTTTGAGCTTCATCCAGAATTACCCTAAACCAACTAACTCTTGCAAGAGGTCGAGCAGCAGCTTCGACATTCCCATCTTTCACACACTTTCTTGAAGAGCTTGGAACCTCCTTCCTTTTTTTATCAATCATACTTTCTGTCAGACCATCATAATTTCCTTTCTCCTCATCATCTTTATCAGCAAGAGGCTGCTTAGGAACTTCCATGCTTACAATAGCATATGTAGTAAGAACAACATCATATTTTGCAAGTTCATGAGCATCTTTGGTTCTATTACTTCCATGATAAACAATAAATGACAAATTAGCATTGCTGGCCACTTTGGTTTTCAGTTCCTCAGCCCATTGCCGGAGAACGCTTGTAGGGCAAACAACTAATGTTCCTGCTGCAGGCCTACTCTTTATGGACATCATCATCTGATCCTCCCTTCTCTTCAATCCACTGGTCATCAAGGAACTGCAAATTCGGAGCTGCTTTGCTTCATTAATCTTTGAAATGTCATCTTCGTCATCGTCATCCAGGTTTAGAGGTTCAAATTTATCATGATTTCCTGCAGAAGGAAACAGTTGAGGAGATGGAGATCTCTCCATCAGGATTAGCGCAATTGTAGATACTGTTTTACCAAGACCCTGAAACAATGAGATACTTGAGATTATCAGCCATTGTCGAACAAAGATATTAACAACTATAAATAAGAATTTAGCAGGTCAAGGAATGTATGAACCTGATCATCAGCAAGTATACCACCACAACAATGTGGATTTGCAGTTTCCTTTTGTACCATCCAATGCAAAGCTATACGCTGTAAAACAAGATGCTTACTTTTAGTTCAATAGTAGTAAAAAACACTAAAAAATGTCAAAAGCGATGTATTAGATCAGTAGGCTAATAAGGGAATCATTGAGTTGAACCTGGTGTCTCAATAAAGGAACTGCCAAAACTCCCTCAGGTGGATTAACCTCAGATTTGGGCTGAGAAAGATCCTGCACATAACTAACATCAATTACAGCATGTGTGTATAGCTAGAACAGAACAGTTGTCTGTCATTCAATGAGCACAACTACATCAAAATATATAGGACTGCATGGTGCCCCAAGCTACACATTTCAGCATTCCCTCCAACTGTTGCATAGATTGACTTATGAAAATCTTGCTCTATAATATTGGAAAAGAGGGGTGATTTATATATATATATATATATATATATATATAAGGTAGCACTGACAAGAGGCTTGGATGGCACAGTGATTTATCTTCAAAAGAAAATAATTCCAACAACTCTCCAGAACAGAAGATACCCAGAAAGTCTAGAGATGAAAAGTTGCAAAGATCAAACAATGGCAGGATTGAAAATAAAAAGAGATTACAGTTCCACTATCTAGGCAAAAATACTGTATACTTATTAGTAAAACTAACTAGGCATAACATATGCTATGATAATAAATCTGACTTCAGGTCATGTTATAACTCAGTGCCATAACTTTACTGACACAATTTTATGACTCAAAAGTGCAGAACAGCCTCAGTTAGAGACTGTCATAAAGGTACATAAAAATAGATGGAATTAAAGCACCACACTAATGGCTAATATAAGTAAAATAGTTAAATAGATAATAAACTAGAAGATATGTGATTCGATTGTTACAAATAAAGTTATGGTAGTTAATGTTAGTGAAGTCATGTCAGTAGAGAAAAACAGAGGGATCAGCCAGGCAAAAGAGCAGTATATCTGCTGAATCAACAAAACAAAGTTGCAAGAATCCAAGTCAGCAAAAGATCCAAATTAGAGAAATAAATCAGTATTATATAGACAGCATATGTGAATATATATATATCCTATTCACCACAATTTGGTTTCACTAATATTCAGATTTGCTTGCTATATATTATATTTGAAATTTAGCAGTATACTATCTATACTT
>JBAMHZ010000002.1:4374673-4391281 GCA_037177395.1 Alpinia galanga | reverse complement strand
GATCTGTCACGATAATAATTTTAGAAAATATGATTTTTTTTTTTTTGAAAATTTCACAAAAGTTGATTCTAGAGTCTTGCTTCATTTTAGACCTTCAAAAGACAATCTAAAACAACTATAAATTGAAGACATAGATTCATTTTTTTGTAAATTTATTTCATTTATATTGTACTAATTTTCTATTGTGTATTTAGATTCTTATTTGCATTGCTTCTAAAAATAGATTATTGTAAAAGGTTTTTTATGCCTTTGATATCTGATAAGGAGAAAAATAGTGATGCTGCTACTAGGATTTTAGAGTTAGAGTACGAACTAAGATTTTAAACCGCACAAAATCAAGATATTATTGTACTATATTTTATGTTATGTTTTTTTTTTCACTATATATATTAATCTTTTATAAATGAACACACGATCAATTAGAATGAAATGAATTGCTATTCGTCTCTCTTTAAGCTAAGTCAACGGTCTCAATTTTTTTAATTTTTTACTAGCTAAATTATATATGGCTGATAATTTTTAATTTTTAACAGGTCAAAATTAGATTTGTTTGGTAAATTTAAATTTTTTATTTTTTATGACTAAAGTTAGATTGGACCGATGATTTTAAATTTTTAATGATTAAAATTAGATTTGATTGATAATTTATATTTTTTATAATCAAAATTAGATATAATCAGTAATTTTTAATTTTTTATAGATCAAAGTTGGATTTGTGGGTTAAAATTAGGTTTGACCGATAAATTAAAAATATTTATTAGTCATCCTTATTAGAAATTAATATTTTTTAAAAATAAAATTACTTTTAAAAGTGAATGATTTTTATGTTTAAAGTTTTTTATATAAAAATATATTTAATATTATACCATTTTATTTATTTTTAAATTTTATTTAATATTATAATTTTTTTTATAATTGCCATCAATGGCAAGGGAAAATTATCAACTAAATATTTTTGATTAAATAAATTTGACTAATAATTTATCGAAGTTAAAATTGATCAATAAAAAATTAAAAATAACCATTAAAATGTATATTAATCAGTATTATTATAATTTATTTAGTTAACATTTTATCGATCATATTTAATCTTAATTAAAAATATTTATTAGTTAAATATATTATTTTTTAAAAGAAATTATGTTTGAAAATTCAATAGAAAAGAATTTTTTTTAAAATTTTACTAATAAAATTTGATAAATATACCATAAAATTTTTTAATCGATAATTTTAATAAAAAGGGTGTTTTGGGGTAAATACGAAAGGCGCCTGCTTACCTGGGATCAGGTCCAGCTGTAAGGGCTTCAGCCTCCAGCCAATTCTCTTTCCTTGGCTTTCTGGCGGCTTGCTTCGACTCCACGGAGATCGGGTCCATGCCGCTCGAGTCCAAATCGGAGAGGTGGAGGTGGGAGAACCCGGTCGCCGGCGCCGCTGCCGGTTTCGCGACCGTTGCTGCGCTCCATCCTCTCGACGTAGTCCGCACCCGCTTCCAAGGTGGTTCTCCCTCACTAGTTGTCGTACTTAGGCAATATTGGAGTTTTCTCTCGTTTTGGCTGATCATTCCCTTTCTCTTTATTAGTGACCGACGGACGGACATCGCATCTTCCGCTCTACAATAACACTGCGCACGCTTTATCCATTATTGCTCGAACGGAGGTTGACTATTTTTATTCTCCTTTCCTATCATTTGTTCCTTCTTAAATCTTTTGCCTTCGTAGGAATGTGTTCGTGATTATAAACTAGCCAAAATTGGGTGGCATATTCTGGAGTGATAGACTTTATATAGAAACTTTGGTCATCGCTAACTGCTAAGATTTAGATAAATAGTTTAGGGTTGGACTGAATGCTTCAACAAACCTTAATTTATTTTTCGTTTCCAGAGCTCCCTTCAAGGAGTTAAGAATTGGAGTCAAGCATATGTAGGCAGCATTTTACATGAAGGAATCTATGGTGCAGGAAAAAAATGTGTATATTTGAGTGAAAAGAGTGTACATTCCAACATTTTTCGCCAGTGAATATTACAACATCAAAGAACTAAACTCATTGGCATTACAACGACTAGCCTTGATCATCCTTTGCCTAGGGGAAGCTTCATTTGCTAGAGCAGTTAAAAATTATAGAAGCATGTATATATTTACCTACATATAGTATTCATTGACTTAGAAAAGACTTATGTTAGAGTCCGAAGAGAAATTATATGGAGAATTATAGAAAAGAGAGGTGTTAGTGTAATATATATTGAACTAATTAAGGATATATATAAAGAAGTAACAACTAGAGTAAAGATTTTAGGAAGATTAACTGAAGCATTTTCAATAAAGATAGGGTTACGTTAAGGATCAGCTTTAAGTCCCTATTTTTTTTATACTACTCATGAACAACTCACTGGACACATTCAAAATATAATACTGTGGTGCATATTATTTGCAGATGATATTATTTTGGTAGATGAGACATGTGAAAGAGTAAATACTAAATTAGAATTTTAGCAGAAAACACTAAAAGTGAAAGGTTTTAGGCGTAATAGAGTAAAGACAGAATATATGAAGTTTAAATTTATCAATATTAGACATAATAAGACAAGTGTTAAGATAGGAGATAACGAGTTGTCTGGAACTGAGAGCTTTAAGTATTTAAAATCATTTTTCAAGACTATGGAGGAATTGAAGGATATTTTACATAGAATACAAACACGATGGTTGAAATGGAGGAGAACATCGAGTGTTTTATGTGATCGTAAAATACCTCTAAAACTTGAAGGGAAGTTTTACAAAACGACAGTTAGACCTGCTATGTTATATGGAGCTGAATGTTGCGCTACGACTCGAGCACATGAGTAGAAGATGAGAGTTGCAGAGATGAGGATGTTAAGATGAATGTGTGGATATACGAGAATGAACAAAATAAAAAATGAGAGCATTAGAGAGAAAGTTAAAGTTGCATTTATTGAAAGAAAATTCTGAGAGACACATTTAAGGTGGTACGAACATGTATTTGGATGACCAATAAAATAAATGTTTCAGTTAGGTGATATGAAATTATGACAAATACACATATCAAACGTGGAAGAGGAAAACTAAAAAAGACTTAGTTAGCAACAATATGACAAGATAAAATTTATTTAAGTATAAATGATGATATAGTAGGAGATAGAGTCCAATGATATAGAATGATTCATATATCCGACCCCACCTAGTGGAATAAGACTTAGTTGTTGTTGTTGCTATTGTTTTACTCATCACTTGAAATTAACATATCTCATATTCCAAATTCTGAATATATTTATTCAATATATAGTTTGAACGCATAATTTGAAGCGATTACTTGAGAGAGCATTACACATTTTGATATGATACTAACTGTTATGGATAAAAATGAACAGCCACTGAAATTTTTAATTGTGAACTGTTAGCATTAATTTTTTTCGTTAGATTAACTGTGCTTAATTTAACTTGCATACAACGAAGTAACTACATACTATAAAGTAATTATCTTATGGCTAATCAGATTTTTTTTTTTGTAGGGAGTCAGAGGTCTATATGCAGGATTTTTTCCAGCTGTTTCTGGGTCAACTGTTTCATGGGGGCTTTACTTCTTTTTGTAAGTGTGGCTATATATTTACGTCTATGATATCATGTTTTACTATATATGTTACAATGCACAATGATTGATGATTTGAGAATCAGTGACTCATGTGAGTTTCATCAATGTAGACAATTCAGATACACGTGTGTGATAGATCTCAAATGAGATGAGGTTGAAAGATTATGAATCGATGCAAATTCAAAATCTGAATATATTTGAAATAATTCCTATACTCGAGGTGCCTTTAATACTAACCTTTTTTAAACATTTGTGTGCTATAGTCGGTATCCGACACATTATCTTCTTAGAATTTGCTAGGCTTCATATTATTTTGTAAATCTCGTCAAATTTAAAGAGCAAGAACTATATATTCTTTTGATCACTATTAGATACGTTGCATATACATTAAAATTTTGTTAATTTGATAATGATTATACTATAATGGAAGTATTAAAATCAAATAAACATCAAACTAGCAGTCAGTTTCATGAATCTCGATTTAGACCTTGCAAGTGTGACTTGATCCCTTAAATTAGAAGCAGTTTTTTTTACTTCCATGGTTATTGGTCTGTGCACATTTTTTAGGATATTGGTAAGCTTCATACTTAAAAGTTGATCAAGACACACTAGTGGAACTGCATCAGTTTTAGGTTGTCTATATTGTAGACCTGTCTCTTACCATGCACAAAATAAATTGTGCTGTTTAGATTTGGCTTCCCAGTATAATGCTAAGAAAGACCTAAAATGACAATCTTGGTGCACTTCTGATAGTTGTTCCTTCAATGTTTCTAATTATCTAGACCCAAAATTCCAAACCTGCCTAATTAGCTGAACCAAACTGTCTTCCCTCTATTCTATGCCTTTTGCATTGCCTAAGCTTACATTAATTAAGGATTACTGAAGTAAATGGGGTGGGTGTTGATTTTTCGAAAGTGAACTTCACATAAATGCTTGAATCAGATGTAAGCTAATAAGCATTCTCACATTCCAACTGATTGGTAGGCAATGATTATACGATTAGGGTAGCAGCTTGAAATATTTAAACATTTTAAGTGGTTGATGTGATGATAAATATGGATACTGCAGTGGAAAAGGGTCATGTTACCTGGATAATGGCTGACTCATCTGTCACAACCAAACGCATGAACACAAGCTTGCAATACTGACTCACAATGCCGGGAAGCAAGATGCGGTGTATATATATGCACACACACTACATCTCACAATCACCAACTCTTTATAAAGAGAGAAAGAGTTCAATAATTTATATATTTATATATAAATAAGCTATGCTCGTTGACTTGGCCTCCTAACTGGTGCCGACTATGCATTTGAAGCTCTTTTAAAATAACTGACCATATTCTTCTTTTATGCCCAATTTTCATGGCAACTAAATATTTTAGCGCAACATTTGTTTGGTTTTGGTTAAGATCTTGTGAAAATATTTTAAGATGTTCGTGTCACCATAACCTTTCATCTATGCTAACCTTTACTGCTCGATTCAATTAATATTAATTACTTTACCTCATCCTAATTGAACAACTGTGTTTTTACCATAGAATTCTACATTATATACTATTTTTGCATTAAAAAATAATTAAAAGCCATAAATTATATGCAATACTATTTTTATAATTATGTACTAATATGTCTTATGTATTTAGGGAAATTTTGTATTTTATTTATATGGCATGTTCATGTTGCTGTATTTGTTTTTTCACACAATCAAAAGAGAAATTATTTGTTCTTTTCTTTCTATTTGTATACATAAAAATTAAGAATATAATTGAGTTAGAATAACTATTTTATATGAATTATATTAAAGAATTATGTAACATTGTTTAACATCTCAGAAAATTAATTTTTAAATCAATTATAAAATTTTGATAAGTGATACAAAATTACTAAGGGCAACCCGGTGCACGAAGCTCCCGCCATTTCAGAATAACTATGACATTTTCATAGTAGTTTTGTAAGTTATACAAAGCTACTATGAAAAAAAAATTTAATAGATAAATATGAAATATAACTCATGTGTAATTATAAAAAACATCACTTTAAAACTTTTATGAAGATATTATTGTTTTTTGCCACCATGAAGTGAATATATATATATATTTTAAATATCAAAGTAAGTTGAATCTTTCAACTTTAATTAATACACTCCATTAGCAACAGCACCAACAGTTATAGTGATGGAATAAAACATATTTATGTTTTTTTTTAAATATTTTTTAGTGTTTGCGTGTTAAGCAGGGGCATTGTCTAGTGAAAGCATGCACTGGCAAAATTATAGCATTGGGAAAAAAATAGAAACTTAAATATTTCAAATTAAGACAAAAAATCTTAAGTATTGCTTACTTTAAAACACATGATGATTAAAAGGCAGTTTGATCCATAGAGTTCCTGCATTGTCCATTAAAGGGTCTATTGTATGTAGTTTTATCTTTTGTTTTCATGACTCAAACTTGTGACCTCCACATCACATGACAATAATTTTCAAACATATGATGATTGCTAGGCGATAATTGCTGAAGAGTTTTTTATATCAACCATTTAAGAAGTGAAACATGCAGTTCTCATGTATATTTCTAATGTCATGATTCATGAAACTTGCCTTTTATGTTGTCATCAAGCATATATGAGAATTATGATAGACTAATATTTAGTTCTTACTTGGATTTGTTCAATATATTGTTTTTTGCCTTTCTTAATGACATCTTGTTTCTTCCTTTTTCAGTTATAGCAGGGCAAAGAGTAGGTACCTAAGAGGGAATGATGAGCATCTCACCCCCCATCATCATCTTATTTCTGCTGCTGAAGCTGGTGCTTTGGTAAGTGCTGAATTGTTATCTTGACATCAGTCTGGTCAGTGATATTCTGCAACAATACTATCTATTATCTCATCATTTTAGGTCAAACTGTAGCCACCGTATCATGTACCATAAAGATTTTTTGTTCTTTTTGTAAGATAAGATGCCCGTTTGAACATAGAGATTACCAAATAACATTGTTGTGGTTCTCAGACTTACTGATTGTATGCATGTCATGCAGGATGATCCTTTGTTTGAAGACCAGTAGGAAATGGTTTTTTTTTTTTTTGACAAAAGAGAAATCCTTTTTTTGTTGATTCAGTAATTAATAAAGGATTTTGCTGGCCTTACCATGATCTTTGCTGTTGCAAACAGCTGAAGATTGGATTATTTGTGATGGCTCAGAATTAATGAAAGTGATTTCATTTGTTGTAAGCCATAGAATGTATGTGGATGTAACTTGAGAATAATATTATGGCTAGTAGACTTATGCTCCATCTACTTAGAAGGAAGGAATGGGTAAGGGAAGGGAGGAAAGGAGTGGAAGGGAAAAGGAGAAGAAAGAAGGGGTACTAAAATATGTCTATTTGGAAAAAAGAAATACAAAGGAAAGAATGTGGTATTTGGTTCATTCCTTTATCTACTTGGATAGAAAGGCAAAAAAGCAAAAGTCCATTTTACCTATAAAGAAATCTCATTCTCCTTCATGTTTATTGTGTAAAAAATAGTAATATTGGTGAGGCAAAAAAGAGAGGAACTAAGCAAAAAGGAGAAATCATGCTAAACAAAAAATAGTTCATGATAATGTTGTCTTCCTAAAAAGGAGAAATTGTGCCAAAAAGGAGAAGTTGTGCCAAACAGAAGGGTAATTTTGATAACTTAGTATAAAATAGTAATTTTTCCAAACAAAAATTGTTCCTTCAACCTCTTTCACCCAATTTTTGACAGGAGAAATTGTAGCAAAATCAGTTCCGCATGGATTCCTTGCTTGACCAGTTTGAAACTGTTCCATACCAAGTAGACTGTGGAAGTGAGACAAGATTCATGTGCATCCTTTAAGAATTTCTCTCTTTCAGCCCCCTTTTTTCTGCAATTATCAGTCAGGAAATGATAATTGCTCAGGTAAAGAGCTTTTGTCCACTTGAGTGGTGCTTTCTTCTTGGTGCCCAAGGTTGGATTGCTTGCTGGAATGTCTCATTGGCTTAATAATCCTTTTGCAGCTCTTCATACAAATCATTGTGTTAAATTCGCTATTTTGTACATGTCTCAATCGCTAAGAAAAAAAGAGAACAGAGTTCCTGTGTGGGAGGGAAAGTGTTTGATGGAAATTATGTGATCTGTGGTTGTTGATAACATAATTTATCCAATGTATATGAGGTTTTATGAAATTGATGAATGTTATTCCTCTGGCTGCCAGCGGGTTACCTTCTGCTACAGTTTTAGAACAAACTAAATTGCATCACTCCTTGTGTATTAAAAAGAGGATCCGATCTAAGTTGACATAAGATTCCCTTGACAGATCAGTATTATTTGTTAAGACCAAACACTGAGTGGGCTTTCCTTGCCCATCCCTCCACCGTCTATTGTTTCTGTTCCTTTAGTTCCTGTGATGAAAGTGGTAAATTCGGAGTTCCTTTATTATTTTAGGATGGTAGATATCTTGTTCATTATATTTGATGTACACTTCTGTGATTCTATTGTGCCCATCCGTCATTGATGTGATATTGTTAATAATTCAAATATCTAAATTAGATTTTACTGCAGTTATAGACTGGCAGACTTTTATTACATGACTAACACTCTTCTGGCACTACAGGTTTCTTTGTTTACCAATCCTATTTGGCTTGTAAAAACACGACTGCAGCTCCAAACCCCTTACCATGGTTATCGGACCTATTCGGGATTTTCCGGTATGTTCTCTTCCTTGAGAATTGAGTGATATTGGAGATGCTAAAAAGAGCAGCCCGGTGTACAAAACTTCCGCCATGTCGAGTACCGGGGAAGGATCCATTGTACACAGCCTTACCTTGCTTTTTTTCTTTGCAAGAGGCTGTTTCCAGGATTTGAACCCGTGATATTGGAGTTGCTATGATATTAAAATTGTCCTTTTCAAATATTGCATACTTGCAATATATAGTTTTTTTTTTGTTTAACATTTTTATATTTGGCTATTATCTATGCTGAATATAAGACTTTGGATAATCAATTCACTTGGTCTTTTGGCAAATGTGCTTATGTAATTTCACGAAATGCTATTACTGCTTTAGGGTTGGTTTGCAAGTTTGCATTTCTAGCATTTTGCAATCCCTGCTTGGCTGCAAAAAAGTTGCTTAAATTAGGAAAATCCTGGCTAAGGCTATGTTAACCAACTTTAAAAAAGGAAGGCGTTTTTTTTAAAGCAATAAACTGTCTGTATATATTATTTCTTAGATTGCTTAATGTCTCGGTTCTGTGGTTATATATTCTACTTTAGTTATCATTTTGCAGTCATTTTACGGTATATAAAAGTTGCTTACACATACACATACTTGTTATCTAAGGTCAGATGCTTTGAGAACCATTTTAAAAGAAGAAGGATGGCAAGCGCTTTATAAAGGGATTGGACCAAGTCTTTTGCTTGTATGGACTTCTGTGCTTGCAGTTTCCAGTTTAAGTTTCCCTTATTTTGTTTTCTACCTGATATAGTTTGGCATATCATGTTAGTTTCTATGAAATTCTTTTCTGTACTTATTGAGCATGATATATTGTGTCTTTGCACATTTAATGGATTTGGCTCCATGATTAGAAATATATTAAATGGAAATTAATAAATTTTAGTTTCATAGTTTTTTTTTGTTATATAAAAATGTTTACTTCATGATTGACTTGCCTGAACATTTTGTTGGAGATATAAATGACTTAAGCAAACATCTTTTTTTTCTTCTTAAGTATAATTCATTCGTTTGATAGAATACCAAATCAAATAAATTGGTTCCTTACTGAACTTTCTCAGGCTTCTGGATCTATAGAAAGTAAATATAATTCTTTTCTATCCATAGGTAGAAAATATGGGATTGTCTGTTAGCCAATGACTATTCATGATTACATATTAAATGAAAATATGAGTCTATATAGCAATTCCAATGTCACTCCTTGAACCACTCAACCATCTCCTACATAAGCTTATTATCCAATCCAGGAACTGTGTGAATAATGAGTTGCGAGTCATTTCTATTATTGCAGTGCAAGTACAATTGATGAATGGTTTTGTAGGAATAATTCCTTTCAAATAAATTCAGAATTCTATGCATCCAACTGGACAAGGGATCAATAAAGAAAATTGAGATTCGATTGTTATATTATTTAGATATAAAGGTGTGAAAGAGACTAAAGAAGACTCTTTTTAAGATTGTAAGACTTAGGAGTCAGATACCCTTGCATAAGAGTCATGGTTGGAATAGGTGGGAGTTGGGACTCATGGCTTTTTCTTTGTTGTTCTTTCTGTTGTGTTGTGTTGTGCTGTTTTAAAATTGTTTTTCAGGTGGTTGCATATGCATATGCTGTCCTTCCTCTTTTACACACATATAAACACATGGCATATTACCTTGATTTCAGTTGACTTACCTATATTAAGCTAGTTCATTAGTTCAATTTGATTTACCATCTTAAGGAATAGATCAGTCAAGATGATTGGTCTTAGTTTACACTTCATCTATTGAATAAATAATCAATACAAGTGAATAGAAAAGTTAACCAAAATACTTAGGAAAAATATTTTTCCCTACCTTTAGCTAATGAGGTTCTCTATCAATGACATATGTGCCCTTCTCACAAGGTGAGATGCTTGCAAATAAATAGGATTCACAAAATTATAGGACCACCGAATTGTGTCCTACAAATTGTTAGTTGAAAGTAACATGACCATTTTGATATCCTTGACCTCTAAAAACTCAAGAAATTCTTTGCACCAAATAAGTCTGAGATATCTCATATTTACTTTATTTATTTTTGGTCACTGGAAAAACTTCAAAAATAATTACAATATTACATTTTTAAAAAATGTCATCTATGGTTGTTGTGTGTTGTATTATTTTGAAACAGGGCTACCCTGATGAAGTTCTACATTGTCATTGCACAAACAAAGCTTAGTTTCTTCTTTATTGGGGTGTAGTTCCTTTAGTCTCACATGGCCAAGTAGGGGATTTAGTAAACCTATGTGGAGTGTTCATCTCCATCCAAGTGGGTTGCTATTTTTGGTAGTGGGCTCTTCCTATAAATCAGTCTCAAAGTTAACCCATTGGTTCATGGGTCTGAATCCCTAGTGGGCTGTGGGTTAGGCCTAGCTTGAGATGGCATCAAGTAGGCAGAATGATGCCCGGGGCTATGGATCAACATCATCATCATGCAATTTGTTGAATGAAACACAAGTTCTACTCGTCAGGTACCCTAGTCTAGTAACCCAATATGCGCTGAATGAGGCAGGACTCTGCAAATTCATAGTTGAGTCAGAGGTCTAGCTTGTGATAAGCAGGGGTAGCTTCTTTCAAGGTTTGAAATGTCGAGCCATGCTGTCTGAAATGGATAATTTTTACTGTTCTAACACGGGATCAGCACCGACATTCAAGGATCTCGTGGCAGCGGCAGTGAGGGCGATCATGATCGGTGGATTCCGCAGTGGAGACGATCGTGAATCTGCAGCGGATGCGATTGTGATTCAGCAACGATCGCGATCCTCGACGGACGCAATTGTGATTTAGCTGCAATCGTGATCTCGATCCACGGTGGACACAATTCTGCTACGATTGCGATCGTTGTGTATGTATGTGTGTATATATATATATAATCATTTAATTAAATAAATTATTATGGTAATCTCCACCCAAATGGTTAGTCATTTTGGGTGGTGGGTTCTAACTCTATGCCATGTTCATTTTGTTTTGGTGAGCTATTTTTTCATGTATTTATTTTACTGTTAGCAGTATACTTTGGATTTGGAATTCATTCAGAATATCAAGTCATCTCAAAGTATTGCTATCAGGGACAATAATTCAATTTTCAAGTGTTCGTGTTTTAGAGTTGCTGCAATATCACAATTCTTAAATTTTCAAATGGAAGGAATAAAACAGAGTGGCGCTTATCTGACAATAATAAAAGATGCAATTGAGATCTTATCTGAAGGTTTTAATTTCTGTTTTAATGGTTGAGTGATTATGCCAAAAGCTTAAGATATGTTGCAGGGCCCAAATCATTTTTCTTAACACTTCCCTTGTATATACATGTCTAGACAAGAATAGCTAGTTGAAGTCCACATGTGCAAAATCCATGAGTATTTATTCTTACTCCAGCAAAACTTAAACACGGGAACTCTTATGGCTGTACCTCTTGAGTTTGATTTTGTTTTCTACTTCTCTCATTTAACATGTGAAACTTACGTTAATCAGTTGGCACACAATTTTCTTTACCACAGACTTTCTTTACTTCTCTATATATCATTAGTAATGGTAATTTGATGTTTGTTAATATTTGGTTAGGTTACTCATGGTGCAATTCAGTTTACAGTTTATGAAGAATTCCGCAGGTTTGTTGCTTACACCAAGAGTAAAGGAGCAAAGACAAATGCCATGGGTAGAGATGAATCATTGGTAATATTCTGAAACAACGCATTTCAATGAGTAGATATTATTGATTGCATATATCTATATATATAGATAGTGTTAGGTTTGAATACATGCCAGATTGACTCTTATTTCCAAAGTTTGAAAATCCACTTTTTTAACAAAAAGAATCTTGCATTTTAGTTGGTGGATATGATTATGAATCCTAGTGGTTCATAATAATATGGAAAATATTGGACTATTAAATTATACTATTTATTAGAACTAAATTTGAATATGTAAAATAGTTTGGGGACAAGAAAAGAATCAATGTTATGGCTGAAGAAGTGAGCATGCTATTCTTATGATAGTTTTAGATATTTTCTGAAATTGATATTGATGAAGATACCATTATTAGGATAAAGAACAAGCAGTCAGAATGTAGAAGAGCTTCTGGAGTCTCATGTGATCATCATATCCCCTTAAGTTAAAGGAAAATTTATACAATTGTGATATCATTTGTCATACTTTATGAAATGAATTGGAGCATTGAGCTGTGAGGAAGTAACATAAAACTAAATCAATATAGCAATTTGAGATTGCTAAAATGGATGTATAGAATTATTAGATGACAAAAATAAAAAAATACTGATTAATTAAACATTGCTCCAATACATAATAAAATGAGAGTAGATAACATTGTATGAACAAGGTGACCAATTGATACTTAGAGGAGTTAAATATATTAATGACAGTTATGAGCACTAGAGGGAGGACAAAGAAAAAAAATAGTCATATTAAGATGATATAATTAATTTGAATATTACTGATGTTATAATAGAGCTAGTGGTCCGATATAGTTAGGACAAAGATGGCTTGATGATGAATTTCTTTATTTATCTCAAGTTTTTTAATGTTTGCAAACTAATTTGAGGAATGATTTTATAAATCCAAATAAACATATTCTTTCAGACTAGGTAATCAGAGTCTTAGTAAGTTGATTGTCTTTTTTGCTATATCAATCTAGATTCTCTGTTATACTGTAATTATAATATCTTATGGCAGTTATAATCAATACAATTGTCACGTTTTGGATGAAAGAAAATTGAATGATCCAAAAGATGCTAAAAAATTTATTATGAAACCAAGATAACTATTCTTACAAAGCTGAGACTAAGATAGAATAGGAAGTATTGTATATATAATATAAGTTTTTTACTTGTGTCTTTGATATGGTTGTACCATTGCACTTGTCAAGTTACAAATTCACTTTGCTAACACATTTTACTATTTCACTGTCCAATACTTTGCTTATGATGGGATTCATTGTTTTACTTTGTTTCTCTTATTAGAGCTCATTTCACTATGCCGCTCTTGGGGCTTCCTCTAAAGTAGTTGCAATTCTATTCACATATCCATATCAGGCAAGCTATTCAAGATTTGTTATCTTCTTTCTAGATTTTGTGTTTTGTTTGAAATTTCATTTTGCTATCGAGTTAAACCGAACTCGATGCCTTTACTCACAAGCTAGCTTCCTAGCTGATTGTGGTTATCTCTTTGTAGGTTATTCGTTCTCGGCTACAGGTACTTGATGTTTTCTTTCATAATTGTCAGATTGTCTCTTTTTCCTATGCCCACCTAATTTTGAATGTTGCAAAGTTATATTTCCTATCAATTTCAATGTATGAGCATACAATTAGCTTGCTCTCGTATCCCAAATAAATACATTTTTTTGTATACTGCAGCAAAGACCTAACATCAATGGAACCCCAAAGTATTCAGATAGTTGGCATGTTATAAAGGATACTGCAAGGTAAATAATGATGTCGTACCAACGTTATGCTGGTAGCACATTCTTCAACTTGTAGATTTTTTGTAGAAAAGAAAATTGATATCTCGACCTTGTTATAGTCCACGAGCCACTTTGCCGGTTCAATACCTTTATTTGGTCGTTTATCCTCATTATAATTTACTACCTAAACATATGTATGTGGCGATACGGGGATCAATTTGATTGGTCTTGTAGTAGGAGAATTATGCTTGTTGATTCATTGTTAAATGAGAGATGCATGATTGCTAATTCATTGCCGCAGGTTTGAAGGCCTTCGTGGATTTTACAGGGGCTTGACGGCCAACTTGTTGAAGAACATCCCAGCATCATCAATAACCTTTGTAGTGTATGAAAATGTTCTTCGCATCCTCAGATTAAGAAGCAGGGAAAGTTGACCCATCTATTTGTATACTGATTTTTTAAGTTTTTTGAAAAAAAAAATAAAGAATAAAAAATCACGATTAATTATTATTTCATCGTTATCAAAATTGTCATCCGACTCTAATGTATCATTATTTAATTGTTGATTAATTATTCCAATTCAAGTGACAATATGAGTTTTTATTCTATTTTTCAAGTAGCTATTGCCGTTTCTCATTCAGTAGACCAGGGTAATTTGATGCTTCTCATAATGGCTATACGGGTGAGAACTATTCAAGCGCTAGGCGAATCAGAAGTCAACTGAACTAGGTCGTAGGAGCTTTGGTCTCGATGGATTTATCTATGTCTTAGATCTTTCAGTATCTATGTCTCAGTATGAGATCTTTCAGTATGTATGTTTCGGTAGGAGACTTTCTAGTATCTACGTCTTGGCAGAAGATCTTCTAGTATATATGTCTTGGTAGGAGGCTCTCCAGTTCCTGTTTCGACCGAAGACCTCTCGACGGATCTATCTCTGTCTTGGCGGGAGACATCTCATCTAATCGTGCTACTCCGGAAGGATGTTTTATTTATATATATTCAATTCAATATATATTGTTGACCTTTAAAACTTATACGGTGTCTGACAATAAAGAGTCCCTACTTTATCTACCATTTACAAATATTAATGTGATATGTTGTCTTGGCAGCTTACTACTTATAGTATTTATGGATGAATGTCACCTCGTAAGGGGTACATTAATGAAAATATAATATTCTTTACTCCTGTCCATTCCATACTGCTGTCAGAACATCTCATTGATTTTCATATAAAGAGACACGGGGTCAGTAAAATAAAGCAAGGATCTCTTTTTATCGTTCTTCTTAAGCCTCTTCTTTTGTTTCTCCTTTTGACTTGAGCGTTGGAGTAGTCGCTTTTTCTCTAATCTATTTCAGGTGCTCGGATCACAATCAACTGGACTCCAGTTCATTTTTTCCGAATATTACTCATGTTCGTATGATCAATCTCGCTCTCGCCTATTGAATCTCTCGGCTAGCAATAGCAACGAGGGCCGAATCTCATCGAGTAGTTATTGCCTTTTCTCCTTTAAATTGACAGAAAACATGTACAAAACCAAACATGAGGTCTGCAATATCGTTTTTCTATCTCTATTTTCGATATGATTTTTTATTTTATGTAATATCATATTAAGAAAACACGTGATATCAAGGTACATAGGATTAAATTTTCAGTGATAAATTTTTAAATCTAACAAATTTTTTTAAATTATTAATATATATTTGCTAATTGTAACAAAAAGATGAAATTGCCATTTTTTTATTTTACAATTATCGAAGTGGGTCAATAATTGAATTAAATAAAACTTTTTTAATTAGATAAAAAAGAATATATAATTATTAATTAAAAAATCAATAATTAAAAAGATTAGTTGTTATTCTTCATTTTCAATAATAAAGCGCTGTTTACAATATGGTGTTCAACAATGATTTTAAAATCTGATTATTAAATTACAGTGATAATATATAAAAAAAAAATTATTATTAAGTAACACTAAGAAAATTTAAAGAAAGTATAATTATATTAAAATATAATAACAATTCAATACTAATAATCAGTTGCTAAAAAAATAGGATATTAAATTACTAGTTAGTAGTTATTTAACAACTTAATATTAATCGAATTATAATTCACAATTAAACAACATATTAACACCGAGATACTTAAACGTACAATATTTTTAATAGTAATCAGATGATTAATGACCTAATTAGATTTATGATTATTGAAATAGTAACTTATAAGTATAAACCTTAAACTAATTTACTAAGACCTAACCTAATTTCTTAAGTTGCCTCGTCCCCGCCATGCATATATATACTTCACCAACGGACACGATGCTGGAGGATAAGATATAATGCAGTTGTAAAATATTCAAATGATAATAATAAATTAATTAATTAAAAAAAATCAAAGTTCAAATTCTTATTAAAGATCAACCTCTAAATATATAAAAATTATATTTCATATTTATATAAAAATTATATTTCATATTATATAAATACGATGGCTGAGAATGGAATTTAAAATATTTAAAAATTTATATAAATATCTCACTGCTGCATCGTAGCTCAACTGCTCAAGTGCAACTACTTCTTGTTCCCGTTGACGCTGATTTTTCAAACCGCGTTTGAGTCCCCCCAATGTTTTCCCATTTAACTACCTCGCTTTCTAGTCCTTCCTATCGTCCTATCTCTCTCTCTTTTTTCCATGGCTGCGAAACTCATCCCTTCCCTCCTCTTCTCCTTCCTCCTCTTCTTCACCTCCACAGAGATCTCCGCCGCCCAGTCGCAGAGGAACATCCAAGTCCAGTTCCCCTCCCTCCCCGCCCCCTCTTCCCAAATCTTGCCTCCTCCTTCGCCAGAG
>JBAMHZ010000002.1:4268955-4281137 GCA_037177395.1 Alpinia galanga | reverse complement strand
GTTTTCAAATTATGGCACTTTGTAGTTCCTTTGTAACTATTACCTTACTCGATAGCAGAGTAAGTAAGAGTTATTTTTAGAATTTCAATAGTATGCCTGTAGTCGTCTCCCCATCTAGGGGGTGCTACATATAATCCGAGGGGTTGTGAGCCTTGGATTAGCAGTCGCGTGGCTATGAACCAAGTAAAATAACTGTGTCATTTCTTTACTCGCATTGTTAATTTTTCTGCTACTTTTAAACTTGAAGTTTTCAAAAATATAAAAAAAAGTTTTTTTTTAAACACGTGATTCACCTCCTCCCTCCCCTCTCACATGCACTCGATCCTACATAAAGCATCTGAGATAATACTCTACACGAAATAAATCCTCTTATAACAATTGGAATGATTGATTCTTCAATACAACTAGCGATCATTAAACCAACTTCATCACGATGAATATGGTTAGTTGCAGGATAAGAGCAATAATTTGAAATTACATGAGATGTAGAAATTGAGTAGTTAGGACCCATGAAACCACTATCCATTACAAATAGAACATAGAGATACAGAGAAGATCACTCCTAGCAGTCATGAGTGGAAATCATTCGGTTGGGGTCATGAGTGAAAATATAGATTCAAGTGAGAGTCAACTGCAAGTTGGCATATTCACTCGACAACTCTGGAATCACCCTCATTGGTAGGTCAACTCAGTAATAGGTCATCCCTATTGGAGTCCGCTCGACAACAAGACATCCCTGTTGGTAGGTCATCTTAGAAGCAGTTGGGCTCTATTGGAGTTGGCTCGACAGCGGGTCATCCATCCTAGGGTTGATTCAATCGTAGTCATCCATTCTGGTAGGTCAGCTCAGAGTAGGTCATTCCTGTTGGGTGAGTTTGGCAGTGGATTGTCTCTACTAGGGTTAGCTCGGCAATGAATCATCATTGTTAGGGTTGGCTCGATGGTAGATCATCCCTACTACTAGATCAGCTCGACATTGGATTGTCTCTGCTGGTAGGTTAGCTTAGTAGTGGGTCCTCCCTACTGATAGATTTTCTTGGCAACAGGTTGTTCGTGCATGCCTTCCACCATCTTAACGTCTCAACTTGAATTGTCTATGGATGACATCATAATGATGTGATAGGAATATACCACATCATTTAAGGTTGTCAACGAAGCTTTTTCTCATAATTTGATTGAACCTGCATAAACTAACATGCATCAAAAGCTCATCAAGAGTTATCCGATGAAGTCCCTCTGATGCTTAAGTCACGAAAATACCCTCAAGTAGTAGAATATATAGAGAGAGAGACACCAAGCTAGTCCTCTGAGTTTGTCTTCTTTTTTTTTAATGGAGTACATACCTAAATATTTATCAGTGTGAAATACCTTATAGATTATAGGGAAGTGGATAGCACATTGACGCATTATAGAGATGTGGAGATCATGGCTCATGTTCATTTGTGATCTACTGAGTGGCAGCTAAACTCAACTCGAGAGATTAGGTTGACTCAACTCAACTCAGTAGTTCAGGTCAGCTTAAGTTTGCTTAGGTCTATTCAACTTATTGTTAGATGTGGGCTTACATGTTATTATCGTAATGTCCAATTGTGTTGTATTGGTGCAAACCCGATTAAGTGATCTATTTGATGAGTTACGAGTTTCAGTTTATTGTTTATGAGCTTTAATATATAAAATTTGTTAGATCGGATCAATTATTGATGATGGGCCGATAACGGATGTATATAGGGCATGGTCCCTGTAAGGGTTGGGTAACCTGATAGCCTTTTTGTATCCTATCAGTGAGGAGGATTTTAAGATGCCGCCATCCTAGAATCCTATGGAAGATCCACCTTGATTCTTTGTAGGAATTCCGGATCAGATTGACGACGCGTGATCGATGGCCGCTCCGCTGCATTCATATTTTATTTACTATATGCCATCGTTCATTTATGTATTTATTGTTGCTATAAATTTCGACCGGACTAGATCCGTATCTTGAATCATGTTGTATTCCTTTTGGTTTCTTGAATACATGTTTAGATTCGTGATTTTCATCGGGATAAAAATAAATATTATAGGAAAATTGATTGTTTAGGATTTGGAACATGGAAGAATACTCAGTGGTAAAGCAATGGAAGTAGTAAATACTATGATTAAAAAAAGAATTAATGTTTTGTATTACAAGAGACAAAATAGGTAGATGAGAAAGCAAAAATGATAGAAAGCTCAGGGTTTAAGTTATGATACATAAGAAAGAATAGAACACAAAATGGAGTAGTTATTGTTATAGGATTAGATGAAGATACTAAAATTAGATTTTGGAAAACTTAGATGAGGTATTACAAAAAATTTTGCCAAATGAAATGATTTTAATAGGAGGAGATCTAAATGAGCACGCAGAAGTAAAAAATAGGAAATATAATAAGGTGCACAGGGGTTATGGATTTGGAACAAGTAATGAAGAAGGAAAAACTATATTGAATTTTGCAATATCATATGAATTTATACTAGCTAATACGTTTTTTAAGAAAAGAAAAGAACACTTGATCACGTTTAAAAGTGAGATTCTTATGGTGAGGAAGAGGGATAAAAAGATATGGAAAGATTATTCCTTAAAAAAACTTAACTACCCAACATAGGTCGGTAATAGTGGATGTGTCTTAAGCATAATATTAATAGAATAAAAATATATATGATTCTTAGAATTAAATGGTGGAAATTAAAAGATGAGAAATAAAATATATTTAAAGTGATGATAGGAATACAAGGATTAAAATAGATACATGATGATTTAAATATAATATGAGATAAGATGACATTAAAATTAAAAATGATAGCCAAAGGTGAACTCGGTGAGTCAAAGGAATGTGCATCACTGAATAAAAAATTTTAGTGATGGAATGAAAAGTACAGGAGAAAATGATGAAAAAAATGAACAATTTATAAGGTATTATATACTTATAAGAATGAGAAAAACTTTGAAAAATATACAATAGCTGAGAAAGAAATTAAAAAAAGAAGTAAAGCTAAGAATAAAACTTTTAAATGCTTATATTATAACTGAATACAAAAGAAGGATAAAATTTATTTATAAAATAACTAAAGTTTGAAAGAGAAAGACTAGAGATTTTATTCAACTAAGATACATTAAATATGAATATAATAGAGTAATGAGGAAACAAAGAGCGCAATGGAATAAGTATTTTCATCAACATTTAATGAAGGTTTAAGCGATCAATTTAATTTAAGTAGATCAAAGGAGTATAAAAATTTAAATTTTTATCATAGAATTTAACTTTCAAAAGTAGTATAGATTTAAATGAGATACAAAATGACAAAGTAGTTTGACCAGATGATATTTCAATAAAGGTATGAAAGTGCCTAGACAAGCAAAGTATTAAATGACCTATAAAGTTATTTAATTTGATATTGAAAACTAAAAAAATGTTTGATTAGTAGAGGATAACTACTCTAGTTCTTTTATATAAAAATAAAATAGACATACAAAATTGTGCAAATTATAGGAGTATTAAACTAATGAGTCATACTATGAAACTATGTGAAAAATAATAGAAAAAAGACTAAGGAAGGATACATGGTGACTGAAAATCAATTTGGATTTATGTTGAGAAAGTCGACAATAGAAGCAATACATCTTCTCTGACAACTAATTGAAAAGTATCGAGAACAAAAGTAAACCTTACACATAACATTTATCGGCCTTGAAAAAACTTATAATAGATTCCTAAGGAAAATTACGTAGAGAATTTCAAGAAAAAAAAGATGTTAGTGTAGCATCTATTAAAATAATTAAGGATATATATGAGGATATAATGACAAATGTGAAAATGCCAGGAGGATTAATTGAAACGTTTCCATAAAGATAGTTTCATCAAGGATCAACTTTAAATCACTACCCTTTTACACTAGTTATGGATAAACTCATTAGATACATCCAAGACACGGTACAATGATGCATATTATTTAGATATTTTTTTGATAGATGAGACACGTGATAAAGTAAATATTAAATTTGAATCTTGGAGGGAAACACTGGAGGTGAAAGGTCTTATACTTAGTAGAGTAAAAATAGAATATATAGAATTTAAATTTAACAATATTAGATATAATGAGACAATTGTTAATTTAGAAGATAATGAGTTTTCTGAAAATTTTAAATATTTAGGATCATTTTTGCAAAAAATGGATGGATTTAGAGATATTTCTTGCATTGAATACAAGGAGAATGGTTGAAATGGAGGAAAACATTAGATGTTCTTTGTGATCGTAAAATACCTTTAAACTTAAAGAGAAGTTTTATAAAATGATAGTTAGACCTGCTATATTATATGAAGCTGAATGTTGAACTATGACTCAAACAAATGAGTAGAAGATGATAATTGTAGAGATGAGAATATTGTGATGGATGTGTTGATATACGAGGATAAATAAAATAAAAAATGAGAATATTAAAGTGATAGTTGGAGTTGCATCTATTAAGGGAAAATTCCATAAAAACGTTTAAGTTGGTATGAATATGTACTTAGACGACCGATAAATACTCAAGTTAGACGATGTAAAACTATTATAAATATGCAAATTAAATGAGAAAGAGGAAAACCTAAGAAGATTTGGTTAGCAATGATAAAATAAAATAAAATTTATTTAAATATAGATGATGATATAGCAGGAGATAGAACCCAATGACATAGATGGATCTATATCGAAGATCTTATCTAGTAGGATAAAATTTAGTTGTTGTTGTTGTAAGTATGGATATCAAACTGGGTTTGGTTAAATTTTTATAAAAAACTTCCTTGACCTGACCTGATCCATGCCTACCCGTATTAGAGGTATTAGATTAATAGGGTCATTAGTCAATTTAATTTCACAATACTTTTTTATGCTTAGGCTTGTCATGAGTTCTTTATAAATGTGTTTATCCTTTACAGTGCAATCTTGTTGGTTGAATTGACCTCAATATCAACATCAGTTGGTTAGAAATCCTAAGAATCGACTGTATCAGATTGTATCTCTTCAGTGTATGAGATCAAAATTGATAATAATAACTGTGCATTTAATAAATATTACAAATGCCATATCATTTGATTAAACAAACCTCAATTTACTTTTTTTACACATATATTAACTTTTAATATACATAGTAATATATTAACTTTCAATATATATTATTATTATGAATATTTTGAAATTTGTATTATTTTAATATCATAAAGCTTATTAATTATGTTTGAAAATAAATGAATGATGTAGTACGACTATAAGGGGTTCTAAATCTAAATAAAAAAATTATTGCAGTGTTATAAATACTTTTTATTTATCTTTTATAAGATAAATGATAATGGCACAGATTATTATTTTTCTATTTGGAAGTTTAAAAGGCTACTCATAGGATTTAATTTTTTTAAAAAATAATATGGTACAAAAAAGATGTATATATATTTCCATTAAAGGTCAAATATTCTTCTTGAAAGTAAGTTTATTTTATTAAGTCATAATTATGCAATTCAATATTCTTCCTAGGAGCAGTGAGGAAACATGGGATCGGATTGTAGAATTGTGAGGTCATAGCTTAATCAAGATCTTACTTCAAATTAGGATCGTTTTTGCTAATTTGAATTGTAGGATTGTAAAATCCTAACATCTTTTTGCAAACTTGACAATGGAAGCTGAAATTTCAGAGTTTAACAACACAATTTACCCATCCTTATTTGTGGAAATTTTAACCTAAGTCCCTTGGAAACTCTCTCTCGACTATCATCAATGAAAGTTTACTTGTCACAGATGAACCAATGAGCAGTTGAATGGGCCTGACGACTTCGGCTAACCACTAGACACCGTAGAACAATCAAAATGTACTGGTCATATCATTCAAGCTAGATAAGTTGGACAAAATATTTTATGAAAACTATATAATCATGCAAGCTATATAATCATTGTGAAAACTATTCATCATCTACTCCTTGCAATATTCTTACATATCAAACATGAGAATTAATATTTATCGTATTTTTTCCTTGTTTATTCCATTTTTTAGAAATAGCTATTACATCCCATGAACTGAACACATGATTTTAATGCTTGTCAAGTTCTAATTCTATACTTCAACAATTTCCATCGGGCCTGTATTGGTGGTCTTAATTGAACATGTATGGTTTTGACTATTCCATTCCTTGTCTAGTCCTTTCTGTGAATCAAATGCACTATTAGGTTGCTAGTTGTCAAAGTTGATTGCAACCTTTGACTTTTTTTTTAATCTGGCATGCGCTGGAAGTTTTATTTGGACACATATGGTAGGATGTCAAAACTTAAGGTGATTAGCCACAGTCTGTTCTATAATTTTATTGGCATGGAATTAATTAGGCTTCTATTAAATTTATTGTCATGCCTGTAATTCCTTACAATGGACCTTTAATATTGCACATGTAGTTACCCCCTATTTTTTAAAAGAAATGGTAGGTAGGATTGGACCCATGTTAAAACCAAAACAATTTAGTTCATAGAATCAAGGATCTCATCTAACATTCCATGAATTCAAAGTGTTTGGATGCAACAATAGTATCCCAAGGCACATGTCGAAAAATATGGTGACATACCCCTTGAACAGACCATCACATTTATCCTTTTGGTCTTGTTTTGAACATTTAAATGTGTAGCCGAAGGTCTTGTTTTCATCTTCCAAACATACTATTGGACTACAAGATTTAACTGGAATGATGAATAATTATCTTTCAGAATATATTTATATTGGTAAAGTTTGAACTATTTTGTGTAGTTGTGCTTTTTCATTATGCTACTCAGCTGCCAATTTCTGATATTACAGTCGTTATTTTGGCAAATTTGCATACACAGGTGGTTATCTTCTCAAGATAAGAACCAGTGTTGAATACCTCTGTCCTTCAGAACACATACCTCAAAACATTGAGGTGGACCTATCAAAACTGGATATTGGAGAGAGAGTTCTAGTGCATGACGTTGTACCCCATCCTTCGCTGAAGTTGCGGTGGAAAGTTGACAAGAAGCCAATCTGTAAGATTTTGGCAGCGGAGCCGAATGACTCAAAAACTAAGCTGGGAAAGGAGACCGAAACCAATGACCCAAAAACTAAGCTGGGAAAGGAGACCGAAACAAATGACCCAAAAACAAAACTTGGAAGAAAAGAGACCAAAGCAAATGACCCAAAAATCAAATTTGGGGAGACTAGAACGTTAGTAGGTGAAGCCTAATTAATATGCTCAGATCCTTAGATCTTGTGGAAAATCGTACTTGTTTATGATATAAGCACTGTGTTAGTCTACAGATCTTGGATCTATTCATTTGTAGTATGAAAACTTGTTTTCTACCTCGCAATGTTCGCTAAGGTTGGTATGATACAAGACTAACATTAGTGAGCTTGAATTTCCTGTGATGGAAGAAATGAAATCTTCCTTTTGCTGAGTTTTACAATTTTTTAATTATAAAGTAAACTCAACCTATGTTTTTTTCCCCTCTCAATAAGAACTCAATCTTTGTGGTTGCTTGTTGAATCTTCTGTTTTTTTATATCTTATTTTAGGTAGATTTATTCTAATAAATGTAGAATATAGTTGTTTGATCCACCTGTTCATCACTGTAGTTAGCTGGAGTTATGATTTCAAACCAGTTTCATTGTCAATATTCCCTCAGAAAAAATTGCTTAATAATCATTTTTATACACAAAAAAAATACTGATGGAAAAATTAAGGAAAAAAAAACTGGTAACATTTTCCCTCTTTTTTTTTCTTTCTCTTTATCCACTTCTCTCCAAAGTAAATAAAAGAAAATTTTAAGGTATCAATTTAAGATCTAACCTAAAATATAGAATTAAAAGTCTAAATTATGTTTTAAACAATAGATGATAAAGGTTAAATTACGTTGCAACAACGTCTTTTCTTTTTTCAAGCTTCCCTCGTAGAAAATTGAGAAGAAACCAAATGTTTTTGCCTTCCTTTTTTAATTCTTTCCGTTGTATTATACTTTAAAAACAATCATTTTTTTTCATCTCTTCTTTGATAATTTTTTATTTTCATTTTCCTTTTGGCAAGCAAAAGAGGTGATTGAATTTGCTTTTACAATATGCTACAATGGTAAAACATTCTGATGCGGTAATGCTTTAGCTCTTTTCATCGAGTCCTCTCAGAGTGTTGATTCACAAGTGTAGAGTATCTCATCACAGTTAATTCCTATCCACTGTAACACAAGTCAGAGGATATCGATACTCTGACAATGCTTCTTCGATGTGTAAGTCAGACATCAAAAGTATATAGAATGAAAATAAGTCTTCGGTCTAACAAAAAAGTGCACAAAAAGAAGTGAAATGAAGCGAAGAAGAAGCATTCTTTACCTCAACTGCATTTATATAGAAACTATGAAATTTCTTGTCGATCAAGATTATCCATCAGTGATCCCCTTTAATGGGCTGTTAGGGGACAATTATTATGGGGAATCTTCATTTGACATGCAGTTAGGAGATAGAATGTAACAGTTGTAGAGAAGAATCTCCTCCGTTGTCTTCGGGCTCATGACTCCATAGACTTTTGACTCTTGTATTCCCTACTTCTCATGTTCCTGACTCCTCTAGATTTCTCATGCTATCGAGCTCCCGACTCCTGTGACTTTTGACTTCCCGAGTTGTTGGATTTTTGACTCTTTCAATTCTCAACTTCCCGAGTTGTTGAGTCCCCGACTCCTTCGATTTCCAACTTCCCAAGTTGTTGAGCTCTTAACTCCTTCGAATTCCAACTTCTCGAGTCACCGAGTTCCCAACTCCTTTTGATTATGAGTATCCAAGCTCTCGAGTGTTAAAGGTCCCGAATGCTCGAGCTTCTCCTAGGTCCCAAGGGCCTCATTCCTTTCCTCCACTATCCCGATTCTTATTGTCTATAAGTATGTAGCTGAGTACCCATTTTCACTAGTATCATTAGCCACCCCCAGAAATAGTCAGATGATTTGAATAAGTATGACGTCAATAGGTCCTTTCTCATATATGCCCTACTTTAGACGGATTGAGGGCTTACAAACTGCCTCGGTGGAATGACAACATTTCTCTTCTCTTCCACATTCTAGGTAGAGTGGGGGACTTCACCCCACAATGATACTTCCAATAAAGAGAACTATGACTGGACCGAGGACTTACTAATTGCCTCGACCGATGTGGGTGAAAACACTTCTTTCCAAATTCTGCTTAATAGAAGCATGCCCGAGCAAGGTCAAGAGATTACGAACTGCCTCGATCAAGCAGGTGAAAATACTTCTCTCCAGATGACGCTTCATGCTCGAGTTGGGTCGAGATCTTATGAACTACCTTGATTAGGTGGATGAAAATACTTCTCTCCAAACGATGCTTCATAAAAGCATGCACGAGTCGGGTCGAGGGCTTACGAACTGCTTTGACTGGGTGAATGAAAATACTTCTCTCCAAACAACATTTCATAAAAGCATTCTTGAGTCAGGTAGAGGGCTTACGCCTTGATCAGGCAGATGAAAATACTTCACTGCACAATAGCATTTCATATGAAAGCACTCAGAACTGGATCGAGGGCTTATGGACCACCTCAGCTGGGCATAATAAAACACTTCACTATGAGAACATCTCAGTAGGACCAAGGACTTATGAACTATCTCAGCTAGATATTATGCTTCTTCGACATACTCCAATTGAATCGAGAGCTTATAAACTACCTTGGTCGGGTAGAGTTTTCTCTACTTCTCAAGTCTGGGGGAATTATGCTTTTACAATGCACTCCAGCTGGATCGAGAGCTTACAATTCTTAGGTCTGGGGGAATTATGTTTCTATGAGCACTCTAGTTAAACCGAGGGCTTACGAACTATCTTGGCTGGGTAAAGTCCTTCCTACCTCTCAGGTCTAGGGGAATTATGCTTCTACAATGCATTCCAGTCAGACCAAGGATTTATAAAATGCCTCAGCTAGGCAGAGACCTCCCCGCTTCTTAGGTTTGTGGGAATTATGCTTCTATGAGGTATTCTAACCGGACTGGGGACTTCGGTTGGGCAGAGTCCTCCCTGCTTCTTAGGTACGGGGGAATTATGCTTCTGCGATGCACTCCAGTCGGATTGAGAGCTTATGAACTGTCTCGGCTAGGTAGAGTCCTCTCTGCTTCTCAAGTACAAGAGAATTATGCTTCTACGACATACTATAGCCAGACCGAGAGCTTACGAACTACCTCAGTTGGGCAGATTCCTCCCTGCTTCTTAGGTAAGGGGAATTATTCTTTTGCGATGCACTCCAGTTGGACCGAAGGCTTATGAATTGCCTCAGCTGGATAGAGTCTTCTCCGCTTCTAAGGTCTGGGGAATTATATTTTTATGATGCACACCAACCAGATCGAGCACTTACGAACTGCTTCGGTTGGGTAGAGTCCTCTCTGCTTTTCAGGTCCAGAGGAATTATACTTCTGTGACGCATTCCAACTGGACCAAGGGCTTACAAACTGACTCGGCTAGGCAAAATCCTCCCCGCTTTTTAGGTTTGAGGGAATTATAGCTATGCGATGCACTTTAGATAGACCAAGGGATTACGAACTACCTTGACTGGGCAAAGTCCTTCCCGCTTCTCAGGTTTAGGGGAATTATGCTTTTATGATGCACTCTAACTGGATCGAGGGCTTACGAACTACCTCGGCTAAGAAAAGTCCTCTCCGCTTCTTAAGTTTGAGGAAATTATGCTTCTGCAATGCACTCTAGCCAGACCAAAGGCTTACGAACTACTTTAGCTAGGCAGAATCCTCACTTCTCAGGTCTGGGGAAATTATGATTTATGACAGATTTTAGTCACACCGAGGACTTACAAACTATCTTAGATAGACATAGTCCTCCTTGCTTCTCAGGTCCAGAGGAATACTAACACTTCTATCAGATTGAGGACTTATGAACTGCCTCAGCTATATATAACAACACTTTACCCCCTACCCCATGAACTAAGGACTTATGAATTACCTTGGATGCGCATAACAACCCTTCTTATGCTGCCACTTTTCCCTGTCAAATGGAATACAACACTTTATAGGTTGCCGCTTCTCCCTATCAGGTGGAATACACACTTCATATGTTGCCACTTCTCCCTGTCAGGTGGAATACACACTTCATATAATGCCACTTCTCCCTGTCAGGTGGAATACAACACTTCATACGTTGTCACTTCTCTCTGTCAAACAAAATACAATACTTCATAGATTGTCTCTTTTCCCTATCAGGTTGAATACAATCAGGCAGACACTTTAGCTAGAATGAGGGCTTACGAATTGCCTCATTTTGGACTAATGAATACTCCTCTCCTTCCTGCTTCACCACTAGTCGGGGGAACTACACTTCATAAAAAGCACTTCGACTAGATAGTGGGCTTACGAACTATCTCAGCTCGGTTGAACAAATACTCTCCTCCTCGCTTCACCACTAGCCAAGAGAACTACACTTCATAGAAAGCAATTCGGCTAGACAGAGGGCTTAGAATTGCCTCAGCTCCACCGAACAAATATTCCTCTCCTTCCCACTTTATTACTAGTTGGGGGAACTACACTTCATAGAAAACATTTTGGTTAGATAGAGGGCTTACAAACTGCCTCAGCTCGGCTGAATAAATGCTCCTCTCCTCCTTGCTTCACCACTAGTTAGGGGAACTACACTTCAAAGAAAACACTTTGGCTAGACAGAAGGCTTACAAACTACCTCAGCTCGGTTGAACAAATACTCTTCTCCTCTCCAGTTCACCACTAGTTGAGAGAACTACACTTTATAAAAGTACTTAGGCTGGATCGAGAGCTTACGAACTGCATCAACTGGGCTGAGTGCTATATTACATTATAAAAAATGATATTTCATAAACATTCATAGCAAATTATAACAATACATCACCACTTTGATTCCCACTCATCCAGGGAAGTTCTGGGTTGGATGGGATACTTGGTCATCATCACTTTCATAGACTTTCCCCAGGAAGTTTCCACTGAGAACGACTTGAAGTCATCTAGTCTTAGGACTATCAGCCAGGACGTGTCACCTTTCCCAACTGAACTTTTACTTACACCCTATCCCTTCAAGGTTTGGCAGGCTCTCTAAGCCTCCTCTACATGGATGTTCTTCTTGGCTCAACTGAGTAGTTTATCATACCTTTCCGAGGGTTTCTTTACCAAAGAGAGATAGAA
>JBAMHZ010000002.1:4253591-4265499 GCA_037177395.1 Alpinia galanga | reverse complement strand
ATACCATCGGCAGGAAGGCATTGCAGGTCACTCCTGTATGGTCGGTTCTATATATAGAGTAGAGGTATGTCCAAGAAAGGGATGAGGCTCTCCTATCTACTCTCATTCTTTTTACCTTGTATTACAACTATTGATTATCACTTTTCTACTAGGGATCTGACTTAAGCATTGGAGGGTCGTCGTCGATAGCACCAATGACTAGTTGATGCGTGTTAATCTTGACAGGATCTCTGAGTTTACTACTGTGGCCGTGAAGGATTTATCCTTCTTTGATACTTCTACGGATTAAAAAGTGATCACATCAGTTACATTACTAGAAGAACGCACACATCACAATTTTTGCATCCGTGGCACTGATCTTTGTTTAGTTTCTCTTACTGAACCTTTTAGTTTCATTATAGTGAAGTTCTAGCATATACTAAGCAAATCCTTTTTGTAATTGACTTCTTTTGAATTTCTGTGTTCCATTTGTAATTAGCATATTCTTGGGAGCATGGATGTTTTGTTTCTGGTGATCAATTAATGAAGAATTTTTATTTAACAAAAGAGGTTTTTGTCTTTGTTTTTCTGTCTTGCCTTTTGTCAAGGTCTGTATAGGAAGGATGAGCGCTTGTCAAAGTTGATATAGTTATCATGCATTAAGTTTGGTATCCTTGAAAGTTTAGAATCGGAGTTTTGGCATGTTAACTTTGATCTCCAGTCTCATTCTTTTGAAGTGTTTGCAATTCTTCTGTCATAATTTGCTGTGACAAAGTGTTAGAGAAGGCTTCATGTAATTTAGCTCGAGCATAGTTGACAGAATAGTAAAAGTATTATCTCGCCCCCAGGGCTTGCTCGGACGGCCAATGTAACCGTGTTAAGATTCGAAAGGGTAAGGGATCAATTTCTAAGTTTCACCGCCAGATTACCGATGACTCCGCATTTCTGTGCTGGTCACCCTGAGTTCTTAATTTACCCTCCTCCACACGTAGGGGCAGCGATGGGGAGCCGCTAATGTGACGGTTCCACATTTTATAAAAGTATTATCACCCTAAAATTTTTAATAAAAGAAAAACTATGATAGTATCAAGTATATATCTGCATTTTTATTCAACTCTATCATTTTGTTGCGAAGAATTAGGACAGATTGAGTTGGCTTATATTCAATAATATTATCAAAATAAAGTACTTTAATGGTCTAGCAAGTGAAAAAAAAATATTTTTGAGAATTTTGAAACTGGGGGACACATTTTAGATATTTTTGAAACTTGGGGCACTGATTTGAGAATTCTGCCAAAATAACTAATTTCTGCTAATAGTTCAGCGATATTTCCACCCAAGTAAACAAGGCCGTAAAGCCGGCCGGCCTCTTTATCGCGATCCAGGCCCCCGAAACCTTTCCTCTTCCCCTGTCCCAATTCCCACGCCTCCCTCCTGCTGTCACTTTTACCCATCGCGATAGAAGCGAAGCCCAGGAGGCGCCGCCTCCAGTGAACGGGACAGGTTGCCGACTGCTCCGTGGTATCACACCGACGAAAGGAGAAGCAGAGAGGAGGAAGTGATGGCGTCTTCGGTGGCTGAGTCGGCGGTGGTTGACGGACCTGTGATGAGCATGATGAAGAAGCGCCTCCGATCCCTGCGGAAGAAACACAACCGCATCTTGCAAATGGAGGAGAGCATCGCACAAGGGAAGCCGCTCAACAAGGAGCAGGAAGAGGTTCTCCGCTCCAAGCCTGCAATCATCACTCTCATCGACGAGTACGAGAAACTCAAGGGTCCCCTCGCCGCCGCCGTCCAGGAGGAGCTCGGCCGCGCCACTTCTGCCCCTGCCCCGGCCGTATCTACCCCCCCTCCTGTCTCTACTCCTCAAGAAGAAACCCCTGCCCCCGCTGATGTTAAGGAGGAGCCGGATCGGGCCGTGGTTGACATTTTGACCTTGGTCTATTTTGGGTGCCTGTTCGATGTCAGGCCGCAGAGCGAGTTTGCTGCGATGATGCTGACTAGGACTCACGAACGTGGCTGCTGCTTGACCTATGACTACGTGACGGACGATGCCACCGACCTGCTTGGGGAGCAGGATCTCGATGCGATATCGGCGCTTGGTTCCTTTTTTACTTCGCGGCCGGTCTATTCAGGTGTCTCGCATAAGGACGCTCTCCATGCCTGCCTTCAGCACGCAAAGCTCTGGCTTATGAACGCTGATCAGCCTATCCAGCCTGGGACATCGCTCACTTGTTAGTGCCTTTTGGTTATATGTGGATGATAGGTTTCTTTTTTCTGCATGTTTGTTGGTTGACGTACATGTTGTGGACAATTTAGATGCTGGATTGAGAGAAAAGTTGAACAAAATTTTGGCTTCAGACTACTTCACCACCACGCCAGAAATGAAGGCACCTGGTGATGTGGCAGCTGCTGTGGGGAAGTATGGTGCTTCTTGTCAGGTTCATATTAGTGAGGCAACCACGGTGCCCTCATCGGTAGTCCAATCTAAAGATGTCCAAGTTCCTATTATGTCTGAGGTGAATGGGAAATTTTATGGTTCTTCTAATATGAGCTAATTTTTCTTTTCTTTTGATTTTATTCATTCAGCTTGTCTAGCCATGTTTTTGTCATTCATATGCTTACCCAATGGATCCGCTATACTTTGAGAAGTGAAAATTTTGAAGTAGAAACTGTGTCGCATGGACATCTGGGTCCTAATAACTGGGGGAGGAGGTAAAGATCTTACTTCTAAGATGAATATAGATATCTAGTTTTTATGTTAGGAAAAAATAAACCAACTAGAGTTGCAAGAGCAATGCTCCCTAAGAATCAAACACTGCAGAGCAGCAGGATTAACCGAACCACTAGTTCTATAGCTTCACCCAGACATAGGATGGTTCCTATGCTAGTAAAAGAGGAATTCTTTTTCCATTTTTGTTTTGTGGGTTTGCTACATTACAGTTTCCAGTTATTCAAGTTTTGATCCCTTATCCCACTAGTGCAACAAAATATGTGGGCAAGGATGAGTAAGTGTGTTCAAATAACCCCCAAAACATCGTATTCACTTTTAGAAGCTTTTTCAACGTGGTTTTAAGCTTGAACCTTGACAATTATGTGATTGAAGAGAGTGGACCTTGTGGGATCTTACATTCATTGCTAAAAAAGAGAACTACGACAAAACTGCTACATCAGCAACAAGCCTATAGCTCCTCCAAACTGCATTTTTCCCATGAGGTACTTTGGTAACCATGTGATGCAGGGATTTAATGGGGACATTTGAATTTTTGGATTGAAAAGTCTAGCATTTTGATTGTGCTTTGGCTATTTCTGATATCAAAGGTTTGGTTGATATTTGAATCAAAACGCACCACTTTTAACAATTATTCTGTTGTAGAATATAACATTCGGGTTTAGCCATAATGACACGAAAAACATGGTCCTTGTATTGGTTTTCTGTAGGAAGTGAATCATTTGAAACAAATTATGAAATTCTTGTGAAAAGATCGTCATATTGAGATGAAGTAACCTAACTTAAAACTGTCTTCATGTTTTCTTTTTGTCTTTTTTGGGGGGAAGATTGAAAGGAATATTGCATAATCCAACTTTTTGTACTTGTGATATACGGAAAACCATTGTTCAGACTAATATGATTAATAAGGATTTTCATTTTTGAAGAGCAAATTTCTAGCAAGTGTTAGATAAAACCCAGTAAGAATGAGGAAGCTTTGATTTCCTATGATGTGCATTTTTTGTTTTTCTTTCCCTCCCATCCTCTCTTAGTTATCCAACAACTAAATCATGATTAATTACCGCCGCTGATAGAGAGAGAAATGTAGCTGCTATTAATGGGACTTGGATCTGTAGACTAAATTTAACAACCTGGAAAGTTCTAATAATCTGTTATCTTTTGCAGATTAATCAATTTCTTGAAGCCATTTGATAATTTTTGAAGGGAAGAGTCCAATGCAAATAAATCACTTAGATAAGGAAATTCATTTCAAATCTGTTATGCATTCTGACCAACAATTACACCACTAAATGTCTAGGAAAGATCCTAATACTGGTACAATCAAGAACTGAGTGGTTAAATATGAAGAGAAAGAAGTTAATCCTTTAGGTGAACCATCAGAGATAGAAGTTAGTAGACTTTTGTATTGACATCCATACTATGTTACGTGTGGAAATGCATGAGCTTATCTTCACATAAACATAATTTGTGTTAGTGGGGGACAAATCCAAAGTGTCTCTACCTATATAGATGTTTTGGATTAAATAATACTATTTACATCTGGGTCCTCATACATTGACCTATTCATAAGTGGATCCTTAACAATTTCTACTACCACAATCATTGGGATACAACTTGAACTTTAATGACATTCTCACCCATGCAAAATTTCTTTGGTGGATTTTACCTCTTTATGAGTCACTAGAGAGCACCTATTTGTGAGTCACCAGATAGGTGGTTAATGTTCATCCAAATGAGAAACTAAGGACAAAAATATGGTGTGATGATTTCCCATGTATGTTGCCTCAAACTTGGTTGTGTGATCTGTCTGTCATGAAGGCTAAGCACATATGTCTCTAAATCTAATGAGACTACTATTAAGCTTGATCTTGTCAAACCTGAATGGGACTAGTTATAACTCTTAATAAACAAATCAAAATCCCTCATTATTAAATTGAAAATCCAAAGTGGTATCAAAATTAGTATTCCACGACTTACTAGTTGGAGCTCACATATATTCTAATTACCCTTCCTCTAAGATTAAAGAACTTGTAATTTTTTCAAAAATATTAATTCTAGAATAGTCACTGGTAACTTTCCTTGGAGGTAACTTGAAAAGGAAACTAAAGATAATGTAAGAGATACAAAATTTAATACCTCAAAGATAATAATTAAAGCCCCTACCTTATTTAGTGACCTTTCCCCAGGAATAGATTGATTCTCAAGACCTAATTCCAAAGGAGCTTCCTAATATGTGGTTCTTTTTAAGAAACATTGAACATGCTAGTATTCATATACTAGACACATTTCCTATCTCACTTAGGGTTCCTCCTTGCAAGATAAAATAATCCTTACGTGTGGCGAAGACTCAACTTATCATGACTTGGTCCCTTTAAGAAACTTATCAAGTGCCATTAGTTGTGATTCAAACCATGATTTTAAAAAAAGTGGCCTAGGTGGTTGCCTTGGTTTTGGTATGCCTCTGCTTTGCCTGCATTGTAGGTGATCTCTTGTAGGCAGGTGCTTCAAAAATAAGGTAAGCGGCCCTAGGTGGCCTTGACAACCTGTCTACATTGCCCTAGGCAGATGCCTAGATAGCCTAGACAACCAAATCAATTAGATTAGGGATTAAGGGGTTAGTTTAGGGAGGTAGATTTACTGATCGGAAAAAAATTGTTTAGTGGCCTGATGGAAAGGTTGGATATTATATTATAATGATACTAATTATTATTTTGCTATGTGTTTTCTTGCATTGTGGATTTGTCATCAAGAATTTTATGTTTTATTGTGGTTTTTGCTCGATTAGTTGCAATGTGAAATAAGATATATTTTGTTGTTATGTGGTTTTTGAGTTTTTATATTTGTTCTTGCAATGTGATAAATGAGAATATATGATTGTAATTTTGAGTGTATGACCCGAATTTAATAATATTTTAATGTTGGTCTCCCAGGTTACTGACTAGGTGTCTGCCTACTGCCTAGGCATTAGGCTGTTAGCTAATTGCCTATCCCTAGAATCACTTTTAGGCGGGCAGCTACTTGTATGTTTCTAGATACAGTTAATATAAATACATAAATGATCTCTTCTCTAACAATTCAAGCTTTTGTGATAAATGGCTATGTAAAGAATATTTTCTCATTAATTCTTATGTTGTATTTGAGCCAATCAAATGAACTATCCCCACCTATACATAAGGATAGAAATATATAAGTTGGTTCCTTTCCTAATACTCATGCTTTTGGTCAAGTGGTTAACCAATCAACTTCAGCATGAATCAGCTTGTCAACCTATTGAGTTGGTTTTTTCTTACCTATTTCTTTCCTTGATATTCTATTGAGCATCTAAGAGAGACATGCTAGTTTCTAGGGGTTTTGCATTGAGTAATGATTATTATGATGTATCCAGCTTTTTTTGGATCCGTGGTTTGCCAATTAATCATTATACTTTTTGAACTTGTCAACCTATTGACTACGAGTAAAATATATTAAATTATGTGTAGCTGTTCATAAATTTGAGCCTCTTATAAATACTTCTCTAAGAGCATTAATGTCCATTTCTTTGACTCATATTGTGAGAAAAATCAATTCTAATGTCTATTTATTTAACTTGCCAAGTTACCAAAATATTAATCCAATATTCAATGTATTTGATTTGATACAGTTCCGAAGTAACATTCGGGCCTTTGTATTTGGCTGTTGATTTTCTCTTTTATTTATTTGAGAAGTTGACTCAAAGAAGATGGTGACCTCTAATGAAGTTGAGTTATCATTGAGGAGAATGTTTCAAATAAATAACTCAAACTAAAACTCCTTCTTTCAAAAATTAAATTAAATTATATTTAGGTCTAAAATATTATTTACTTCTGAGGGTCTAGAATATATTTATTTTGTATCTACTCATGACTATATATTTTTAGTCATTGTAAAATTGCTATCTTTTGACCTAGAGGTCACTCCTGAAAATAGCCTATTGCAAAGTAGGATAAACCTGCGTACAATAGACCCCTTCACCGCGACTCCATATAGTGGGAGTCTCGTGCATTGGACTGTTCTTATTGTTGTTGTTATTATTATTTTTCCTTTTAGTATTTCTAGCAAACTTAGTCTAGGTTGCCTGAGTCATATGAGATTTGGTTATTATAAGACCTATAAATTGTTTAAATCATTTAAATGAAAATGTAACATTTCTGTTTTGTTGATTATTTTTTTCTTTTGGGAGATATACACCTTGAGATTAGCAGTTGTGGCACAGAGATTCATACGGATGCTGCAACAATACATCTAATGTACTAATTCCTTGTTCCTTTTTTTGCTCCGATCACTCTTTAAGGAGACAATTGTAGGTTCCAAATTTCATGGAAGGTCTAACCTTTTATAATATCATACAAATTCCGTCCGGAAAACTTCTCATTTATATGTCTGATATTTCTACGTGTTGCTTACTTATTTTCTAGTTTCTTTCTAGTTGACACTGTATGGAATATGGGTAGGTTCCCTTAAAAAGTTTAACAAAGATCATGCAGCAGATTTTTGCTATCACCACCTGTTCATCAAGAAATGGCTTCAAATCTTTCTCTTTTTTTCAATAATTATATCTATATGTGGGCCCATGAGGCTTTGTTCATGGGAGTATAATTTGATACCTAAATTTACTCCTGGGAAAAATCATGCCTATAGTTTTAGTTATATTAGATATTTTTATTGATAAAAAAGCATAACTCAATGTCAGTGGTTGAAACATCTCTATTTTATCAGTGATCTGGTTTGGGTTATAATGTGGTCAGATGGGGAGATTTATAAAAGTTCACCTGCAAAGCTTCTACCACCTCAACTGAAGCAAGATTTTACTTTAGCAAACCACTTCCATCATGCCAACCAAATTTGGATTTGTATTATATGATAAAGTAGTATATGATACATGTTGCCAGCTGTTGCATGAGTTGCTTTTGGAACTTGATGTGAACTTGATCAATCATGATAACATGCTTATTGGATAATATCATTTTGCTTTGTTAAGTTTGATAAAGGAAAAAATATTATATTATGTCATAAAGGAATGGTTACATATACATGTAGGATACGTAGAAACTCAAGATCTAAAATACCAATATGCGACTAAATCCACAAAGCTTAATATCTAATGCTCTTAACACTCTCCAAGTTAGCGTAGATACTATCTATGTTTTGTTTGTTATATAACTACATTAAGAATTGACCATAATGAAATCGAAAAAATATATAATATTCACATGTAGATGAAAAAGATTTAAGTAGTTGACAAAGCACACAACTAATAATCCCTTCATCCTCAAATTAGCAAAGCTTTGGAAATAGTTGATGGAGCACATAGGCAATGATTCCTTGAAAGCATCAATAATTGAGAGGATAAAGAGAAAATAGACGAGGATAAAGAAGGAAGAAAAAGATGAAATGGAACTAGGAGGAAAACAAATATATCACAAGCAAGTCTCTCAAGTGGGCTTCTCCTAAAAGTGACACACACTAACTGCAATAAGGGTCTTGGAGCAAAAACAGATCAATCTTTCTGACCCTTTGAAATAGGGATATGATACTATGATAAATCCAGGGAAAAAAAAAGATAGGAGTGGTAGGGTCAGAGGAAAAGTATTGAAAGATAGGAAGGGAGGTTGTCAACCTCCTCCTAAGGGGATGCTTTGTCAGAAAACTTTAACCTTGAAATGGGGATCTAATACTATGAAGGAAAAGATTGTATTAAATAACAAGTATATATATATAGAGAGAGAGAGGAGAGAGAGAGAGAGGAGAGAGAGGAGAGAGCTGATACCCTGCGTAACCCATTAGTGCCCGCCCATGCGCGACACATTCTCTGTCGTCCGATTGATCGCAATTGCACAGTAATGAGGAATGCACAGTGCTTCCTCTCCGTGCGTTGTCAGAGTGCTTGTGCGTCGTTGAAGCGATAGACACTATAGCCCCAACCCTTGAATCCGTCGGGATCGCTGTTGGCGTCCCTCCGGCTAGATCGGTGCTAGATTCTGGTCAGATTGCGGCAGGAATCTGGCCCAAATCCGGTCGAACTCCGTCTCCAGTTGGACCGCAGCCGGAATCTAGTCGAATGGCGGCGGCAGTGGCGAGCGAGGAGTTACTGTGCATTCTTTGTTACTGTGCATCGCCCATAGGCGCGTAGCGACAAGTCACTCAAATATCAAAACTGTATATATATACACACATATACACGAAAATGTTATCTTGTATAACTCATCCGTGAGCACTTTTATGCACACCTCTATTATCTATTATCGTCCGATCCCCTTGGGTTTAAGGATTAGACTATAGTGCGTAAGTGATCGGACGGTGGATAATAGAGGTGTGCACGAATGCTCACGGATAAGTTGTGCAGGATAATATTTTTCTCTCTCTATATATATAGTTCTGTCACTTTATGGAAATAAATCTGCAAAGGTTTAAATGCTATTTTGTAGTTTTGATCTTAGACTAAAATGATATGGTTTTGGTAATGTGCAATGTAGACACACTTCAAAATATGTTGTGCTTAACTTAAATAATTTTAATTTATGATCATCTTCCACTTAGGTTTTATAAGCCTATAGCAATTAAATTGGCCATTGAATTAAAATTTTAGGGTACCAAGTTGTAAAAATATAAAAAACACTAATGATTATGCCTTACTAGACCAAAATGAGGGTCATGAATCAATTGAGAGCATTAGATCCTTTAACGTTCTATGAAAATTTTCAAAACTAGATAAATAATGCTCTTAGGACATCTAGTCTTGAAATTGGTTTATTCATGTAATATGTATGTATATCTCGATCAACCACATAAAACTAGACTATAGGATATGGATACAAATTCTTTTCTCCTACTCCGATTTCAGTGCTCTTCTTTATTAACGATGTGCTTTGGTTGGTGTTTCCTCGCCTTCCCTTCCCTGATATTGCATCTCCTTTTTGTGAGAAAATGAAATGATTAGCCATGGGATGGAACCGAATGCCATTGGTCGAGACAAGCTTGTATTAGTTGGTACCACCAAACTTGTGTCTCTAAAGCAACATAATAAAATTTACCCAAAAACTGATCAACAATTCAAATGCTATATTTTAACAATGTTACCATTACCAATTGGTGCTTGAAACCAAGAAATTTGCCCCCACGAGCATAGTTGAGTTAGTACTCGGGTGGTAGAGTTACTGCAACGAGCAAGAGTCGATTTCTGATGGAGTTAATTCTTCTGAGGAATAAATGCCCTCCCATCTAGGAGGTTGCTTGGTTATCATGATTTATCCCTCTTTAGGTGATGTGGGATGAGTCTAGAGGGGTGTTCGAGGTGAGTGTTATCACCTTTATTGCAATTGAAATCATGAAATTCAAAATACCTAATATCTAATACTGTTACCATGTTTCTTCTGCTGCCTGCAACAGAGATTCCAGGTCTTCTAATATTTTTTAAGCAATCTAATTATTCATTTTCCATGTTTCCATATCTTAGTTTTATTCTGTATTATTTTTGTAACAACAGATGGGTTTCTTATAGGCCCTAGATTCTTTCTTTCTTTGGAGTTCCATCTTTTTCATTGTTTCCTTCCACAAAAAAGGATGAAAAATAAGGGTATATATGAAAGATTGAAGAATGGAGAGAAAGGATGAAAAATGATTTTTTCTTTGAGCCAATGTGGTCCGATCCTTCTCTAGGACCTTGTATTAGGGGGAGTTTCGTACACCGGAATGCCTTTATTTTAGTGAACGCATATATAGAGAGAGACAATGAATGACTTCTTTAAGTTCACAAGTTTCAATTGGTTTTCTCTGTAGTGATGGATAAGTTACAAAGGATAGATGCTCAAATTTATTCATTCAAATACTGATCTTTCCATTAGATGAAACGAATGAAGAAGGTTGATCCATCTGTTTGACTTCTATCTTACTACTATTCTGTCTGTAACTTATTCTTCAGGAAAATCAAGCATTAAATTCAATCGTGTAACAGTAAACATTGAATAAAGTGAAGCTAAATCTGAATATATGAAAAAGTGAAATTAAATAAAAGTTTATTTATAACTGACATAACCTTTTGTTGTTGTGTCTTCTGCTGCCATTTGATGTTTTTTAAGTGTTTCCTGTTGAATTTATCATTCTTTCTATTAAACTCTAGTGTTGCTAAATTGAATTAGACACGTGATATGGCTTTTATGCTTTTTGTACTTGGAGCAGCTGTAGCTGATGTAGAGCTTATTCAATGTGCTTGAATATTTAGATGTAAAATTTGCACATGCACCTTCCATTGTCAACCATTCACTAGAAAGATGTAAATTTTTTTAACAGACTTCCAATTAATGAAAGTGACACAAGAAATAGAACAACATGATGTGCTGTAGCTCGTTTAGGTTTAACTTTTTAAGGGGTGATCGTTGGTACTACACATTTATTCCGCTGCATCTAGTGGTTCATGGTTTTAATTCAAAGAAACATTTTCTATATGCAGGACCAAGGCATGTAAATTTACCCTTTATATATTGTGTTGTTTTTTTTCACACAATGACTCTTATGCTTATAGTTTGCTATCAAAACACTGTTAGTGCTTTATTCTCTTAGGGCTGTTTACTATGATTAAATATATGGAGAGCAGCAAAAGTGAAAAAAATATGCATAAATGGAGTTATATGCAATTTTGCAAGGCTGTCCCTTATCGCTTCCAAATCTTCATCCAAGTAATTGGACCTTAGAGAAAATATAAACTATTCGATGTGAACTTTTTTTTTCTCCGTAGAAGAGATTAGTTTAATTGATCCGATGCCAAACATTTATATGGTTTTTATAAGTAGTTAATCTGTAACGCTAGTACATTGATATACCTAAATATTTACTCTATAATCTGCATACCTTATGACTATTTCTGCAATCCATCCAACATTCAACAAAGCGTCACTTCCATTCTATCTGCGCGCTACACCTCAATAAGCAACTAAAATAGATTGGATTTTCAGAAGCATATCCGATTTAGGGTTTGAGTCAGGTTTGAGCCTGAAGTGGCCAAGTTAGAAATGCGCAATGTGTTGTGGATGTCTTTGTTGGGCGCCACTATAATCGGAAGCAAATTGTATGATTGACTACTGCCTAATTTAACTATTATTATAGTGAAAATAAATTAACTGCAACCTAATTTAGCTACTGTCCAATTTAGCTATTGCTCTCGTAGAAATAGATAATGACCTCATT
>JBAMHZ010000002.1:4224166-4239892 GCA_037177395.1 Alpinia galanga | reverse complement strand
ACCGATACAACCCTAGGGGTTGTGAGCCTTGGACTAGCAGCTGCGGGGCTGTGAACCAAGTAAAGATCGTCTGTGTCTCTTTTTACTTGCATAATTTTATTTCCGCTGCCAACTCTAATAGATTAATTCAATTATTTAAAAAGAAGAAATTTTAAAACACGTGATTCACCCCCCATCTCACGTGGATACGATCCTACACAAGGCAGCTCCCACTGCTTCCTCAGTGACTACCAAATATAAATACAACTACTCCCCTGTAATTGGCTTTGAGAGAGTAGGTAGTTCCGCCAAATATTTCTATTAAAGAGAGCCTGCTCGCACTCCTCGTCCCATGAAAATTGTGCTGACCTCCAAAGTGCTTTGAAGAAGGGAAGGCTTCGATCAACAAACTTAGAGATGAAGCGAGACAAGGCGGAGATCCTCTTGACCAGCCTCTGGACCTCCCTCAGATTTTGATGCGAGACTATATTATGTAACGCGTCAACCTTTTCTGGGTTAGCTTCAAAACCTCGCTCAGTCACAATGTACCTGAGGAATCGCCTTCTCCGAACACCAAACATACACTTCTTTGGATTGAGCTTGATTCTGAACCTTCGTACATTGCAAAAGTCTCTTCCATGTCTCTAGTAATCTCTCCAGCTTGGATGGACTTGATGAGTATATCATCCACATATACTTCAATATTTCACTCGATCTAATGATAAAAAACTTTGTCCATCAGTCTTTGATAAGTGGCTCCCTGTTCTTGAATCTGAAGGGCATAACAGTGTAATAGAAAGTACCGTCTAAAGTGACAAAACTAAAGTTCTCTTGGTCCTCCCTAGCCAATAGGATCCGGTGATACCCTTGGCAAGCATTGAGCATGCAGATTAATTCATGTCCTAAGGTCGAATATACTAACTAATCTATTCGAGGCAGCAGGTAGCAATCTTTTGGGCAAACTTTATTCATATACCGAAAATCTACACAAACCCTCCACTTTCCTTCCATCTTGGGAACCAAAACTATATTAGATAACCATGTAGGGAACTAAATTTTTTTGATGTGTCTGGCTTGCCTCAACTTGTCTACTTTTGCTCGGATTATCTTGTCCTTCTCATGGCCAAAGTGTCTTTTCTTCTATTTGATCGGCCGAGATCCCGGGAGAAGGTTCAGTTTGTACTCCATCACCTTGGAGGGAATAACATGGACTTCCAATCCATCTCAGGCAAACACATCTCCATTTTTGGCGAGACAACTAACAACCTCCCACTTTATAGCTTGAGTGAGAGGTCGACAGCTATCTTAACTATTTTCTCTGGCTGCTTTGGGCACAGAATCATTTCTTCATCTTGACCTATCAGTCCATCATGAAGGGCGTATACTCCCATCTGGTCGACCTTCCGAGTCTTTTGGGAACTAGTGCAAACTAACTCCACATAGTACTTCCTTGCAGCTCTTTGGTCACCTGCCACTATCTCAACTTGACCATTGATTGAGAACTTGATCTTCTGGTGGTATGTGGAACTATTACCTGAAAGGAGTTGAGGGCGGGCTATCTAAGGATGACGTTGTATGCAGAGGGAGCATCTACCACAGTGAAGGTGGTAGACTTTGTTCGGCAGAGCAGCTCTTCTCCTAGAGATAAGGACAGATTATTCCTACCCAAGGGTTGTACTTCATGGCCAGAGAAGCCAAACAAAGAAGTGTTCATTGGTTGAAGCTCGACCCGATCAATCTGCATGCAATCAAAAGTTTCTTTAAACAGAATGTTAACGGAGCTACTTGTATCAATGAATATCCGAGCTACTTAGTAATTGACTATAGTAGCTTGGATTACCAATGCGTCATCATGGAAAAAATCCACTCCTTGTAGATCTTCTGGTCCCAATCTGATTAAAGGTCCTTCCCTCCTCGAGCTAGCTTTGACTTCCATATTTTCCAGATGTCAACCGTGGGCCTTTCTAGCCTGATTAGAGTCTTTATCCGTTGCTCCTCCTATAATCATGTTGATTGTACCTCAGTGAGGGACATTCTACTTGTCCTTCTTATCCTCTTGCCGAGAACCCTATCTCTATGAGGGTGGTTCTATACGTAGGCAAGGAACCATCACCTCGGGGTCTGTCTCTCGAGGGTGTGGCTCTCAGTTGTCCTAATGAGTCTTGAGGCCGAGATCTCCTTGCCTCTTGTGCACTACTTGGTGAATTTCCTATGCTAACTGTTGGCATTCACTGATTGCATGTCTATACATCTGGTAGAATGTGCAGAAGTGTCTGGATCTGGGAGTGGTCTACGAGCTGGTGACCATGGGGCTTCTTGTAATGTTTAAATTGCCTTTTTCCAAACATGGCTGGGGATGTAGTTAGTAATCTGGTGAGGATCATGGATGCGGAGGGGAATGGGGTTCTATCCGGCTGAGTGGTTATCTTCGAGGAGATGCCTTCCCTTCGAGCTCACTTCTAAGTTGATATACTTCTCTCCTCTTCCTTGCAGACTGTCATAACTGGCGGGAGGCTTCTTCATCAGAGATTGGAAGAAATCCCCTTCTAAGGATCCTTGTGATAGAGCACTGACAAGGATCTCAGACGTGGCCGAGGGGACGTCCAGTGCTATCTAATTGAAACACTAGATGTACTCCTGTAAGGATTCATGTGCCCTTTGCTTTGTTGAGAAAAGATCCAAAGTAGTTTTGTGATACCTCTTATTGTTGGTGAATCGATGCAAAAAGGTAGTACTTAAGCTCTCAAAAGATCAATGGACCCAGGTGACAATTGGTTGAACCATCTCTGAGCCAGTTATGATAAGATTGTCAGGAAAATCCGACACTTGATTCCGTCTGTATACTAGTGTAATAGGGAAGCATTCTCAAAGCGGCTGAGATGATCTTCTCGGTCAGTCGGCCCGTTGTACTCTCCTATTTGGAGTGGCTTGTAGTATTTCGGCAACTCTTCCGCTAAGACGTTGTAGGAGAAAGGGGTGCCTTGGCTATTTCTTTCTACCCTTATTGGAGCTTTTCCTTTACGCGGATCTCTATGGAGTGATGATCTTCTAGACACTGATCCTCGGGACTGCTCTTGCAGGGCTATGAGGGGCAATGACTCCATAGGGTAGGGAAGTATTTGTTCTAGATCTTCATTTTGCAGGAAGTGTCTTTTCAGAATCTCTTTGACGGTGACAGTGACAATTTTTGTAAGGTTTTCTCTTGTTAACGCTTCTCTTCCGGTGGAGCCTTGGTTTTCAGATTTCTCTCCGTTACTGCCCATCTTCACTCCTCAGTTGAGATGCTAATGCATTCCCATAGGTGGTGCCAAAATACGTTCCGATTGAGGGCGGGAGGTGGGATCTTCAATCATCGAGGGCTCCGGTAAAAAGGCTCCAAGAAAGTCTTCAAGGATCGGGGATCCACCTATCTTTGTAGATACACCAAGTGGGGAAGCCAAGAGAATCCCGACGGAGTCCCCTACGAAGCTTAAGTCAGGTGGTGAAGGAAGAAGAATAGTAAGGGGTGCTCTTAATTCATTTCTTTCCTCCCTTAACCCCTTTCCAGGTTATATATAGGGAAGAAGGTAATTAAGGGGCGCGTGTAGGCCATCAGGGGGGGTGGTACTCCTAGAAGCATGGAGAAGCTTGTCATCCTTGTACGGAGAGATATGACAAAACATGAAAAAGGACATAAACAGATGTGTCTGTACAAGTCAAGACGACATGGAGGAAGGTGACATGACCACATAGGTCCGTGTGGTGCGACAGAGGACACATGAGATATCCCACATGGAGGTACATGTGGAGGTGTAGTCCCCGAGATAAGAGCTGAGCTGAGATAAGGCCTTACCGACCTAACCTTGAAACCTATCGGGGGTGGGGCTACTCTTGGTTTGATCGGGAGTAGAGCCGGTCCTCAGAATTCAGAGGCTCTGAGCGAAACACAAAAAAATGGTCCTTTTAATGGTTAAAAATTTATTTTTAAAAAAAATTAGGCCCTTTTATATATATTTTTTTGAAGATTAAATTTTAAGCCCTGGACAGGAGCCTCAACAGTCCTCCCCTGGGTTGGCTCTGACCGGGAGCCCTCATAAGCTTGCTCATTTTGACCATTGACTCGGTCTTACCATGTAGCGTCGATCTTGCCACGTGGTGGGGAATATTTCTGCTACATCACAAAGTATCTATGAATTGTGCTTGACTGTGTTAGAGGAAAAATTACATTGTGTGATGCGTAGCATAACTCACATGCTGGTTCACCTCTTAGACTAAAGCAATATTAATAGAAGATTGTAACTTGCGTGCATAAGTCCCTAGCAATCCTTAAATAAACTTTGATAGTGAGAAAATTTGAATTTGACACATTCATTTGATATAATGACCAACTTAAACCTTTATAAGTATAAATCCTCCCATTGAAGCTTTTTGTGATCAATAGTGAACTATTATTGCATGTGTTCAAACATTCCAAGATCATGCTCCTCCCTTCAAACATGAGAGGACGATCGTCTCTTCGTTTCTCACGTGCATTTTATCCTGCATTTTTGAATCCAAGATCTATTGACATGCATTGTTACAGAACTGCAAGACAACTTGACTATTACTCTCTGTGATTTGGTCGCTTGTAAAAAGCGTGCCGACATAAGAAGAAGGAAATCAGAGGCGATGAATAAGAGAATATATTTGATAATTAAGCTGCAAATCTCCTGCTCCCAAATGTATAGAAATGTAGGTGTTTGATATAAATGGCATGGAAGGTCGGTGCAATTGATGTGTTTTAGACAATTGGTATGGTTGTATCATACTAATACGTTCTTTGACAACTTTCTGATTCAGATCTTGCACTTATGACTGACTCACAAGGATTATTTGCTTTTGCAACTTGCAGGGGTACGGTTCACTTGTAAAATTAGGAGGGGAAGAAGAGGGAGAGGGAAAAGTTAGACATAGAGATGGATCGATCAGTCATGTAAAGCTAACCTTACTTTTAGGAATTGAAAACTTGATTCCTTGAAAAATTTGGAACGGATCAAAATAAGGAGACAGCACCAGGGAAAGAGGAACAGTGGAGGAAGCAGATGAAAGGGCGAAGTCAACATCATGGTGTTGGGACGGTTTCTATATAAAGATCTCGTAACACAATGTATAAATTGAAATAAATTGTAATTGAAAAATTTATAACTCAAAAAAAAAAAAAAAAATTTATAACTCAGTCAATTAAAATCGTTGTCGGTGGATCCTCCATCTTACACTCTTGTCTGAAAGACGATTACGATTACAGATCAAAAAGTCATTCAATATTCACAAATTAAATCTAGTGACTTTTTCGGATGCTACTTTTTTTTTTTCTCTAGGCCTATTTTTTCGCTCTCCTTTTCTATGCCTCTTATATAGATTGGACGAAGATACTACAGGAGACCTTTTATCTTCTCACAATAATGCTCAACCACATCGTCTAACCGCTTCAGTTGTCATGCCTAGGCTGCGCGACTTATGCGTAGTCACTATTAAGATAGGCTGAATAACGTATGTGCAATCACCATTAAAACAGACGATGAGAGGAGCGTTATTTTACTCGACAATGATACCTCAACAAGTGAGATGAGCATTACCTTGTCAGTAATACCAACGTATAATTTCTGTGATGAGCTAGAATGAGTGAAAAGCAATCAGTTTTTTTTCTTTTCATTTTTACTTAATTAATAACCTTTAACCCCATCAAAAGGAAAGTATAAAATCATGATCAGTTTTAATTCGATAATTTACTTACATATTTTTTTAAAAAAATTAAAATGATTGGCTGGTGGGGGCCGGGAGCTAGTCTCCGCCTTGAACCGGCGGGGGCTCCACCGTGCATTTTCTGGGCTCAATTATTTAGTAAATTATTTTCTAGCATTTGCGAAAATTTCAGAAATTATCAATTTTGAATTTTCTTAACTTGGGCCGACGCGTGCAATTCAAGGCCCAAGTTCCATGAGAAATTGTAGCTCTTTGAATTTTCTTGATTTGGGCGAGAATCCGAGTTGAATGGTATCTATGTAATTTATCGAGAGGCGGAGGACCTAAAAGTCAAATGATCCCTCATTCTAGTGTTCATGTAGTCTTCGCTAGGGTTTCTGCCTGACGAGTGCGGACGCAGCAGCTGCCACCATGGTTCTCAAGTACGTTTTCTTTCTCCTTCGTTCCTTTCCAGTAATTTTGATTCTTCATTTTCCAATCCTTCGAACTTGATGACATAGAAGGAGTTTTTTTTTCCCTTCTCTTTTTCTTCGGTGATTTCTTGGGAGTTTTTCTCAGACATCGAAATGGCACCTATTTTTTTTCGGCGTTTTTGTGGCATTGGCAGTTGGTTTGATTAGATGATCAAGGGGAGCATTAAACCACGCAGCTTTTCTATAGAGTAGCGTCGGATTTCGGGTGCTTGCTGAGATGCTCGTATTGAGTTTCATGATAATTCAGTTTTGTAGGGAAGTATGGGAACCAATTGAAATCATCAATCTCAAGAAAAGTAAGCGTCCTTTGGCTGAGAGAGGAAGGATCTCGTCGTCTAGTGACTGTTTTTATTTTACCCTTTGATCGTGTTCATAGTTATTCATTTTTTTTACTGTGTTACTTGTATGTTCCTTGGAAAGATGTTGCACCCTTGTGGACTTATTAAGTGGGATTTGCTGTTTTCCTCATAACTTTTTCTGTCTGATCTATCCATAGGACTGAACTCTGTCGTTTCAGTGGTGCCAAGATATATCCTGGAAAGGGTATACGATTTGTGCGTTCAGATTCTCAGGTACTGAAATTTTAGTTCTATTCTTCCGCGGTTGAGCTATCTATCATTATCCAAGTTCTCAGTGTTCTCTTGTTCAAAAATTAAATTTTATATGTTCAGTATTCTAAGTGGATAAATTCCCACAGGAGCGAAAACTCTCTTCCTCAATGGATGTTCTTAGTTTAAGTACCACCTCATTTATTTTGTTTGAAGTTTACTTTGTGATAATTATGATTTGCAAATAGTTGTGTGAAAGTTGAATTGCTAGTTACTAATTAACACCTACAAATTATTTTTAGGTCTTCCTTTTTTCCAATTCGAAATGCAAGAGGTACTTTCACAACCGGCTGAAGCCTGCAAAACTTACCTGGACAGCAATGTACCGAAAACAACATAAGAAGGTGATTCTTCCTATTATGCTTGATACCACATTCTATTGGTGATCATTGTTTGTTTACTGTTTTTTTGCCTCCCTACATATAAGGATATTCATGCTGAAGCTGTAAAGAAGAAGCGTCGGGCCACTAAAAAGCCTTATTCTAGGTCAATTGTTGGTGCTACATTAGAAGTGATCCAGAAGAAGAGAAATGAAAAGGCAGAAGTCCGTGATGCTGCTAGGGAAGCTGCTCTTCGGTATGTCAACCTTGTCACTTTTCTATTTCTCATTGTTATACATCCTAATTAAACTGTTTGTATTCATGTCCATGTTTTACCCTTTTTGACATCCTACTCGAACTGTTTGTGTTCATGTCAATGTTTCACTAGTTATATATTCAACTGTCTTTTGATCTGCTGAAGGCATGGTCTGACTGTGATTTTAAAATTTTCTTGTTCATACTAAAATAGCTTCAGAAGGGGAGCTCTAAGCTGTATAACAATACATGTTTGTCCTTTGACTATGCCACTATTGATTTGGCTTATCTTGATATCCCTGACATTGGAAGTTCTTGCTAGGAAATTGATGTGATCATTCTTGCACAACCTAAGGGGAAATGTGATAGCCTCACTAGAATCATTCCAAAACAAGCTTAATTGTTGGCAATTTGGCATCATTTTTGCAACCATGATCTAGTAGGAACTAACTAAATATTATGAGCATTTTTACCTTCAGAATGAACAGTGAAATTGATATATAGCAAATCTTAGTTGATTAATGACTAAAATTAATATTTGTGACAGAATTTTCAATAAATGCTACACCTCTGTGAGGTAGCCAGGCTCCTTTACCATTCTTGTGAACATTTGCATGCACACGCGCGCACACACAATGATATGAATAATTGTTTTCCTCGAATCTTTTGCAGTGAAATCAAAGAGAGAATCAAGAAAACAAAAGATGAGAAGAAGGCAAAAAAGGCTGAACTGGTTGCAAAGGCACAAAAAACTCAGACAAAGGGTGCTCCAAAAGGTGCCGCACCAAAAGGCCCTAAGCTGGGTGGTGGTGGAGGAAAGCGTTAAAATTGCAGCAACTTACTGTTCTGGCCATCCTTTCAATGCAAAACTAATAGATCATATGGTAGTGCATCCTACGTTGAATGGCACTGTTCTTCTATCCAATGTGTTGTTTTTAAGACATTCTGGCATGATAGTTGACTTTTAATATTGGTTTGGATTCAGTTTCTGTTTTGAATTGGTGTTTTAGCAAAGGCTTTGAATTTTTAATTTGAATGAATGTCTGTTTGCTCCCAAGGCTCACCAAATCTATTGAGATCCATTAATTGCTATTGGGTTTGGTTTCTTATAGTGCAAATTAACTGTTTTTTCCCAGTTCCATAGCTATTATATGCTTCACTTGCTAAATGGGTAGAGATGAAAAATTAAGCATCTAAAATCTATGCACCTTGACATGTAAAAAATGCTGCTAAGATACATGTGTCATTAGTTCAGGCAAGAGGAGAACAAAGTGGAAGAAAGCAACACCAGGTATTGTGGCTAATAGCTGAATTTGATACCTGCCTTTGACTAGGTTTACCCTAATTGAGTATAATATCTAGCACAAGTGCACTTGAATCAAAATATGACATCCATAACAAAGAATGACAAAAACTACAGTAGAACAATTCTGATGTCAAACTGTAGGCAATTCACACAAGGATTAAGATCAAATAATTGCAACCACCACCAAGTTCGTAACTGTACAGACTATGTCTTAGACGCAATAAACCAAAAAAGAAGGAAAAAAAAGTGATCTTGCTGTGTTGCAGCAACTTGTTTTCTTCCCTTTCTATGTTAAAGATCATTGTTGCTCAGTTTTCGCAGCTCCAACTCGATGTCGGCACACAATTGAGGTAGTGGCACCAATGACAGTGGTCGTTCCCGTTCACTCCCCTAAAAAGCATGACTAAGCCGACGACAAATCTGCAAAGGGAACAAATCCTATGAATCAGATGCAAAATAGCAGCACATATTTGGAGCCTCAATAACTCATTGTTGAGTTCTAAAATCAAGCTTTCGCATTACTGATTAGCAGATGAAATTTTACAGTTATGGTTCCAGAAAAATGGCCAGCTACACTGCAGAATGGAACCTTGTGATCAAGAGTGCTTACCCAGCTACAAATAAAACGAGTCCAAATACCAACAAAACATATTGGTAGGCTTTGTACTTGGATGTAACTTGAGCTGAAGGGGGAAGATCATGGCGTTCCATCCATCCAAACTGAGGCCGGATTAGCAGAACAAAACCGAGGAGGAAACCCGATAAGAATCCTCCAACATGGGCAAAGCTATCGACACTAGGAAATATACCAATGGTCAAGTTGATTACGATAATGATCATGAGAGTTAACAGAGCTGCAATCTGCAAAAGGGGAGACACATTTTATCAGAACATGGTCACATGCTGAGCTAATTGTTTTTCGCGATTTGAAACTGGAAGAACAACAATAGGTTCACCCGATTGGAGTAGATAGTCCAATTTGTAATGAGCTCTGAAAGCATTGATCCAAGAAGGCCAAATAAAGCGCCAGAAGCACCCACAGAAATGCTGTTCCTTAATAGAAGAGATGAGAGAACAGCACCACCAAAGCCTGACAGTATGTATATTGCTCCAATGCGGACTGCGAGGTAAAGGATTTGTCAAGGTGGATATAATTATACAACCACTTGAAGAATAAGAATTTATTTTGGCCTGATGTTTCAAACGAAGGAACAAGAAATCATATCTCAAGAAGCAACAATGGCATTCGCAAATGCATGAACAGAACATGTTTTGAGTGGAAAAGATCTCACCGAATCCGAATTGCTGTTCAAGACGAACGCCGACGAATATCAAACTCAGCATGTTTGCAATCAAATGGACGAGGCCTGCGTGCAACCAGATGCAAGATAGCAGCCTCCAACCTTGATTCTGGTGGACTACTCTGTTCCATTCAAGAGCCCCCATCTTCTCCAAGCTGATGAAGAGGCAAGCGTGTGAGAGAGAACGAGTACCGTACAGGAATGTTTGATCTTGCTCTCGTCAATGAAGAACGGATTTTTTTTTACACTTTATTTTCAGATGGACAAAGATCAAAATTCGAGGAAATGTCAAGAACGGGGGGAGAAATTACGTGGAGGAGGAGGGACCGAGTAGGGGATTCTGCCGGATGGGCTGGAAGGAGAAGCGATGGAGGAAGCCGGCGACGCAGGGGCTGGGGGGATGAGAATGGGCGGGGCAGTTGTTGACGTACATCTCCGCCACGAAAACGGCCACGCACGCGAGCACGAAGACTGGGACCAGCCACGGCACCCACGCCCGCTCCTCCTCCTCCGCCGTCTCGTAGTAATACACTTCGCCGGCGGCTTGCCTCTTCGCGGCGGTGCCAGGCTCCACGTCGTCCATCTCGCTTGTGCTACCTACTACCTATCTCAAGGAGCAAGCTTTATCAAGGAGGTCGCTTGCTTGCTTACCTGCTTGGCTTCGCTTGGAAGAGACGGCGAGTGGAAACGGGATGGATGGGAGGATGTAATGATGGGCGGAAGGAGGGTTTGGTGGAGGAGTGGGACAAGGAAGGATGATGGCGGCTGTTGGGTCGTGTCAGAGGTGGTGGAGTGGAGGAAGACGAGAAATGGATTAGAAAATGGTTAACTGCTCGTCGCCATCCTCACACCTTCGCCCTGAAATGTTTATTAGAAAAGACGTCCCCGATTTAACCTTCCAAATCTTCAATCGTACATGCAAAAAGTTCCCTTTTAATCCGAGCTCAACTTGTGCAAACTCTGAATTCCATGATCAAGAATTTACCGCCGCCGTGAAATGTTCCTGCGCGGCTGTTCGCCCGCTTTGACGTACAAGAACTGCCTCTAACAGGAGGAAGCGGCGCCGCCATCGGAAAAAGCCTGATGGTAAACCGAACATGGAGTTTAATTTTCTGACCGGACTGGCGGCGCTCCGGCATCGACGGCGGCGGGGGCGACGGATGCGTTCGCGATATCTGTGCCTGTGGCATTTTCTAACCCCAGGAATCTATGGATTTCAGTTAGGGCATGTTTGGTAGTTAATCTGCTTACTAATGCAATACAGATTATATTGTAAGATAGATTAATTTATTTGATATGATTATATTATAAGATAATTCATAATCTAGATTACAAAATAAATTATATATTTTGTAATCTGTATTACAGGCTAAAACCTATGTAATCTTATTACATTATAAAGTCAACACAAGTCAACGTCAGTCGTCGCCGTCAACCAACTGGCGACTCACTTCCGGTGGCCGGTGGCAACGGATGGTAGCGGTCAGTTGATATCAAACAACCGAATGTAATCACTATTGTAATCAAAGATTATATTGTAATCTGTAATTAAACATAGTAATGTAATACACATCCCATTATATTACATATTCTATTCTATTATATTACAGCATATCAAACGTAGCCTAAGTGCATCAATGCATTAAAAAATATACGTGTTGCATATTTTCTTTTTATACAAAAGATAGTGAATTTTAATAATTTTGTCATTAATGTATGAATTTATTTGGAATTCAATCTATTGCGTGTACTCCAATAAAGGATTTATCTTCTTAAAGGCAGAATAACTTCCAGAACGTTTAGATGGAGGGAGAAATGGAAGTAGAAATAACTAAGCAACCTCAAGTGGACATTGAAGAACAACGCAAAATAAATTGCTCTATTCTAGTTGATATCATAATCCAACAACATCAGTTTCGGCTAGTACAAATGCATCTAGAACACATTCCATAATTGCGTGAAGAGCTTCTCTAGATCATCCACAAGTATTAGATTTGCTGATATAAATAAATTGCAAGTGCATCGAAGGCAATAGATGATCATCTTAGCCAATTGAGTCGATAAGCACGATATCCATTATCAATTCAACCATTTCCATTGAACAAGCGAGAGGTTGTCAGCAAACCATAGAAGACCTAAGTGATGGTGCATTGGAGAGGTGTGCGCATGATGCCCAACGTATGACCGACTCAGAGACCACGAGGTCGAGCTGATCGAGCTCTCCGAGACCGATGGCATGACCGATCGTGTGGTTCCTTCTGCTGTGGATGCTAGATTTGGGGTTGCTAGAAGTGCCTCTGCGGGCTTCGAGCCCTTTGTGCTCCAGCTCTTTAAAGTCTCGACCAACGCATGCAGGTGAGTCCGGCAAACCAGAGTGCTTCCTGGATTTGGAATCTGAGCACACCAGAATGACACAAATCAAGCTACAAAGATTATAAAAAGAATGGACAGACATCAAACTGAGAGCAGAAACCTACCCATATGAAATGTGTTATTCTCCGGCTCATCGCTAGTAAAACTGAATGGTTTCTGTTGCTCCGTCGTGAAGAATGCAAACCTTGGCATCACTTGTATTGGTCCAGAGAATCTCAGACTCTCAGACTCAAAGCTGTTCTGAAAAGAAAAATTGATTGTACAGGACAAAGGTGTTTCAACAGCAACAGTAGAAAATGATGATCTGCATGAGAATACGGGGGAGGAATAATCATCAACTTCATGGTAGGCAATAAGGGAACTAGTGCTAAAGCTGACATCCCGACTTGCAGAAATAAGTGGTGTAGAAAATGAACAGCTTCCCACATCATCTTGGCTGAAACCAATTTCATGGCCCTGCCCACTCAACACTTGCGGCTGTTGCATATGCTGTTTTATCCAGGAGTGATCTGCAAATGAGGCAGCTCAAGAGTTGGTGACAAAAAACAAATGTTGGATGCCATTCAGATAGTCCACTTTCGCAACTAGTGTGAATAAACAAGTTTCAAACAGCTCCAGTGGCATCCATACCATATCATACTTAGAATTGTAATTACAGATTAAAAACACTTGATGTCCCATGAATCAGACTCACCTGGTTGTCTTTCTTTACACATTTCACCAAAGTATCATATGTGATTGAAAAGGCTATGCTCTAAATATGAACGTTTCAAATTGCTTATTGCATATTGACAATTCTTAGTAAATTACAGGAATGCTTAAACCATACCTAAAACTTGTTTAGATGTGAGTCTCTGAGAAGGATCTCTACATAACATTCTTCTAATTAAGTCCTTTGCAGAGTTGGAGACACTTTGCCATGGATCAGAAGGAAACCGTAGCTCGGCAGACCTAACTGATTCAAATATCCTTGACTTGGTCTTTCCCCAAAACGGTGGCATCCCGCTAAGAAGAATATAAAGAATCACTCCGGCACTCCATACATCAGCTGCCTCATTGTATCCCCCTGCCAATACCTCAGGTGCTATGTAAAATGGACTTCCAACAGTCCCAGACAAGGTTTGCCCTGTTAAGCAAGATCCAACTTGATAAGCAAAGAAAGAGATAGAATGATCTGGCCCAACTGTGATGGACATGGATACCAATAAAAACTACCTGATTGTATATAAGTCGCTAGGCCAAAGTCAGCCAGTTTAATTGGCGAAGATAAAGATTTGGTAGCCAACAAAATGTTCTCTGGTTTGAGATCCCTGTGTACAACTCCCTTGTCATGGCAGTACATAACAACTTCCATGAGAGGCCGGAAGAGGATAGCAGCTTCATTTTCAGAGAAGTAGCCATGCTTCTCAAGACGGTGAAAAAGCTCCCCACCAGCACAAAGCTCCATCACAAGGTGGACGTAGTCATTATCCTCGTAGACAGCTTTGAGGTCGACAATGTTGGGATGACCTGAGAGTCGTGCCATGACCTCAATCTCAAGCTTGATGCTCTTAATATCCTCTGTGGTTACAAGGCGGTCCTTGGCGATTGACTTACAAGCAACTGACTCTCCAGTAAGCATGTCAGCGCATGCCTTGATAACTCCAAATTGACCCCAGCCCAACTCTTCCTGTAACACATATCTATCTTCTAGGTAAGATATGTGGGGGGTTTCCAGGATAGGATTCCGAAGGCCAGGGACCTTGTAGCAACAATACAGTAGATCTTTGCTGTTGCCTGAGGCAACAGCCATAACAAGGAGCACAAAGCTCCCTTGATTGATTTATTACAGCTCAATTTCTCTTACAATTAACTACAAATCTTAATATCTGACGATAACTGATCTAGCATCAGAACCCTCTTATCCCCACCGCCAACACTGTGTGGGATCTGAAGATTCACGGAGCAAAATGGTCAGCTTCATAAAACTATCAACATACCAATTGATATACAAGGCACACTTAGGCTCGTAAACTCAGTAGAAGGGGGGTAGAAGACTTTAGTGTTTTAGAACTGAAAGAACAAGTGCAAAACAAACTGCCAACTTTTGTGAAAGGTAAAAGGGGAAAAAATTACAACTTTCTCAAGAGTATCGCCAAAACCACCTAGATCGTAAAGCACAAGATCAACTCCGGCAACTACGAATATAAAATTTTGAGGTTCATAACCCAACAGGGAACTGAAGAAATACAAAGTCTTTACCGATTTAAACAGCCAAAACACAGTTTTTCTCTCAAATTTCAGCTTTATGAACCAAAAGGAACTAACTAATCGCACCCAAAATTTCCAAATCGCACAAAACGCGGAAACCCTAGAAGATCAAGAACTTCGCAGAGAGGCCAAATCGACGTGGAAAACCTAAATCAACCAGTCCAACAAGCACAGCAAGGAAACCACCGACGCCTACCACAAACGCGAAGAAACGAACCGGCGCATATTCACAGCACCGGCACAAGAAAGTTTCGGATGACATCAAACGAGCCAACGAGAGAGACGCAGAAAAAAAAACCGAAGGAGGGAAGAACAAGCGAGGAGAATCAGTCACCTCACGCAGAGGGGAGGAAGAAGGCAGAGAGGAGAGGCCACCGGAAAGAGCCCAAACGGACCGCCCCGCTGTCGCCACCAGGAGAAGAGGAACGGGAGGCTGTAGACGCCACTTCTTTTCCGGTGGCAAAAGTCTTTTGAACTCCTCCTTTTTGTTCTTCCACTTCGCCTTAATATTTATTTAATTCTACGAATCAGATAAAATTGCAATTTCTTCATAAAATTCACAAATATTTTTCATCAAATAATAATAATTCGAAATTATACATGCGAAATTATCCATAACTTTACGTATTATAATTCAATCTTTAAATTCAAACTGATCAAATTATAAATAATAAAAATGCATATAAATATTTATGAATAAATTATACAGATTAATATTTTCAAGATAAATGTTTATGTTATAATAAAATTATATTTTTATTTAATTAAGAGATATTTAAAAAAGAGAATAGAAGATTTATTGAATCACAAGGAAAGGGATGCCCATAAATATTTACACTGTTCTTGTTGGTTTCCTAGCGGTCACTTTCTGGATGAGTAAACACAAATTAATGCATTTAAAAAACATTTTTTTTTGGTGAAAAAAAATGAGATTAATCGATAGTTATAAAATAAAATAAATGGGATAAAAGATTTAGATTTGAAAAATGGAAGAAAATTGACTTTGACATCATCAGCAATTAGGTTTATATAGATGTATTAGTAGTGACATAACGATGTGATTTAGGAAAATAATTAATTAATTAGCAGTAATTAAGATTAAAAAAAAAACATAATCATATTTGGTCGCCAGACTTGGGG
>JBAMHZ010000002.1:4188150-4199477 GCA_037177395.1 Alpinia galanga | reverse complement strand
GTCGTGTTGAAGTCATCAGCTTCAGATGGCCATGATTATGTTTTCACTGGCAGTCGAGATGGAACATTGAAGAGATGGGCTTTAACGGATGACGACGAAGCGAGTTGTTCGACGACATTCGAATCTCATGTAGATTGGGTGCGTATTGTCCTAAGGTTTCCATGAATTCTTTTTATAAAAAAAAACAACAACATTTAAAATCCCTCATCCTTTTACGATTTTGTGCAGGTAAATGATGCAGTTTTGGCCGGCGATGTGCTTGTTTCTTGTTCTTCAGACACCACAATCAAGGTTCTTCTTCACTCGTGCAAAGTAGGTAGATTATTGATGAATTCGCAGACACTAGAGTTGATCATTTATATTTATCAGACATGGAATTCCTTGTCTGATGGTGCTTGCACTGGGACTCTCCGTCAGCATTCCGACTACGTTATGTGTGTGGCAGCAAGTCGAAAAAGAGTAATTAATTGTTACTTCGAATGAAATGAACTACTCACATTTGTGCTTCTTAACGTTCATATTCTTTGAACACCATGTACATTAGAGCAACATAGTTGCCTCAGCGGGGCTTGGTGGTGAAGTTTTCATATGGGACCTTAATGCAGCTCATTCCCCTATCGCTAGCCCTATAGACACAGATGAAGAAAATATGCCAAGTCTGTGGGGAAGCAAAGCTAGCAATGACATTCTAATCCACAACACTCAACCTCATCATCGGCACAATCCCATTCCTGTAAAGGGACACAAGAAGTCATCAATATATTCTTTGGCCATGAGTGATAATGGGAATGTGCTTGTATCTGGAGGAACTGAAAAGGTTAGTTTAGGATTTACCTAATAATTATTTTTTCTTGCATGTTTATTTCCAAATACCTTCATAATTATTTGTAGGTAATACGTGTTTGGGATACAAGAACAGGCTCCAAGAATATGAAACTTAAAGGGCACAGTGACAACATCAGGGCTCTGCTTCTTGATTCTACAGGAAGGTTATAAGCTCTTGAGATTCTTGTCTGATTGGTATTGAGAGAGCCTTAGTAATGTTTTGATATGAATATTGGTCATCATCTAATTCTTTTTTTTTTAATTTTTTTTCTCCAGATTTTGCCTCTCAGGATCATCTGATAAAATGATTTGGTAAACATTAGTTGATGAATAAACTATTGAATAAAATTTTGTATCAAAATCCATCTAATTGATACCAGGACACTTAAACATAACTAGTACAAAATTTCCAATGCTATGTTAATTTTCACTTATAAATAGGTGAAATGCTATGTTAATTTCCAAGCTATGTTAATTTCCAATGCTATGTTAATTTCCATCTAATTTATATATATAATTAACTATTTTCAATTCACTTATCTGTCACTAATTAAACGACCAATCATTCCTGTTATTTATAATTATCTTTTGTCGCAAGTTAACATATATTGAATTATCATCTCTCAATCATTATCAATAAATATATTGCTAATAGATATATCTCCATAAGTTGACGTCGCCAATAAGTTAGTGTCCTTAGAATATAATAATATCATCTAATGTATGAGCTAAAGTTCACAATTTATATAAGAGGTTAGGTACACTATTAAAAAATTAAGATCAAAATTTCACTTTTTAGCATTTATTATCTTAATTATATTCACTATTGATTCTTAAGGGAGAGTGGCAATTTCCGTAAGGTAATAAATCAATACTTAGGTTGAGATTAGATAAGGGGGGAGAACCTACAATATAGGAATGATTATCAAAGTTAATGTAAAAAAAAATTGGTACCTACCTTATGACATTTCAAGTGGTGTAAGTTTATCATCAACATTTTCTCTATATTTTTATATTAAGAGGACACAAATTCAAGGTTGATTTTTTATGGTTAGATATGACTTTACAAGTGCTTTACATCTAGCATCAAGTAAGGTCAAGTTTTGAGCATTAGAATCACCTCTCAAAGAGGGACAAGTTAAACTCTTTTTGAAAGGGGAGAGATTGAAGCTATTAAAGTAACATGAGAATGCTTCCTTAGATTTTAAATGAAATTTTTATGTACATAAAAGGGAGAGAATTTAGAGGTTTAAGTAAGAAACTTGTCCACTTCAAGGTAAGTGAAGTAAGAGGAGAATTAGAATTAACCCATGAAAGAAGAGTTGACTGAAAATTAAAAATTTCTTAACTTAACAATGATTAATTAGGAAGGACCTAATTTAAACATCAATAAGGTGAAGATTTTTAATGCAAGCATACCCTAAGCTTAAGTAAATTTAATGTTTGAAAAAATATTTTAGACCTACATTGTAATTGTTGATATGGTATATCAGATGCGTAGGTGTGACATTAAGATTACAATGCAACGAATGAAATTTAACTGAGTCAAAGTCAATCAGACACTTATCAACTATAGAAGTCCAAAAAAGTAGAGGATAAAATATTTAGCAAGTGGAAAGCCCAAATAAGTTAAGGATGGTCAGAGGTTTAGTAGACAGAAATCGTAGTAGATTGAGGTTGACTAGATGTTTCATAAATAAAAAAGTCCTAAAGGTCACTTAGCATAAAATATTCAAATGCAAGGCTTCTTGGCATATGAAGTCATAGAGGCACTACCTCTTGGCAGGTAAATCTTGGTAAAGTTGAGAGTCGAGAACACCTTGTATAAAAGATTACAAGTGAAACTAGACTTTGGTGGGGACTCAATCTTAGAAATGATCTAAATTAAGTATCTATTCAATTGGAGATGACTTTAAGTTTGTAATTGACTTAGATTAAAATACAAAGACAAAAAATGTTTATGTTCATTGAATACTCAACCATCCACTTGAATCAATAGCAACTTGAAAGAGAGTTATTGGTCTAACATGATCAAGTTGCAAACTTCACATGGCCTAGAAGCTACAACTTCAGGATGGTAGATCAAGTCGACTGAGGTAATCACTACAATGCAATAGGCTAACATATTCAAACAAACAATTGACTAGAGTGATGAAGTAGTCAACTAATCATACATTGGAAAGAAGATTTCAAACTAGTGCAAAGCTATAAATGAAGAGTTATATATATGGACAAATGGAGTAACAATTATTGAAAGTTCTTGTAACAATTATTGAAAGTTATTGTTCAATTCTTGTAATATAGTTTTGAGATCAATTTTTATTTTGTAAAAAAAGAGTGTAAGAGATTTTTTTTTCACATCTAGAACCTTTTCTAAAAAGGAAAAAAGATAATGAGTCAAATATCATGGAGTAGGAATTAAGGGTTATAAATTACAAAAATAATTGAATTGACATTGCTCTAATTATTTATTTTTTTGGTCTTATTTCCACTACACTACATCTATATTTATATTTAAGCTTTGCAAGTTCAAGCGGTCAACTATTCAACCTTTCCCTTTAGCTTCACCATAGATCTAGCAGATGGTCTATGATTAGGGTTGACATTGGCATTGAGGAAGAGGATGGTGGCATGTGAGGAGATGGTGTGATGGCATTGCACGATGAGAAAAGAAAGAGAGGTGCATGCGAGGACATGTGGGAGAGAAGTAAGGAGAGTTATAATCCAATTTTTTAAAAAAATTATTGTGCAGTTGAATTTGGTCAACGTAGCAGTTCTTACTAGTCTACTTTTAAACCATTGTAAGCAAGATAAATCATAGTGAACCTTTGACCCAACTAAAAAAAATCCTAATTCATTCCAATAAGACTAAATTAAGTTATCCATATTTAAGATTTAGTTCAGCTATAGAGTGACCAAAACAAATCTAAATCAAATTTGGCTTATTCTGTTGTCTAAAACTGTCCTAAAACTTTTATAAAAATTAATTTAAGACATGGAAAATTAAATCAATGCAAACTTGATATCTAACAACAAACTTCCAAGAACATGGAATTGGCAAATTTTTAGTTCACTAAGTTATTTCACCATATAGCTTAATAAACAATAAGTTGCATCATAACTGTTGAAACCTTCTTTTATATAGTTTGTTTAGTTGGGAGACTTATTGTGTTATGTAGCCTATGGGATCTTGGTCAGCAGCGTTGTGTGCATTCTTATGCTGTGCACAAAGATTCAGTCTTCACACTTGCTTCTACTCCAGAATTCACCCATGTTTACAGTGGTGGCAGAGACCAATCTGTAAATACTCCAACTCCCTTTACTTGCATTCTGAATCAAGCCTTGAGACTGAGCACTGATTGATATTTATTCCATAGTTATACTTGACAGACTTGTCAACAAGAGAGAGCATTTTGCTTTACAAAAAAGAAGACCCAATTTTACGAATGGCCTTATGCGATGATAGTATATGGGTTGCTACGACAGATTCATCAGTAGACAAGCTGCCAGCTGAGGGTCGAAAGATGTTCAAAAATGGAGCTTCTTTCTTAGCCGGAAGCTTGTCATTTACAAGGTCAAGAGCTTCTTCAGAAGGATCAGCACCTGTAAGCTGTGCAATTTGTCTTGACTTTGGATTATATGCTAGGCAAATAATGGTGAGATCAGATGAATAAATTTAAAATTCATGAATGAAATGCTCTTGTAGGTTCCTGTATACAAATCACCATCTTTAACAATTCCAGGAAAGCCAAGAATTGTACAGTATGAAATCTTAAATAGTAGAAGGCATATATTGACCAAGGTAGTAGACTGTTTTCTGTATTTTTCATGAATTCTTTTCTGGCTGTTTATGGTGTTTCAAAACTTTGATGAGATAAATTATCCATTTAGGATACTTCAGGTTCTGTTAAGTTGTGGGAGATTACCAATGGGCTCGTCATCAAGGATTATGGAAAGGTTGGCACTGTAATGACATATCGATAAAGATATGTATTGCAGCTTATATTTGATGTGCCTACATTGCCCTACTGATATTTGATGTTTCATACAAATTGGTCTAGAGTTTAGAAGAGTTTGAAAGAAACATCATCGACCTTCTATGCTAAACTTAGACCTCAATATTCACTTGCAGGTTTCATTTGAAGAGAAGAAGAAAGAGCTATTTGAAAAGGTAACTACACTTGAGTAATTTTGATATTTATGTTATTGTGTATTCTTTATCTGTTCCTGTAAACATATTTGAGAAATTTCCCTTCTTTTTCTTTTTGCATAGTTTCAGGCAAGCATACCAGCATGGTTTACGGCAGATAATCGACTAGGTTGCCTATCGATTCACTTAGATAGCCCTCAATGTTTCTCAGCAGAGATGTACCATGTGGACTTAAATTCGGAAGTGCCACAAGTTGATGCGAAGGTGTAACTTTTTATTTTCAATGTTTCATTTTCTTTGTATCATTTATTTTCGATGAATTCTGAAACCTTCTACAAAATCTTGCAGATAAATCTAGCTCAGGAGACGGTTTGCGGTCTATTGGCACATTGGATGGCGAAACGAATGAAGAGGATGGAATCTCAAGCTTCATCCAGTAATACCAACATTGAACAAGAGACTAACACTCTCACGGTGCACCCTTCTTTCCAGTTTTCTACAAACTCACCTCCATCAATAGTTACACAGGGTTCAGAAGGAGGTTCTTGGAGAAGAAGGAATACTGACTTAGATGGTACAGAAGATGAGAAAGATCTACCTTGGTGGTGCATAGATTGTCTTCTAAATGGTAAACAATCTCAAAGAGAAGTTACCCAGTAATTCTCATTCCACCCTCTGATTCACCTCACATTTTCTAGTTTAGTTTCTAATTTTGTTGCTTTATTACTTCATTGTTATAATTATAACGGGGGGGATGCATTGTGAAGTAAATTCATCTGACTTTAGCACTGCCTTCTTGTGTTTTGTCAAGTTTAATTTCCATTCTAGCCGTTAGACCATACATTTCACTATCAGTTTCGTGGACAATATTTACTCTTTGATATTAGACTTGTGCAGGATCTTTTAGATAAATGAAAATGACAACTCACCCAGTGTGACACGTTTCCTTAAGATAACTATCGTAGTTCCAAAGAACAAATTGTTAAGAATAATTTGGTTTGATTCTGATGGAACTTATCAAAGTGATGGCTAAGTTTACAAAATTTCTGCTGAGAAAAAAAAAAATACAAATTACAAAATTTCCCTGATGTCATGGAGATGTATCATCACATTGTGTATAGGCAGCGTTTGATTATGAGAAAATGCAAAAAACATTGTTTGGTTATCATTTTTCATATCCGTTTTCTAAAATGAGACTTAATTTGGTTGGAAAACAAAAAATGTTAAAAAATTATTTTCTAAAAAATGAAAATGAGAATGAAAGGATGCAAACCAAACGCATGTCCCTGCTATATTTCAGGCCGAGTACACTTTGAATCTAATGTATCATGAACATATATGAAACAAAAACAATGGAGTTATATGTTCAATGCTTGCATGGAAGAATAAGCTTATCTACCGTTCAATCTATCTTCCTGTGAGCACTGTGACAGTAACATCAGCAGTGGAAAAGGATCCATACTTGTTGGTTGTGGACTCTGTCTCACTTGGGCTTCTCTCTACTACAAACGTGGGTTGTTTTGGCATGGGCAGAACACTTGTTTCATTATCCATCATCCGAATGATGTTATCGATATCAGGTCGATCGCTCACTCTATCTTGAACACACAATAATGCTATATGTACACATCTCTTCACTTGGTTGATTGTGGATGGCAATCCACTCATCGGATCTACTAGTTCAGCTACTTTCTCCTCCTTCCACATCTTCCAAGCCTGTAACATTATTTTTTTTTATGTTTAGTGATGAATAGGTGTTAATTCCTTGAGCAAATAAATGCAAATAGTTTCTCAAGACGAAAATAAAGTATAGATAATATAGCAAAATTGCATATAATTTGACATATAAAATATCAAAGGCAATAATATTATGTGCACAAACTTACATATCCTACGATGCTGACATTATTCTCCATGTGACGAAAGATATTATTTCTTTGACCAGTGATGATCTCCATGACGAGAATTCCAAAGCTGTAAACATCAGATTTCACCGAGAATAAACCTTCCATGGCATACTCAGGAGACATGTAGCCGCTGCGTGTATTTAAAATACATCAATTTCAGATTAATAGAAAGAATGTTTATAGAGTTTTCTTCTTAATTCAAACAAATGACTAAAGTTTTAATTTGTCTCTTGAACTCTACACTATTTTTGTAATTTGCACCTCAAATTATATTTAAAAAAGAAAAGAACACAGTATCTTTTTGTCATCTGAATGTCCAATTTTGGGCACCATTATCAATTGCCTGTGAGCAAATGGCATTAAAGTATTCAACTAAACCCTATCAGCTATCAGCTATAACATGTATACAATTTTTATTGTGCAGTCAACGATTTTTTCATCTCAATTTTGGACTCACGAATCTACGATAAAGCGCAAGGTGACACCAATGTAAAACTTAAAGAGCTATTCCCTAAAATATGGCATTTAACTTGCAAATTAGGTAAATTTTGAAGTATGAAACAAAATTTCAGCTATAAAACACATTTATCATCATGAAGTGCTGATGCTAAGTGCTCATAATTAACTTACAATGTGCCAACCACACGATTGGTGTTGCACTCATTTTCATCACCCCCAAAGATTCTCGCCATACCAAAGTCTGATATTTTAGGGTTCATGTTTTCATCAAGCAAGATGTTGCTAGCTTTCAGATCACGATGGATGATCCGCAACCTTGAATCCCTGTGAAGATAAAGAAGACCACGAGCAATACCTTCTATGATGTTGAACCTTCTATTCCAATCTAGTACTTCTTTCTTCAAAGGATCTGTTAATTTGACAATTATATACACCTCAAGAATTGCTTGCTTAATTTTTTTGTCTAGCTTTTTGATATAAAGATAAATATTTACATACCAAAAAGGATGGCATCTAGGCTTTTGTTTGGTAGATACTCATAGATGAGAATTTTTTCATGGGCTTGAATGCAGCAGCCGAGCAACCTGACGAGGTTCCTGTGCTGCAATTTAGAGATGAGAATGACTTCAGTCTTGAATTCCTCCAGGCCCTGCCCTGAACTCCTTGAAAGCCTCTTCACAGCCACTTCTTGTCCTCCAGGCAACACACCCTTCAACACCATCAATTAATCTCCTCTTAGAATTGACACAATTTTATCTTGAAATTTTAGTTTTTTGGTTTAAAATTTACCTTATAAACATAGCCAAAGCCACCCTCTCCGAGCTTATTTGACTCGCAAAAATAGTTTGTCGCAATTTGGATAGCATCAAATGTATAAACAGGCAGATCTGAGTTTTTTCCTTCTTGCTTTTCTTCTACATAAAAGCTCGAGCTAGAAAAATTTGATACTAGTCCTCCACTCAACTGTGAATTCGCCATTGAATTCTCTTTTTTTCTTTGCTTCACTATAAAAAAATGAGATTTTAGTCATAACTAATATTGAATAGTTGTCGCTAAAAGTAGTTCTTGCGACAAAGTTGTCATAATGATTATATATGTGACAAGAGAAATTATAATAAAGTTGTCACAATTAGTGATGATATTATAAAATATATTGTATATTAATAACAAAAAAAGTATAATTTTAAGCACGGGACTTAGGACAATGAACCTGATAACAAAATTATTGTCACAAAAATTTTAGTGACAGAATACCAAGTTTTAGTGATAAAAATTGTTCTTTTATTAATATACATTTTTTATAGTGCTTCTTCACCACCTACATACATAATAATATTATGCTAAAAAAAATATTATGCACATTATCATCACCATCTCAACTGTTTAGGATTAACTATGTAAGTCTTATTCCACTATTGGGAATAGATAATATTACTGCAAAGCAAATTTAATAAGAAGATATATCAAAATTTCAGTTCGCTTTTTGGAATATGGTGGCAATCAGAGTCATTTTTTCCCGTTCTGATTTTCATTTTATTAAAAGAATGAAATTGGACTTACATGGTGTTTTCTTATGTTTTGAGTTGATGGATGCAAAAACTAAATCATGATAATTCAGTCAGAATTAATTTTAGTGAAGTCAAATGAAGAACCAGAAACATTATTTACCTTTTCTTCTTGCATTATATTTCCAGAATAAGCAGCCACACACAATGAAGAGAAACGCCAAAGCTGACATAGATGCAATCAGCGCTACTGTTCTGATTGACTTGCTCCCGTTGCCTGCAGTAGCATGCTTCAGATTTAATAAACCAAAAGTAATAACAATAACAGTATATAATATCACAGTGCAATTTTACACCTTTTTTTCAGTCCATGAAAGACATCAATCTTTGACATGGGGAACCATATCCAAATACCTAACAACTTTGAAATAACAAGTTGAACATATAATTTCATATGTCGTTATCGACAATAAAAAAAGTCGACCATATACTCAAACCATATATATACACACAAACTCCAACTTGCTCTTTGCCAGTCTAATTAAATTCTAATTAGTCTAATTTATAATATCCTGATGCTTAACGTATCAGTACTTTGTTGAACGGAGAATTAATTTGCTTGGATATCACAAGCATGTTTCCCACTTTTTTCAAACTTCAACCGGTGTGGGCTTGACCCATACCATGTATCCAATTAATTTTGCCTCGAGGATGAAGTTCCATTGGATGCGTCCCACTCGATATATCATTTTCTTAAAACTTATCAAACAGCTAGCAGCACTATTTTCCATCAATCGGAAATTGAAAAAGTTAATCAAAGGCAAAATAATTAATGGACTCACCCAGTTCAGAAGCGGCGAGCTTGATGTGGAGATCGTAGTCGAAAACGGTGGATTGGTAAAGGTCCACGAGATCAGTCGTCCACATCAGGCACGAAATATCAGCGGCGCCGTAAGCGTAGGCTAGGCACAAGCAGTCGCTCGAGCACGCTTTCTGGCAATCCGCCTCGCTCGCTACGTTCGTGGACCAGTTCGCGTGGTCCGGCAGCTTAACCCGGTCCATTCTCCAGAACGCATCCGGTCCAGCGTTGTTACCGGCGTTGTTGCACGCTAATTGTGTCCGTCGAACACAACCCCCGGTCCAATTGCTGGCGGCCCACTCGTCCGCGAACCGCGGTTCGAACCCACGCAAGCACTGGCATCTCGGCCGCTGTTGGTTGTCCAAGAAGCAGTTCCCGTAGTCGCCGCACTTGTTGTACAGCTCGCAGTCGTCGCTTGGCTGACCCCAGACCGCCTTCCACTGCCGCGTCTCCGGCGACTGCATCCATGTCTGCTCCGACCCGTCCCACCGCATCACGAACCGCAGCAGCGACGCGTTGTGCGGCGTGTAGGTGAAGTATCTGCCCTCCGCGTTGTAGGCAAAACCGTAGTTATACAGCGCCCGCATCACCGTCCCAATGAATTTGTGCCCGTTCCACTCTCCCGACCGCCATCTCCGCACCTGCTGGCCGCCGATCTCTTCCCAGATGAAGATCTGGGCCGAGCCCTGAGGATCGATGCCCATCGAGTAGTTCCCCGGCGCCGGGTCATCGGGGCTCGCCCACGACGTGAACAGCTGCGGCGTTTTCGTCGTCGCGTTGAGCCCCACCTGCATCCCCGGGAGGAACGTATCCGTCGGGTGGTCGAAACTCCGCCACGTTACCGCCCCGCCTTCGACCACTTGGATCACCAGATCTCCGGTGTCCAGCAGTTGCAAGGTCGAATTTGGTTCGCCGGACGCACCTGCGGACCAAATGAGCTTGGTCGCCCCGTCGAGCACCATTAAATCGCCGGACTCGGAGAGCGTGATGCGGCCGCCGGAGCCGCTGATGGGGCGGCGGCGGTTGGCCACCCAGACCACCTCCGGACTGACAGAAACATTGGAGTGGTACCAGATGCCGACATAGCGGTTGGTGGATGAGTTGCCGGGGCTAAAGAAGCCCAGCACAAAGACGTTCTCGGCGGAGACGAGGGTTTGGCCGTCGGCATCGCTTAGAGATTCGCCCTGCTTCAAGGTGTCCGATGCCGCATGAGAAATGGGGATTAGGGACGAAGAGAGAAAGAGGAAAAGGAAAAGGAACATAATCGATCTGTGTAAGGCGCTAGGTAGATCCATCGATGCAGAAAGAGGCGCAAGGAAATGGAGTTGGTGCGATATGAGATTGTTATAGTATTTGGTGCTCGCTGCTCTCTCCTCTCTCCCGCTCTCTCTCTCTCTCTCTCTCAGCGGCCCATGTGTGCCGTTGATTAATTAATTTAGGGCTCGTGCTGTTGACCATACAAAAGAGTAAATAGACGGTTAGAACAAAATAAATAAATAAATACTGAAGCGGCTAGAGAAATAAATGGTTCTCCATGCCCTAGACAAGTGTCTATTAGGTGCAGATTTTTTCAAAAGATGGATTATAAATTCAGTTACGGATTTATTTTTAGTTGAAATCAG
>JBAMHZ010000002.1:4174244-4187091 GCA_037177395.1 Alpinia galanga | reverse complement strand
TTTGTTGCTTTAATTTTGGTTATGGAGTTCTTTCATTTTGCACGTGGGGTTTGTATTATTTGGTTTGGTTGTGAGTCGGGGCGTGACAGAAAAGACACGGGAATAGGCAACCCTAAGAAAAAAAGGCTACAAAAATAGAAGGGCCAAGCGGTGAAACGTCAGACATTTGTGTTCACTTATCTGACTACCCCGAGGAGGTGACATATGATATGGGCCTAAATTGGGGACCATCGGAAGGGAGAAGTTATGCCCACAGAAGTCTAATAGGGGGTCGCATAAAGGATCGGGAATAGTAGAAGGCCTAAATATACCGAGTCATGAGCAAAGCTACTCGGGGAGAGTAGAAAGCCTAAGTACACCGAGTTGGGAGCAAAGCCACTCAGGGGGAGCAGAGGGCCTAAGTACACTAAGTCAGGAGCGAAGCCACTAGGGAAGAGCAATGGGCCTAAGTATACTAAGTCAGGAGCAAAGCCACCCAGGAAGAGCAGCGGGCCTAAGGATACCGAATCAAGAGAATAACAGGTACCGAGAAAGGGACTCTAAAATCTCGAGGCCTAGGGCTATGGAGGAAACCTCCTCTACGTATTTGGTCCCCTCAATGGCCTCTGCAAATAACAACCCCATCCTACGTGGAATGTCATGTAGAGATTCCTTGTAGAGATTGTCGCCCAACGGCATATCAAAAGGCATCAGTAGAGTGCATGGGGTGAGGGAGAAGAAACCTCAGAGATGCTATAAAGAGACAGGTTGAGGTAAGGCAAAGGGGCTCACAATTCACTCAGTTAAAGACTTGCTACTTTCTTTCATCTTTCATCTTTCTCATGTCTGTCTGACTTAAGCATCGAAGGACTGTTAGTTAGAGTGCCGGCAGCTATCTGATATGTGTTACCTTGAACAAGATCTAAGTGGGGACACTACTGTGACCGTGAGAACCCACCTTTTCTCAAAAAGCTCGATGGAAGGGGCTATGCAAAAACGACTGCATCACCGAGGATTTCAAAAAGTGAAAGTAGCAAAATGCAATTGTTATTTTAAAGAGAATAGTCTCTCGTGGCTTATTTGATCATATTATGTGGTGCAAATGAGCTCATGAAATTTGGCAAACTATTAATCAGTTATTCAATAAAAAAGATGAAATTCAGCTACATATTTTAGAGAATAAACTTGCAAATACTACACAAGACAATATTTTTATATCGGAGTATTTTATGAAGATCAAGAATATATATTTAAAAATCTCTCTTCTAAATCTAGAGGAAGCAATTTTTGTAGGTCGCATAAGGAGAAAAATTAATTATTAGGGATTGAAATCAAAATATATTCCCTTTGTTACTTAAATATAAGGGTTGACTCAACAACCATTATTGGAGGAGTTAGAGAACCAACTATCATCTCAAGAGTCACTACCTAAGCAAATGATTATTATTTTTTATCAAAGAAGATGAAAGTGCCCTTGTAGCTAAAAGCAAAGTTTTAAAGGAAAAGGATATCAAAGCAATTCAACTCCATATAAAGAGAAAGAAGAGTCTTCTAACTTCACTAGGAAGAAGATCTTGGAATGCTATAAATGTGAGAAATTTTGCTAAATGAAATTAAATGATTGCAATTTTACTAAAACAGGAAAAATTGAAAATGAAGAAAATTAGAGAATGTGCTTTATGGCATAAATACAAAGTAAAAAATGCTATGATTGTCATTAATTTTGGGAATGAGTAGATTATAGATTTTGATTGTGGTCATCATTTTACTGGAGATAAATCTAAACTTTTCAACTTTAAGAATATAATGGTTATGATGTCATTGTAACACTAGATAACACAGTTCATTGTGTGAAGAATGGAAGCACTATTGTCATCAATCAAAAGATAAAGATTCCATTACACTAAATAGTGTGTCTGAAGAAAAATTTATTTTCAATTGCAAATGCTATAAATGTTGGGAACTTTGTCCTTTTTAGCCTAGATGTAAAGTTTTTTTGAAATATCAAGGAGCTGGAGACAAATGTCATTCACATTGGTAAGAGAGGTAATGATTTATTTGTTTTATTTGCCTCTAATTCATATATTAAGAAAACAAGTAGCATCTAAAATGCACACATATGGCATGCTAGGTTGGAACATCTTAGCATGAAAAAATAAAAAATTATGATGAAATTGAATCTAGTAAAAGGATTGTCTAGCTTAACTAATTTTTGTAAAGGATGTCAATTTGAAAAGGCACATCTACTTCCTTTCGATAAGACAATTTCACGATGCAAAGCCCTATTGGAACTCATCCATAGTGATTTAATGGGACCAATTAAAACTCCTTTATTTTCAAGAGAGGAATGTTATTCTACATAATTCATCCGTGAACACTCATAAGCACCTTTATTATTCACTGTCCGATCGCTTATGCACTATAGTTTAATTCTTGAATCCAAGGAGATCGAACGGTAAATAACGAGGTACTCATGAATGAGTTGTGTATGATAATATTTCTAATTTTTAAGATATTCATATATGTTATTTTTATCGATGATTACAATAGATTCATATGGGTAGATTTTATGAAGCACAAATTAGAAGTTTTCAATGATTTTATGGAATTCAAAGAAATGGTTGATGGCTAGGAGAGCTTAATTTCAAAATAAATGGCTATGGATTGACAATGGTGGTGAGTTTTTTTTTTTTTTGTAAAATAATTATTATCCTTCTATCGATAGCATGACATTAAGAGAGAACACACTTGTGTTGAGACACCACAATAAAATGATGTTACAAAAAGGAAGATTAGATATTTAATAGAAACTTGAAAGAGCTATTTACATGTTGAAAATCTACCAAAAACATTATAGGTTAAAGGTATGGAAAGTGCATCATATGTGATTAATAGGATACCTCTTTCTACCATTCATATGAAGTCACCTTATGAATTAATGTTTGAAGAAAAGCATTTTTATTAGATATGATGAAAGGAAAAAAAATGTTGGAAATGCAAGGATCCTAAATCTCATCTAGTTGTTGTTTCAAAGGATGTTATCTTTGATGAAATATCCTTATATTTTGAAAGAGATGAAATTGGTAGGGAATATTGCTTGTTGATTCTGCTATCCAACTAACTCATCTTCAAAAACAATCGAGGAACAAAGTGAAATGGAGAGTTCAATATTCAACAAACTAATCTACAAGAAACAAGAAACAAATGATTCACTTGAGGTGCTCAACTCATAAAGCCAAATCGATGAAAATTTCATTAGTATGTATTTTTGTTTCTTTACGGGTCCAATTGATGATGAAGAACCTTTACATTTGAAGAAGCAAAAGGAGGCAAGGAATGAGAGCTTGGCATGGATGTTGAAATAGATGCTCTTAAAACAAACCTAACTTGGAGTTTTGTTCCTAGAGTTTTAAAATTGTGAATAATTTATCCGTGAGCATCTCCATTGTCTACCGTCCGATTAGGTGAGTACTACAGTCCAATCTTTGAACTCTAAAAGATCAGATGGTGAATAATAGAGGTGCTTATAAGTGCTCACAAAGGAGTTGCTCACCATATCAAAATTCCTTGTTCCTAAGCCCCAAAATGTACAACATATTTCTTTCTAAGATGATTGTGAAGAAACTTTTAACCCCATGGCTAAGATGATTTCAATCTGAATGAATGATGATATCTTTAGCTGATTTTTATGATTGGAAATTACGACAAATTGATGTGAAAAATGCTTTTTTATACGAAGAGTTAATAAAAATATTTACATGGATTAACCACGGCTAGGTGCTTGACTTGCATTTTGATTATATTTGCAAACTCAAGAAAGTTTTTTATGGGTTCAAGCAAGCTCTGCGCATATGGTCTAAAATAATTTCTCCATACTTATAATTTTGTGATTATGATGCATCAAATTCAAATTTGAATTTATTTGTTAAAAAGAAGGAAATTTGTATATAATTATTTTTCTATATGTGGATGATACGACAATTACTGAAAATGATAAAAGTGAAAGTTGAATAACTCCAAGAAGAGCTTGCTATAAGATTTGATATCAAGAAACTAGGGGAGTTACATCATGTTCTTGTTTAGAAGTTATGAATATATAATAATAAAAATTTTATCACACAACAAGGCTATTCAAAAGAAATTAGTTGAGCAATTTGGATCTCAAGGATTGAGTTGGTTTGGTTGATGGCTTGAATTTCAATTCTTCGTTAAGTATTTTACCCATTATATCTTAAAGAAGTAAGTTTTTTTATTTATTTGTAATAATCTGTAAGAGAGAAAATATAAAGCAAAATTCTACTCATTGTGCTTAAAAAGAAAATATTTTCTCTCTCGCAATGAGTAGGAGAAAAATTAATGACATTGATAAAACTAATAAAATGATTAGTGAAATTAATATACCCTTGAGCAAATTGGGCATACCTAGACATCAAGTAGATCATACGAATTAGATAGATTAGAGGAGTTAAGGAAATCAAATAGATTAGCTAGTTGGGTGAGCTAAGCAACTACACAACTCTACATGGTTTAAATTAATTAAATAAATTAGGTAAGCTAGACAAAGTAGTTGAATGAGCTGTGCATAGTAAGCAAATCAAACATGAAACCAAATTAAGGGAATTAAAGTAGATTAATAAAGTAACCAAATAGAATAGATATGTAGGATAATTAAGTGAAACAAGTTTCACAGGCCGGCCAAATAAGCTAAGTCACCTGAGTTCTTCTTAATTATTTATCCTTTCTGCGTGATTATTTTAGCATGGTCATCCTATTCATTCAAAGATTTCAATTTCTACCATCAAGCACTAATTTCAACCATTACAGCAATTTCTAATGTAATGGCTTTGGTCGATTGACTTATCAAGGGTGAAATAATCCATTTAATGACTCTGAACACTGAATGTGAGTTAGAATTGAGTATTCCTGAAAGTTTAGAGAAGTAGTTTTCATTGATTCTATCAAATATACAGGGCGATAACTTGGGAGAAAATAAGAAAACTGAACACCAGCCAGCCAAGGACCACTTGATTTTGTTTTCCACGAGTCCAGTTATTTGGGAACAATAAAGACTACCTTCCAACTTTTGTGACAATGAGCAGTCAAGTCCTAGAAGGAGAATCTAATCGAGCAAATGAAACCGTGAAGATTAGGGGAAGCAACCTCAGGAAAAATTCATATTCTGCTCAACAACTGTGAAAGTGTTTCTGTCAGATTAATGTATTGATTGGACTCCTTGGTTCAGGTCGAAGTCTACCAAATGAATTTTTTTCATCATCGCGAAATGCTTCCGAAATATGCAATTGCCTGCCATGTAACCAAAGTGAAAGCATGAGCAGATCTTAAACAGAATTTGCATTGCTCATATCTGATAGGAAGAAGCTATTCTCGTTGCAAGACCTTCCGCCGTTTATTCTGCAAGCCCAGCTACGATAGCCTGTGCTGCCTCTATGCTACCTTCAGATCTTGCATCAACACAATAAAAAAAGTAGCTGCTTGGGATTTCTTGTTTCTCCATTGCTGCAAATTCTGCAATCGCTGGAATCTCAAGATGACTCTTTTGGCGAGAATGCCAGTCAGAGATTCTTGATAGGCTCCAACTCCCATGACTCATCTGGATTCAACAAGTCCTCATTAATATCATACAGTAGATCCTGCTCGACCTCTTGAAGCTTCAATCTGATTTCATCTTCCCCGTCGTCTCTATCTTGCTCTATCAAGTTCTCTAAGGTCTGATGAGAAATGTTTGAGCTTGATCATGAATCCGGATGGTGATCCTCAAAGCAGGTACTACAAGAATTGTCTGATATTAACGTTAGCCGCTAGTTGATGTGGAACTGAGAGAATTTTAAGATAGCGGCTTGGAAGAATGGTGGATCCTGACATGGGAAGCGGATTAACATGAATCAATTCTGACGGAAAATTGTTGAAGATAGAAGTCAGGACGCTACAAAGCAACTCCATAATGATAAATATGCTTATCTGCACTTGATATGTCCATAGATAAAGATTAGTTTTCACCGCAACCTTTACAGCTATATATGATGAATCTACTGACCTTATCATAGACATGATGTGTTAGTCTAATATACTCGAAATGCAGAACCAAAATTGCAGTTCACCAAGTAGAGAGGCATTTTAAGCTGATTATATTAGATTAGTATCTGTGATCGCAAAAAACAATTAATTTCAGCAAGATCAAAATGTATATCGTATCCTGAAAGGACATGCATGGAACAATTTCTACTTTGAGCTTCTGCTGCTTGTCCGAGTTGAATGGTTTAGAGCAGAAGCAAACAAGAATAACACCGATATCTTACAAAATCCATGCATCCACATGATATAGCAATTATCCAGCTGCATTGTTTAAGTAAATACAAAGAACTAAAACAAACATGCTAGTGCAAAACATCTCCCAATGAACCAACGCAATAAATATATAACTAGCATGTAGAGGACTGGATGGAAATCGAATAATCTCCACATTAAACTAGTTTGTCAATAGATGAATGTCATCTTAGATCTTTTGAAAACAATGGGGTGATCTTCTCCAGAAAGCCTAGCCGAGTTTAAGTGCACCCTCTCTACAAAACCCAAAAAAAATTTCGTAGAAGAGGGAAACTAATCATGGGGTGGGATACCATAAAAAATTACAGATCAAGTTGTGATTCCATTCGATCGGCATTATTGTAAAAGCAATGTCAGAGAACCAGTTACAATGTTAATACAGGCAAGTACCAAGAAAATATGGTTCATCCATCACAGCCATAGATGGTGGATCATAAAATAAAAAGGATTATCTTGAATTCTCCAGAAGTACAATTTTAAGCTGTCTCAAGTACAAGACATGTTTACTGTACTGACCCAAAATACATTAGATTTACGAATAGTATACAACTCATTAACCATGCCACACAACATGGGGATCTGTATAAACTCGATCTTCAACAAGACCATTTTATATTCACCTGCAGCTCAAACTGTGCGGACTGCTTCAGGGGCTGATCATGTTTATTTTGCAGCAACTGATAAAACAGGAATGCAGGTAATTAAGCCTCAATTCTTTTGCTTTCTGCTATTATTTTATTAGGAAACTTAGAAGTTCGAACATGAGTTAAGTTCAATCACTGAACATTAGCCATTTGTCACCAAATTAGACACACTAATGATGAATAACCTAGACTGAGAACATGGCTTACTTGAAGAAATTTCAGTAACTGCATCTAAAACCCTTTTTTTTATAGGAAAACTGCATCTTAAACTGACAAAGCAATAGGAAACCACTATCATGTACTTACAAGACTTAGCATCTCATTTGCAGAGATTAGTCAATTTCTACAGTGGCATATAATTATTGGAAGGTATTTCTGTGAATTCTACAATAGATTAAGAATATTTTATAGAAAGATTTCTTGTTAGTACAGGTTAGGCAACTTATCCCATAGATAGATGATAAACCAGGACCTTAAAATCATTTGAACTCATGTAGTGTAAATGTTGCATGACCAAGTTAACACTTGCTTCCACAAAGCTCATAAGTTAATACTATAATTATCATGCATGTAATGTATAATCCAGTGTGTGTCTGAGAGGACAAAACAAATACAGAATGATTGTTAAGAGAGAAAATGCAATCAAATAAAACTGTCATTTAGGGGCTCCAATAATAAGCAAACAGCTTTGCTAACCAAATCCTTAAAAGGCCTTAAAAGCGTTTTTTTTTAAACAAATTAAATTTCCATAATTTATATGAACATAAGGATCTAAGTATGAATCTGATGTTGTAAATTGCACAATTATGTCTGTGTCACACAGAGTTGCCAAATTTTGGTTTGAATAATTTTAGTGAATTTTCAAAGAGTAAATAAAATGATTTTGGATTAATTGTTAGGTTCAATTAAAAAGTATACAGTTCTTGGTTAAAATATATTCCATCTTTGCTTGAAATAGTTTTTGCATTCTAATATATAGAAGAAGAAAAAAAACATAATGTCATATTTAATACATAATACAATTATTATTAAAAATCTTGACAAAGAATTGTAGGTTCTTATCACACCATGAGCAACAAAATTCGGAATGTTTTGTATTTTTCTATTTCATTTATAATTGAAATGAAATGAAATTAACAATAGGTAATTTCCCTATTGATTATATTCACATTAAGAGAGTCGTCGACTCTAGCTGCACTGTCAATCGAAAAGGGCTTTGTTCACCCCAAACAACAACAAGAGAAGAGAAGAGGAAAGGGAGAGGGAGAGCGACGATCTAGGGCCACTCATGTACCTTCAAACTAGTGGGCAATCTAAGCTCTTTATTAAAAACCCACAAACAATAACTCTTAAGCTGACGAGTACATTTTTCAAGTTTTAATACTTTCAAAACAAACACTATCATTTCAATGATAATTCTACTAAAATAATCAATAATCGTTGTGTATTCAACTATTTGTATGAATAAAACCTAATCTGTATATCTAAACTACACTTGATAAATGCCATCATGGATGAGATGAGGCTCTTCTTGAAATTCTACTAAGAACATCCTCGATCATACAACATGCAAAATCTTACTCATTTAGTGAAGATGTCATTTCTCAAAGAACATTTGCATTTGAATGAGAAAAATAATAAGCGAAACAAATTAGAAATGCCCTAGTCATGTTGCTGTGTGTTATTTGCTCTATGTTAATGTCGTGAATCAGTTCCTGAGCTTAGTGACCTTCTACAAATAAAGTAATTAATCATGCTACTTTCACCCCCATGGGATATCCAAGTTAGTACTGACATGGCAGATCTGCAACAATGAACATGGGTCGATTCCCTTGGGATTCATTCCCCTAGGATGTCCGACCCTTCCGTGCAGGAAGTCACTAGATATCGTAATTTGTCTTTATTTACAAGGTGAGGTCAGTGTAGGGGGCACTAGAGGTAAGCATGATCACCTGCAGCAGTATAATTACGGCAATGCTACTTTCCTTCATCTTGTACTTCCCTAGTATTTGGATGACCATCAATTTGGAGTGACTAGGTACCTCATACTTGGCTTTTTTTGAACTTGATGAGCCATAGGACCTTCTTGAGTGCCTCTATATGTTTTCGATAAATTAGTAATGTGAATCATAGGGCCTTCTTGACTCTTGAGTTCGATCCCTCCTAGGGTGACAAGCACAGTGTTAATTTATCTGCATTCCCTCACAGAAACGTCATAGCATTCCATTGACCATGTTTAGGCACTGTAATTAGAGGGTAGTTTGTCATGTTAAAAATTTTGGAGAAATTGAATCACTTTATTTTATCAACAATGTTTAATATATATACATCAATGATAGACTAAGTCTAGGTTTAAAAGATATAATTCTCTTTTTATTTGACTTAATAAATTTAAAAAAATAAAAAACATTAATATATAATATTTTTATAATACTCCCCCTCAAGTTGGAGAGTACTGAACGTCATGAAATCCCAATTTGTTGTGCAGATTCATAAATTGATCCTTTTCTAAAGTCTTTATAAATGTATATATCAGTCACTTGTAAATGTGAATGTGCAAAACAATATTTAATAATTTTGACTTCAATGCGCTTTGTATGTTCATGAAAAATAGCATGTGGTAATAATATGCAAAGCTGTTTGATTGTGGTAGAACAATGGTGTAGGAGTTGTCTAACAAACCTTAAATCATCTAATATATAGCACAATCAAGTTACCTCGAAACACGTATTAGTCATGGCTCAATATTCTGCATTAACTGAGGATCTAAAGATGTTGACTTGCTTCTTTGATTTCCATGATATAAGAGAATCTCCAATTAAAATGCAATATCTTATGACTAATCTTCTTGTGGCATTTTTTAGATATCTGAGTATTTAAAATTTAGCATTCTAATGAGCTATTTTAGATTCTTGCATGAACTAATTGAATGTATACTATGTCTGATCGATCTTATGGCTGTCAAATAAAGCAATCTACCAACTAGCCTTGTGTATTTTGTTGGATCATTTAATGGTGCATTATTAGTGGAAGTGAGTTTCAAATTGTGCTCTATAGGAAAATTGCTGGGCGCGTGCCTAGAAGTCCTGAATCTTGTAGAATATCCAATGCATATTTTCTTTATAACATAAAAATATCTTTCAAAAAATTCTTCTAGTTTTCAAAAACTTTGGTATGGAAGTGCTTAAAAAGGAATCCTTTGAGACTTTTCATTTCATGTACATTGTTTCTTGTGAGGAGTATATTATTAACATATATGATACCGACGAGAACTGTTCACCTTGAACTGTTCATAGCCTGAATCGTTTGTGGCCTAAGGATAGTCGAACTCAGGTTTAGCTCCATCACTTGCTGCATCACCACTTGCTGCACTACCTCTATGTCTCGGCAGAGACCCTATGTCCTCCGCGGGCCCATCTCTGTGTCTCGGCAGAGACCCTATGCCTCCTGAGCGGGCCCATCTCTGTGTCTCGGCAGAGACCCTATACCTTCTCAGCGGGCCCATCTCTATGTCTCGGTACGAGGCTGGCTTCCCTTATGTCTCGGCAGAGACCCTATGCCTTCTCAGCGGGCCCATCTCTATGTCTCGGCGAAGACCGGTTTTCTTCTCAGAACCTCCTATGCCTCACACAGGGCATTCTTATATCATATATTCCTATCAGGATACTGTACGACCCGACAACAGAAGATCTCCCAGCATATTTACATTTATGACAGGAGCTGATCAGGGTGTCTTTGACACTCCTTATATCTCCGCATTTATGGCGGAAGGTCTTTGCATTTATGGTGGAATGTCTCCTCAGTAGGGGAGCATTAATGAAGATATGATTCCCCCCACTCCCTTGGTCAGAGCATGCTCCTGTCCGGATGTCAGGTTGTCAGCGGGTCTTCTTATATATAGAAGCTTAGGTTCGGCAAAAGGAGGAGGTTCTTTCTTCTGCTCTAATATACACTGTTCCTTCTATATTCTTCTCCACCACTGACTTGAGCGTCGGAGTGGTGTCGCCGGAGCTCCTCCGGCGTCCCCTATGACCTCTTTCCTTCCCATTTCAGGTTTCCTTCTTCTTGGGTCCAGTTTCCTACGTGCGGAGCGTCTCCCCTCTCTCTTTTCGGATTTTCGGTCAGCAACATAATTGGCGCCGTCTGTGGGAACTCTATCATCTCTTGCTGCAAGCTGAAGCCAAAATGAGAGACCAAGCGGAGAACTCACACAGCCGGAACTCTGGCGAAGAAACAGCCATGACCAAGGACGACATTGTCGCCCTTGTCACCACGACTATGGAAGGAATCTTGAGAAGGCACTTCACTCAAAACCCCTCATCCGCCCCGACAACACCGGCACCAGGTTACACGGCAACTCCTGCTAAACCTGCCCCGGTGCCGCGGTCACCTTCGGACGCCACCCTGCCGACGGGTGGTCCCGGCTGCCCTAGCTCTATGTCCATCCCCCCTGTTTCAGTGCAAGTCCCATTAAAGCCGGCCGAATCCTCTTCGGTGGAGCCGAAAGAAGGCAGGACAGGCGAAGTCTTGTCTCGAAAGACACCGGCGAAGGATCCCCTCAAGGGGAAAGCTCCGCTGGACCACCCGAATACTCCCCTCTCCCGGGAGATTATAGCGGAGGAGCTCCCGAGGAGATTTAAAGCCCTGCAAATTGGGGAGTATAATGGCTCGTCCGACCCGGAGGAATATCTCAGAAAATTTGAGAAGGCAGCATTGTTATACCAGTATACCGACGCCGTTAAGTGCAAAGTCTTCTCCAACGCCCTGACCGGGCCCGCTGACAGATGGTTTGAAAAATTACCGGTGGGTTCCATCTCGTCCTTCGTTCATCTGAAAACTCTGTTTCTGCAAAGGTTCGCCAGCAGCAAGCGTTACTACAAAAACGCCCTAAGCCTCTTGGCAGTCCGGCAGAGAAGCCGGGAGACATTGAGGGACTACATCCACCGATTCAACAGGGCCGCTATGGACGTACCAACTTCCTCCCCAGAGACCTTAGTCAACGCCCTCTCTCAGGGGCTGACTAGGGGGGACTTCTCTAAATCCCTGTTGAAGAGGCCTCCTACTAACTTTGAGGAGTTACTCGGCCGAGCCGAGAGATATATTCATCTGGAAGAATCGGAGAAAGCCATTGAAGAGTCAGCAGGGCCAAGACCACCTTCGGCAAGCAGGAAAGTTCCCGAGCCGACTAGGGAGCGGAAGGAGGCCCGGGCCAGCAGATACCCACCCGGCCGAGTTAAAGAAAGGTTAGTGCAAGCTGTTCAAGATGCACCGAAACAGCCTCCCGTTCAGAGGCAACCCGGAGCGGGAGCTAGGAGATTCTGCTCTTTCCACCAAGCATACGGGCATTCCACCCAGGAATGCCGCCAGCTGGCAGAAGAAATTCGTCAAGTGATCAGGGAGCAGCAGAACCGCCCCGAGAACAAGCCTGAGTCATCTCAGCCGAGGGGGCTGAGAACCACCGAGGCCCAGGCCGGGCCTTCAGGTCATCTCCATCATCCCCCCTCGCCAGGATCCTCTCGACCTGCTAAGAGGTCCCGGAAGACTCCCGAGGGACCTCCGAGACAGCTCGCGAGTCCTCAAGCTGAGCAGAACACTCCCCACCGAGGGACAATCAACATGATCGCCGGAGGGACCACCGATGGTGATTCCAACCGGGCCCGGAAAGCACACTGCCGACAGCTGGAAAACCTGCAGGTAGGAACCAGCCGAAGACCGAATCAAGGGGTGTCGATCAACTTCGGTCCAGAAGACTTGCAAGACGTCTCAGCCCCCCAGGAGGATGCCTTGGTAATCCGAGCCACCATAGCCAACTATGATGTCGCTCGGATATTCATCGACACAGGTAGCTCGGTCAACATTTTATTTAAAGAAGCTTTTGA
>JBAMHZ010000002.1:4078745-4089192 GCA_037177395.1 Alpinia galanga | reverse complement strand
CAAGTGGCTAGAGGGTCGATCTGCCAGATAGCAGAGACCGAGACTGAATGTCCGAGCTGCTAGATATCTGAGGTCGAGTGACCAGCGGCCAAGGCCGAATAGCCGAGCGGCTGGATAGCCGAGGCCGAGTGGCTAGAGGGCCGAAGCCAAGTGTCCGAGCGGCTGGGTAGCCAAGGTCGAATAACCGAGTAGACATGGCCAAGCAGCTAGAGAGCCGAGGCCGAGTGGCCAGAGGGCCGAGGTTAAATGTCAAGTGGCGGAAGTCGGACGGTCTAATGAAGGAATGACTGAGTGACCAAAGTCAGGCGACCAAGTGATCGAGGTTGATCAGTCAAATGGTAGTGGCCAGGGTCAGATGGTCGAGTAGCCAAATGATCAAAGTCGGATAGTCGAGTGGCCGAGATCGAGCAACTGAATTGTCAAGCGGCTGAATAGCCAAAGGCCGAGTGACCTAATGGTCAAAGCCAAGTGACTATATAGCCAAGGCTGACGCCGAATGGCTGAACGGCTGTGGCTGAACAGCCGAATGACTAGATAGCCTAGGCCGAGTGGCTAGAGGATTGAGGCCAAATGGCCGAGCGATTGGATAGTCGAGGTCGAATGACCGAATTGCCGAACAGTCGAATGATTGAGGCCGAATGGCTAAACGGCTGTGGCAGAACAGCCAAATGACTAGATAGCCTAAGCCGAATGGCCGTGTGGCCAAACAGTCGAATGACTGAATGACTATGTTGCCGAGCAGCCGAATAACTGAGGCCGAATAGCTAAACAGCTGTGGCCGAGCAGCCGAATGACTGGACGATTGAGGTTGAGTGGCCGAATGGCCGTGCAGCCGAGGGTGGATGGCCGAGTGGCAGGATAGTCATGGCCGAGGGCGGGATAGTCATGGCCGAATGGCCAAAAGGCCGAGGCCGAATGGCCAAGCAGCTAGATAGCCGAGGTCGAATGACCTGATGGTTGAGGAGCCAAATGGCTGTGTAGCCGAGTGGCCAGAGAGTCGAGGTCGAGTGGCCAAGGCTGGGTTACCTTGGCCAAACAGCCAAGTGGCTGGATAGCTAAGGCCGAGTGGCCAGATGACCGAGGCCGAATGACCAAGGATGAATGGCCAAGGCTAAGCAACCAAATGGTCGAGGTTGTGCTGTCGAGTGGCCGATGACTTATGCAATGAGGTATCCTCTAATGAAGAGGCCATGGAAGGAACAAGGAACTCCTTACAAAGCGTCTCGACGTCTTGCTCAGAGTTTCCATAGAAGGCGTCAACTGATGCAGCTTGGATTTTTAATCCTCGGAGATAATGTAAGGATGGGTTCTCTCCAGGCCGCAACAGTAATTTTTCTCTATCAATATTAAAACACGTCAGAAAACCGCCGCCAGGATCCCCGGCTTCAGCCCTCCGATTCTTAAGTTAGATAGGGAGATGAGTAGAATAAAATATAAGGATAGTATGTAAAAGATAAGAGCAGTATGTAAATGTAGATAAAGAAATAGTATTTAATGTAGTAAAGACTGATAAAGAAAAGGAAGCAGAATTCTCCCTCGTGTAGCCCCTAAACTGCCGAGAATATATAAGAACCTCCATGGAAAATCCACCTCTCTGTCCTATTTATAAGCGATAAAGAAGATTTCCAAGCTATCGAGCCCGTAGCTTCTATAATATACTATCTCATCAAGCGATATAGGAACATCATGCTCCCTTGCTCACTGCCCAGTAAGCCAATAGTATTCCCACTAGTATGAATCCCCTCTAAGCCAAGATACTTCCAAATCTGACAAGGAAATGAGTCATGAAGGCAAGGACAAGTCCAACAATCATGTACAGGAAGCCAATCACGAAGCCCTCAGCCCCCAGCTGCATCCTGAGACACCGAAGAAGTACACAGAGGGGGCAAGGACATCCAGAGGCGCTGGTCATGGATGAGAGTATCATCGTCAAGGATGCGGCGAATTAGGAAAGGGGTGAAGATGAGGCCGGCAGGCAGGAGGAAGAGGACTTGGCAGAAAGTGACAGGGGGAGGGCGCAGGATGGGTCCACCGAAGGAGATCTTAGTCTTAGCCTTGAGGGATTCGGCCATGGATTCAGCATCGCAAGATAACTCGGACTAGTCTAGAGGAATGGAATCGCGGAACGAACGAGTAGAGGTCGGCATGAGGCGAACATGGGGCACGCTGGACACTCCAAAGGGGTTGAACGACTGTTCGGACTCCCCAAACCTGATGTCGCAAAAGAAAATGAAGACGACGCGGGGCAAAAGAGGCGGAGAGGAGGGAGAAATCGGAGTGGATATGGGGAAGGCGGAGCTCGGCTTTTTCTAACGAATTGGTTGGCATTGATTGGCATTGAAGAAGATGAGTAGAGGGTAAGGGTGGGGCGTGCTCCCTTTTTCTCCGGTGGCTGTCGCTGAACTACCCCCCCTTAGAAAACCCTAAGCTTGCTTTTTCTCTCTTTTTAAATGGGCCAGGCCTGCTCTTCCTAAATCCATGGGCCGGATCAAGGAGATAACCATAGTATCAGTAAGGATGGTTAATTTCTGTGATTGTTCTTCAGACAGTGAGCAAAAGATTGATAGATCTCTCTTTGAAGAACCTGCTTCGTTCACCGGTGGCAACTCAAAAAAATTGATAAGAAACTCACTATAAATTTTTATTTACGACATATAAATTATGTAATGATTATCGAGATCCAACAATTTTTTGGTGTGGCAAACAAGTTCAATTGCTCCCTAGAGATCATAGTGGAGGTGATTAGCATTGAAAGTTATGAATTTCTGCTGATCATGAAAACGACAAATTTTAGCAGATACTAATTAATGGGGAATTTATATAACCTATAGCATATACTCAGTTTAGCTGCTATGTTGAGTATTGTCATGATTTGACATTGGAACGATATTATTCCATGCGAATACTGAAATTGGTACTGTAATTGAAATTTTACTAACTTCAAAAACAAAATGAAATTACTAAAATAATCATTTTTTTTTTTAATTTAAACCCTTAATCATTGGGTTAGTGCAGATCTTCTAAAGAGATTTGAATATCATATTTTGATGAGCTGCCCATTATTAGAATAGATATTTGGAAAAGTACTATTTTTCTAGCTATCTCTGGTGAGCTGCCTATTACCCTTACTAAAATGAGTGTTGATTATGTACCCCTGGGAGAAAGGCAATCCACCTCCTAATTTTACTATGAATTATACATAAACACTCTGTATCGCCATTTTATATACTCTGCATACATGCCATGGTTTTGGAATTGTGGTTGATGTTTGTGATATTGCCTCTCTAATATATAAACTTCTTTACTGTCTTCATTAGTACCTGTCAATTTTGTAATTGTGAACAGTGAAATCTTAGAAAGCCTATATGAAGAAACGGCTAATGCGGTCTTTCTGCACTTTGATCTGCATTTGTTGTGAAGTTCATAAGCATATACAAGTCATTCCTGATTGCAACGTTTGGGTGAACAAACTCAAGCCACTGGAAACTGTCGAGGCATTGCAGCTCTAACCCAATGGTGTTTCTTATGAAGCTGATAGTTCAAGGTGTGTTCCAGAAATCCTCTGTTCCGCCAAGAACTTTTAATGTGTAGCACTGTACTAAAACGTTTTCAGACTACTTCTGAACTCTGTAACAGAGCACTGCGTTTCACATTGAAATTTTCAAGTTTTTGTTACAAATATAAAGTTTGCAGGGGCTTTTCCTTGTCAAAACTGGCCGCATTAGTCTGTATCAAGTCTTTGTTATTACTGGAGAAGCAACATAATTGATCCTCATTCATGCTTTACATGTAGCCCCGTGGCTGTTTGATGGATGATATGAAAAATCATCAGTATGAATGGATAAAGCATTTTTTATCAACCAAAACATTTAGATACCCATTTAATCAGATTTAAATAAATTCAAGAAATTGTAATTTTTGTGACCTTCAACTGGTTAGCTAGGTAAGTGAACTAGGTTAACCAAGCTAAAGAAACAATCATGCTTGATAGACATCTCAAACCAAGCGAGTCAATGGACCCAAGAGGGTAATCGAGTTAGATTGGAAGGGGGCCAACAGGGACAAACATGGCAGATCTATCAAACTAAGTCATGTAGATTATGCACACTAGACAAGTCAAATAAAAATAGTTCGTATAGAAATATTTTTTTTTTCATTATTGGCAAAACTATTCTTTGGAACAATTATTCAAACTCCATTGGTTGTCTATATTCCATTTTGATAGACATAATTATTCCATTTCTTATCCATTTCATTCTTAGAACTAAACGCACTGTTAAGATGCCAATTAAAGAAGTGAGAAGAGACAAAGAAAAAGAAAAGGTTCCAAAAAAGATAAGATTTTATCTATTACAAAATATTATATAGCTGTCATTAAAAATATTTTAGTAGGCATAGTTGTTGATAATTGATTATATTTGTGATAAAAAATTATTATCGGTGATTTGATGTTTATTAATTAATACTATCATCAATACTAGTTTTGATGCCGTGTTATGGTGCAGCGATAAAGCATCCATACAGTCATAGGATTTTTTTTTTCAAATAGAATGACAAACTCTAGGATGTTGGGCAAAGATATTATCGATCAAATATGGTAACAAAATTATTGACACAAAACTTGTAGTGAACAAATTAACTTTTAATAACAAATAATATCATTAAAACATTCGATTCTAGTGGATGCAAGCTTCTATCAAATGAATTGAAAGAGAACCCAATAGCTGAAAGATAATACCCAGAGTCAAAAACAAATAGAAAGAAAGCAATATGACAAACTTTTTCATTTGAAGCAACTGAAAATACAGCCAAAATGATAAACATTTGATCATTTCTGAAGAATCTAGTTAGCAAGTCACCAAAGTATTTGCAGTTGAAGTTAATTATCGAAACCATATTGTTTAACGATAAGAAGAGGAACATTGTTTAAATCCATGTGATAGTCGTATTACACATGAAACAAGAGCAAATCTAATGGAAGATGTCAGGGTATTGCTGAGTCAACCTGGAATAAGAATTCTTTCTCAGCAAGAAATGCAACATAAAGTAATCTTTGGAAGGTTAAAATCTCTATCACTACACAGATAGTAGCTGCTTTAGGTGAAGCAAATGTTCCTCATTAGTTATGTTGAGAGAGAGCCGTAGATTTGTTAGAAGTGACTCTTGCTCCCAACTTAAAGGACCCGACGCATATAGAGCTTGCAGAGTGGACCAATATGCATGTAGTTCTAACATATGGATGCTAGCAGCTAAGTTATCTTTAGAAGTGTTTTCTTGTTCGGTCTCACCTTTATACGGACTTGAAGACACGAAATCAGAAGATTCACCAGAAGCATTCATAGAATGTTTTCTTGTACCTCCAGAATAACTTTCTGCTATATCGTTACTACTACAGCTAGCGACAGAGCATTCATCAACCTCTTCAGCAACTCCCATAGGTATTCTAAATAATCTTGTGTCATGCTCATCCAGGAACAACCTGTCAGTGTGTATCTGAGTGTTTATGTTTCTTCTAGTTTTACTGGACTTGGGTATGTGATTTCCATGATCTGAAACTTTAAAGAACGTAACAGCATCTACTTTTATAGGCAAAGTTTCTTTGGTAAGCAGGTCAGGGTCATCAGCTTCCAAGCTTGGCTTCCTTTTCCTGCCAGTGGCTCTTATCTCATGATCAGGAGTTGAGATGTAATGGAGGTTGAGGCCCCTGTTCAAAGTCGTCTGAGGTATGACGCCAAACTGTTTTCTGTCAAATTTATGTGCATTGTAAGGTTCCGGGTGTTTTGTCCCAAACTTCTGTATAATGTAAGCTTCTTGGTGTGCTCCGTCTTTGATTTTTGTGGTGTGTTTGGAGCATGAAGGTATCAAACCACAATCAAAATACTTCTCATTGGTGATCTGAAAGGGAATTAACCGACAGAAGTTGAGGCAAAATGGATATTTAATGTTACGCAAGAAGTAAACAAGGTCTCAGGTCTTTCAACTATCAAATTATATTGTTCTACACTCTTTTTTCAAATCATAGGTTTTTTTTTTGGATATATTGATAACCCACTGTAGTATCATGCATTAACGAACAAAACTATGGAACTATTGAAAGGAAGCACTTAAGTATGATAAGGCTATATGTTCCAAAAGGCCATTTATGCAAAACTCTGATAAAATTTAAGAAAATGCAAGCAAACAAAGATGTCTTATGAACAGATTGAGCTTAGTTAACTAATGGGTCTTATGAACAGATAGTTAACTCATTATTTATTTTAAATTTGAAATTACAATGCTACAACAAGAAATTATTTGAGCCAATGTTAGCTTAACTGGATCAACAATCAAGTTTAGATTTAGCACAGATATATGCTATATGTTTCTTAAAATAATGTAGGTTGGATTTGCCATGGACATGAGATGAAATTGACAGTCAACACTGATTACCGCTAAGTTGTTATTCCTTCAGTTAGACAACATAGATAATACTTCAATCAAATGGGATTGACCCAACTCAAATGAGAGGATACAAGCTCCTTCCGTTTAAGATTTTGGAAAATCTGGTCCCTTCCTATCACAGTTACTGCTAATTGCACACTTGTGATAATGCTTATGCATATTGCATGAGTAAGATATATTAACCCAGCTGCCTGCATCTCTCAGTAAATGCATCCTTTGATAAACAAAGCAACAAGGTCCCCACAATGAAAGCATGTTTAGATGATGTTGTAAATATACCTACATGAGCAATTTAACCGAGATGCGGGTGAAAATTTATTCAAGCAAGCATGCATTTGTTAGAGGTATCGAATATACAATAAGTCTTAATGCAAATTATTAGAACATAGAAAGTGTAAAACAGAATCTGAAATAATTGAAGGTTAGAGCTAGATATCCGATTAAAAAAGGTTAGCATGCCTTCTCTCATCTAAATTGAAAAAAAAATGCAACAAGTACATCCGTAAAAGAAAAACCCAAAATTGATGCCATCTAAGTGTGATTGATTGTCTATCTGTTTAAATTACATCTAAATGAAAAATATAAAATATGCTCATAGGAAGAAGATTGATGATATGTCATATAGGTATAACCAACATTTTACCTTATTGACCCAGTGGTTGGCCTGCCAAGCTTGTCGAACCCTTACATCATATAGAGGAAACATTTTAAGCTGGATAGAGCCAAATACTTTGGCGACAGCAAATCCATTCTTCAGAATCTTAGCAATCTTTGCAACCTTCCAAGAATGTGTATCAAGCACCTCAGCAATTTCACCAATATTCCAATCTTGCTTGCAAGGAACAGAAGGTGGGGAGGGCCTGACATCTTTATCATCCACTGTTTCTACAATGGGCTTTCCTTGAGGAGATATAAATAGTTTATATCTTACAGAATACTTGTTAACAAGAACTGATGAAATCACTGCCGGAAACCAGGAGCCATTTGGTTCCTCATTTCTTCTTAATATTTCCACCTCATCTCCCAGTTTGAACTTCATGGCTTTGTTCATAATCTCATTTGAAACCTGTATGATTCACAAAACGATCAACACATGTAACTATAACTAGATCAAAAGGCAATGAAGATAACAGCATTCTGATCTCAAAATAATTTTGTCAAGTGGCAAGTGAACCCAAAGACATTTTAATCCACCATTCCCTATTTAAGATTCCTAATAATTAAATGAAGCGTATCATTCAACAGAGACTCAGTTGATGATGCAAGAAACTAAAGCAAAAGCATAAGAAGAAAAAAAGTTAACTTTACAGGAGTTCCAAAGGTGGCGATGTTCATCAAGATCCAAAACTAAGCAACAGAGGAGTCCGAACATAAAATTAAAATCAAGTAGAAGACAAGTCCAAACATCTGACCAAGAAATAGACTAATAAGACTACGAAGTGCCAAAGGCGATAAGCTAGCATCAAACTAATGGCACTGACCTTTTAATAAATCAAAGAACAAAACATAGAAGTGGCACCAAAGTTTACAAAATTGTCACCCCCGATAAACGCAATCCCTCAAAAGCAATGAACTTTAAGCGACACCTAAATTAGTAACATCACAACTCGATCGCATTTCTCGATTGGAGAATCCCAAAAATATATATATCACATGAAACCAACAATTTCTGACAAATCAGAACTCACCAAGTTCGGATTTTTGGTTTGAAACGGGGAAGAGCAGCAGGGTCTGAAGCAGAAGAGACAAAAAAGTAGTAATCTTTTGGGAGCAGGAAGGGATTGGAGAAGAATATTGAGGAGTCCGATCGGAGAAGGATCTGCGGCGGCTAGGAAGGCTCGATTTGGGCGTAGCAGGACCGCTTATACATCAAAACGGCGTGATCGTTTGGTTCAAAGATGACATTATTTTTTTTTCTCATCACGAAAGTTTATCATATTTCCTAGTTATTTATTTTAAAACAAACTATTTCGATCATCGCAATATCAGAAGGAAATAGGAAAAAAAATAGTTTTTTACCCCACAAATCAAGTAGAATTCATTGTTTGAAAATAAAAAAATTTATTGAATATAGATTGATCCGGTGTGCGGTGTGAGATCAACAGATGGGATGACTCAGAACAATATCCACGATCGAATATGATTAAGTATAAATTAGGTCAATCTTCAATGTATCGATCTAAAGACATCTAATTTTCCAAGGTCCTAGTGGTATCTGATTTACAGTTCTATTAACAATAAATCTACGAAGTCCACGTGACGACCGATCTCCTACAGTTACGTTCACGCCTGATCTCTCGAGGTTTGAGTGATGACCAATCTCCTTTGGCCCAATTAAAGCTCGACCTGCCGAAGTTTCGTAGAAGGAAGTCGATCTAATCAAATCGACACATTGAAGACTAACCTGATTTGTACTCAATCGATCGAAAATACTTGACTGTAAATATTCTGCTTGGTCATCCCATCTACTAATCTTAGACCGGATTATTTTGGTACTGTCTGTGGGAATTGAGCTGAGACATTGAGATGAAAAATGTGAGAGAAAATTCTGAAAATCACGACTCTGTAAGAAGAAGAATTCAAACTCCTGTGCCAAGTGTTGAGGTATAACTAAAGAAAATCTAAGTCAGATTGTAGCTGTCATGGTTGAAGAAATTCTACAAAATTATATATTGCAGAATGAAGTACTAGTCTCTGTCGAAGTGTCTCCCGCTCTAACAGAAGTAGTGGGGTAGACATCAGCCCCGTGAAATGAACAATCTCGAAAATCTATATCTAAAGAATCCTTGAAAAAGAGAAGATAGAAAGGGCAAATCTCTCATAGTTTTTACAAAGAGTAGTAGAAGAACATATTTCTCAAATAACATATTAGTGGAAGAGTTACCCAGGCATTTTCAACCTCTCCAGCTCAGGGAATATATAGGGTCATCAGATCTAGAAGATTTTTGAGCATTTAAGCGTTGCCTTCCCACATCATTTTGCTAGCAGCAAAAGGTATCATAAGATTGCTATGAATCTTTTTTCCATGAAGCAGAAAAATTGAGAAACTCTGAAGGAATATATTCAACAATTTAATAGAATGATTTCAGATGTACCTTCAATTAGTTCAGAAATCCTAGTGAGTGTCTTCTCACAAGGGTTAATGGATGGAGACTTTTTTAGATCTTTAGTGAAAAAAACTCATCCAATTACAATAGCCTTTTAGGAAGAGCAGAAAAATATATTAATTTAGAGGAAGATCAACGAGCTAGAAGAGGTGATAACAACATACAAAAAAAACCACCTCTCACTTGGCAAGAAAGAAAGGCTCTGCTTCCTCCCCGTAATAGAGTAGCTCGACCGATTATCAGTTACGCTCATGGAAGAGTGGGAGAAAAAGTTGTTCGAACATTACAAGAAGCCCCCAATTTATTCCAAAATCTAAATCAAAAGAGTTTACTAGAAGAAAAATCTTAACGCTTCTGTGCTTTTCACCAATTCCATGGTCATTCCACCAGTGAGTATTATTGACTCGCAGAGAAGATTCACTAGGTAGTACAACATCATTAACAGAGGTATGTTGATAACATACCTAAACCTTCAAGTTGATCACAGGTCAAGTGATCGACCTCGGCTTGATGAAAGACTAGCAAAGATGACCCAACCATCTTCAAAACAACCTCGATAAGACAGGGAGGCTTCCAAGAAGAATATCTTTCACTAAAGTATGATAAATATGATTTCAGGAGGGCAATGAATGGAGACTTGGATAGAGTTTGAAAAGTGCATAGTCGACGGCTAGAGAGTCTAGGAATTAGTACTAACAAGAGACAAAAAGAAGGGCCTACAATCAGTTTTGGACCTTAGTGTAGCGCCCCGCCGCCCGTACTCACTCCTCACGCCCATACACGGCGCTCGGAGTAACGGCGGGTCGCCACTTACTGCTAATTAACTAAAACATTGTCCATGCAATCCCACATGGACTATAAAAGTTGTTCTAAAACAACTATAAGGAAACTAGACATGC
>JBAMHZ010000002.1:3925540-3940408 GCA_037177395.1 Alpinia galanga | reverse complement strand
TGTTGCTTCGCGCTAATTCCTTCTGTCATCGCGCTGTCCACCCACGATTATTAATTGCACTGGCCACCCACGCGAAATCATGCGGGCGTGCCGGTGCCGGTCCCACGTCGAAACGCGAAATACGGCCCGTTTTATATGAAACGGGTCGGTATTTAAAACCTTGTATATCACACAAAAGTATATATTGGATACTCAAGGAGGAGGCTACTATACTAGGGACTAAATTGGTAGATACTCCCATGAATCCCAAATAAGAGCCACTAATTCAGAGAAATTCAAAAAACTGATAAGAAAATTAAACTATCTCATAGTCACTAAAGCTAACATGTCCGATCATTGGATAGTAATTCCTTGAAAGGTGTTTCAAGGAAAAGTATTTTATTTCAAGATCAAGGTTATATTCAGATACTAGGGCAATATGATGTAGATTAGGTAGGTCCTTGACAGATAAGTGATCTAGATGAGGTAACCTTATTTCTTAATTCTTTAAAGAGCAAGAAGCAAATGGTGATGGCAAGATCAAAGTCCTAAGGAAGAATATAGTGTCACGATTGTAGCTACATGTGAGTTCATTTGGGTTAAACATTTGATGATCAAATTAAGATACACTACTATAGCGCCAATGAAGTTTTCTGTGACAATCAAATTCTAATACATATAGCCTCAAATTTCGTTTTTATGAGAGAACAAACAATATAAAGATTGATTATCACTTCATCAGAGAGAGTACAATCTAATGAGATCATTAACTCCTTTGTAAGTTCTAACTATTAGTTAGCACATTTTCTGGTCAAATTGTTTAAAAAGCCTAAATTTAATATATTTATAACAAGTTAGTTTCTACAATATATTTAAACTAGCTTGAGGGAGACCTATTATAGGCTCATGTGTTAATATTTACACATGTAAATTATGTAGGGTGCATTTGTAATATTTTATAATCATCAATAACATCCATATAATGGGGAGCTACCTAGCTATTTTGTGAAGAATAATTTCCCCTAATCTCAACACATGGATTAAGTTTCAAATTGTTGATTAACACAATAAAATGTACAGCTCTGCTCACTATCTTGCATGTGAAACCCCTCGATACACAGGGTACCATAGGCTATTGAGTTGTGAGGCTCGCATAGGTACTACTTCCTCAAGGCTTCGACAAACTAGAGTTTCCTTGGAAGCCTTAGTAAGGCTTCTGCAAGGACCCCACAAGCTTTTCATAAGGTAGAGGTTGACTATGAGGTCTTCTGCTAACTAGGGTACCATTGAAGCAACATGCAATCCATTGGCAAAAGCCTCTAGGATCCACAAAGGCTCAATACACGTTCTTCCATCCTTATTTCTTCTTCTTCTTCCTTCTTCAATTCCTCCTAATCAATGCTTATCAAAACCACCTCGATACACCATCAGCAATGCCAACATATCTCATACTAGATGATTACTAGATGAGGACCAAGAGCTTAGCACAGAACAAGACTTTGAACCTTGGTTGTGTGTCATCTTATTCTGATAAATTGGTACTGAAAAATTTCTCAGTTTGTCAAACTTCTCTTTAATTCTCAAATTTTTAATGAAAAATTGAGCAAGAAAAATTATAACTTCGTTTCTTAATCTCTTGCAAGCTCTATACTTATAGCATTTAAACCTAAATTTTTATGCACCTTCTAATAAATTTTTTGACAAACAATAATGATTTCACCATGGTTTGAAAACTCGTACCATATCGAGCGAAACGATCAAAATGTATCATTTCGGTAAATCACCAAAATTTGATATCACTCAATACCAAAGTTTCAAATTGAGAATTGTGTCGTACTTTCGGTCTTTGACCAAAGAGATATTGTTTCAATATCGTGCCAATACTTCAATGCATGATGTCAATGACAGATTGAAGGAGATGAAGAAAATGAAGTAATAGTGTCTGTATTGAGTGGTATCAAGCTTCGGTAATTTATCAGAATGGTATATTTCGACCGTTTCACCCTGCATGATACAAGATTTAAAATAATACTTGGCATAGACAATGTTGCCTTCCTATGCTTTATCTCCTTCCTTTTTCAACTCCGATCTATTACCGGCACTATGCATCAAAACATTGGCATGATACCAAAATAGTATTGTTCCAATCAAAATATAAAACTTCGGCACGACTTAAGATTTTGAACCTTTGATTTCACCCCCATAATAAGTGTCTTTCTTATGAATTTAGTAACCTCTATGATGTCACAGTTGATAACAGTTCATCTAAATAAATATACAATTACATGCCTTCTGGAATTTCAAATATTTGAGTGTGACTAAATATAATCATCTTTTCTTGGCTCTGGATTCTAAGAGTATTTAGATGAGCTCAGCAATGATAAGACTTTGGCGTTAAAGCATTACTCACATAATTCTCAAAGCACTTAAATCCAAGCATAGTATCTCATCAAGGGAATAAGATATCTACCTTCTTGCACAAGTATTCTGTTTGCACAGACACAAGTTTGCCCACTGTTGCGAAATTTTGCTGCAAGCTGAAACAATAACTAATGTCAGTCACCAGAAATATTTCACAAATCTTGTATATATAAAGAGATATCCATAGTAGACGCTAAAACCAAACCAGAGAACCACCTTTTACCTTCCAGTTAAATTTACCAGAAATATGAAATTTGCAAGTCACAATATAATGTGCTAGGATTTCTAGCTATTGTAATGTACATATAGGAGGTTTAGGATGAAAACTATCTACAGTAAACTAGAAGATTGCAAATGTCACATCTTATTTTCTTTTACTTAGAACACCCAAGGAAATCTCTACCTCTAAGACTCTTAGTATACCCTTGATGTTTAGGTTACAACTCATGCTGTTAATTGAAGTTTATATATATATAACTTACAATAAAACCCGGTTATAATAACCCAAATCCCTACTGCCACAATTTCTCAATTGTGACTCGACCTTGCAATTGTTGGCAGCTGCCCCTCCCAACCCAATCATTTTTTCCTACATGATTTGTAGGTGCACCATCCACCTCTAGCCGTTGCTGCTCTAGAACCTGACACCTCCATGCCATTATGCACTGCTGTTGGTAGCCCTCACTAATTGACACTCGTTGCCACTTCCTTGTATTATTTCCTTAAACATTCTCAATTTATAGCCTAATCCCTTTCCATCAACAGAAGAAATTAGACCCGATTCCTTTTGTCCTATCCTGTGCCAGCCACGAGCACGCATGTTAACCAACATCATGTAACTGACCACGGGAATAACCATGGGATATGGCCAACGTGGCGTAATTTACACGCGTTGATGAGTCTCAATGTTGGTGTTTTCAAGCAACATGGCTCAACACCTGAGATCATGCATGAAACCTAAAGTTGTTTAACAGGCTAAAACAAACTAATTGATTGGTAGAGAAAATCCTAAAGCATTCTGGTGATAAAAGGAAATGTAAAAGTGTAAAGTGCATAATTATGTTGTTTAGTAACAGAAAGACAGATGAACAATAATGTTTCAATGAAAAAGCGGGGATAACTTAAAAGAGTATTGGTGACCTAGAAATCACAGTCTACAAACTAAGCTAGTGTTAAAGTTGAGAACAGCTACGAGGATAGTTTGATTAAAATATCTATTTGGTCATTCAGACTGCTCAATCAATGGGACAATGTCATCAGTAATGAAATGATTAGACAAACATGATAGTATAGTCAGATAAAATTCAGCTTGTGATTATCATGAATGTACAGAAACAAAGTGCCAAAGAAACGACAGTATTTAAGTAATAAGAAGTGATTGGCATACGCTGCCTTTTACTGCAACATCCAGATCAGCATCATCAAACACAATACAAGGTGCATTCCCACCTAGTTCCAACGATATCTGAATGAAGAATAACAAATTCAAAATAATTATAATAATGTAATATTTAATTCTACATATAGAGAACAAGTAGAACAGTTGGACTAAAATATTGAACCAATATCAGTAAAAACAAGAAACTTAGGGTTTAGCAAATAATACAAGTTCGTAATATTCCATACAGTTAATGTGCCCTTTCTCAGGTCAATGTCAATGGTATTCAATAATCATGGAAGTAGCTTGCAATGGCTGACTTATGATTTGAGCTCTACTTTTGTGCATACATAAGCATATACCTTCTTAACAGTACTCGCTGATCCTGCCATAAGTTTCTTTCCAACAGCTGTTGATCCAGTGAAGGTGATCTTCCTGACCTACATGATAGTAAACGCTAGCATGGATGGTTTGCTCAAAGAAAATAAACTCATGCAAACATGAAATAATAGGCAAATACCTGTGTGCTTTCAAGTAGAGAATCACCAATATCTGGAGCATTTCCAAAAACAATGTTCAGTGCACCCTGAATAATGGGAAAAGGGAAAAAAGACATCAAACAATGCTAATGTAAATCTCCATTATTTCTCTTTCTACTTTCCCCCCTATTTCTCTTTGTTATTTCCCACTTATACAAATGTTGGACAAGACAGAGCAAAATGTCTTGGTCCATATGCCAGTTAATGGTCAAACCTGTATATAGCTGTCAGTATGGCCAGACCCCATTGATGGACCATGGTTATAAACACCATTTTAATCCAGTCAATTTCTCAATTTTAAGCCCATCCACAATCAAAATCGTCAACTTTTTACAGCATAATTACATGCAAAAGTAGATCCTAAGAATAGAAAGAAAAGACAAATAACAAGAAGAGACTTACTGGTGAAATGCCAGCTTGAAGAGCAAGCTCAGCTGCAGCTAATGCAGTTAAGGGTGTATACTCTGACGGCTTGACAACAGCAGTGCAACCACTAGCTAATGCTGGCCCAACCTGGCATACCACTAAGGCATCATTCTCCATTATAATTGTAAACAGATTTTCCATGTCAAGAAAACAATCTAACTGCCAGCATTACCTTACGGGTAATCATGGCCAAAGGAAAGTTCCAAGGAGTTATTGCTCCAACTACTCCAACAGGCTGCATGAGACACCAAATCTCAGTTAACAACTAATCATGATCTCTTAAAAGAAATATCATCTTTGTTTTCTACATGAAAAAGTCAATAGCATTCTAGATGCAACTCGCAGATGGATTATTACAAGATCCTAAGGGAGTAGTTAGAAGTAATGGCAGATTATACCATGACTTTAACTAACGAATGGTATTGACCGGTATAGCTGAAATGTTCAGTTCCTAAAGCCAACTAAAAACAATACCATTTAAACGAGGAGTTACCACCTTGTTGAAATAGAGAGGTTGTACCAACCGAGACAGAACCTATCTTGGCCTGTGCTATCCAAAACTAACCAAGAGAGAGATTTTCTTCAATTGGATCATCTTTGATTCCATCAGCTGGTCATGGAGAGGAGATACTATAAAAAGATAGGAGAGGAGGAGAAAGAAAGAGAAAATAGGAGCACCAATAGCAACAAAGAAAAATAGATTGGAGTGAGAGCTATCAAAATGTATATATATACATGTGTATATTATGTTTGTTCAACTTCCTGTTATGTCAATCTAAGTCCACTTACGAGTAGTTAACCAAGATATATTAATAAGCATGTGGAGAAACCAATTCTTATACCAAATGTCTTAAAAGCATTATTTAGTTTGGGTCTAGAAAAATTATAGGGTTGATCAATAAGTATCTATCATACTAGCATTCAACAACCCTTAACATGCTATAAAACGGGTCAATATGAATTGAAATAGTATTTGTCATTTTTTTAGCTTTTCTCCAAATAATACAATGTTAAAAATATATCATTCCATATGGGAGTTAGTATATAGTTGTGTTCTCTTCTAATTCTTCTTTTTTGTCGCCTTCCACCTTCCCCATCTAATTCTCCACAAACACTGTAAATTAAAACATTGATACAGTACCAAAATAATACCATTCTAGTCAAAACTAAAATCCCAACAAAGTTTAAAACCATGATGATTTTACATGAAAAATAATTTTTCCTAAGTTTAGAACACCTAGATATGCTTGCATGCAAAGTTTTACAAATTTTAGATTTTTTAGAATTTTGTCAATTTTCAAAATTGAATTGCTATAGGAATCCAATTGAAAGTTAATTTAGTCAACTAAATGAGTACTTTAGTTGATCTAAATAGTAGAACAAGTTCAATTTTAAGTACTTTATATTATGCAATTTATAGTATTATCATGCTTAGATTATTGAAAAGTTAGAATCCCATTGTTTAGCAACACTTAAAGACTATTTTATACTTTGAAGCTGCTTGTCATGCATAGTTATATACGTTCCCATGTTTTCTTAAATGCCATGCTTTAAGGGGAGAATTGATTAATCTATGTCCATGAAAGGATGCATTTTAATATTTTTACATGCCTTGATCATTATAAGAGGATGGATAGGATGAGAAATGATAGCATTAGAGAGAAAGTCGAGGTTATACCTATTGAGGAAAAACTTCAAGAAACGTATTTAAGATGGTACAAATATATACTTAAACGACTAATAAATGTCCTAGTTAGGTGATATAAGATTATGACAAATATTCACATTAATCGAGGAAGAAAGAAACTAAAAAATCCTTCGTTAGCCACGATAAAATAGGAAAAAAAAATATTTAATTATAGATGAGGATATAATAGGAGATTGAACCTAATGTTATAGTAGGATCCATATAGTCAACCTCATTTAATGGGATAAAAGACTCATGATTGTTGATTGCATGTAATTAATTTCATATATTTAATACTTATTTGATATGCAAAGGGGGAGAAGTGTAGAGATTTAAGTTAGTGTAGAATCAGTTAGTAAATATGTCTCCACAATGGGTCACCTCAAAGGTAGCTAATTCGGAAATGAATCCTAAATTGAGGTGAGCTTTACTTGAGGGAGAGCTTTAAATTTTTTATTGACTATTTTTTTTATTCATTTTATTTTTAAATGGATTGTCACACGTAAAAAAGGGAGATTGTTGGGAAACAATGTACCCAAGTGGTTGGGTTCAACCTAGTTGGTCGTTTTGGAAAAGGATTTAAGTCTTATCTGTATTTCTAATGTGCGTAACAAGTATGCAAGGATTTAGAATAATAAATGTAGAAGCTCACAAAGCTCGGTGACTCGACGTGGTCAAGTTGGTTTATTGGAATACTCAATGCGATCGAGTTATTTGGTTTGGGCTTGATGGCTCAAAGTCTTAACACAAAGATGGAATTGAAAGGCAAGAGAAGAAGGATGACATGTGGAGCAAGCTTGCATTATTTAGAGCATTTAAAGGATGAAAGACTTGACAAATAGGTGTACTCTAAGGTGGACTTGGAAGATGAGAGAAGGATGGCAAGTGGCGCAAGCTCGCAAAGCTTGGTGCACCCAAGGTACCAAAGGCTTAATATGAGGTGTACTCTGAGACTGCCCAAACAAAGGTGGACTTGTAGGTGAGGGAAGAAGAATGGCACGTAGACCAAGCTCATGGAGATTGGTACATCTGAGGGACTAGAGACCTAATACAAGATGGACTCAAGAGCAATAAGGAACATTAATAAGGTTAAAGACCTTAAGACATGAAAGTTATGAGAAATTACGAGTGTTGTGTTTTCTTGAGCTTTTACTTTTTTGCAACATCATTTGGATGATGTATTTAGCAGTAAAGGTACACTATTTAATGGCTTGGTTTGAAGCCTTCAATAGGGGTTGTTTGTCCTAACTCAAACTCATAATTTATGGTTGAACTTGATTCCATGACTTCACTTATGTCAATATTCAACTATCACTTACCTAAATTATTCCACTTAACTTCAAATATTTAACAAGATTCAATAAACTAGAAGGTTAGTTTAGTCAACTAGAGCATTGTAGTTGAATGAGCAATCAACTAAGTGTGAGATTTTGGTGAATTGAATGTTTATGCTCGAGCAACCATCAATGATTTAGTCCAATTGATGTTGCTTTAGTAGTTGACCGAATTAGATTTCTAATAGACTACTGATATAGTTGTTAGTTATACAACAATAACTTATGCCTGATTAGCTGTCTGAGAGCATTTCAATCTCAAATAGGCACATTCTAGTTGACTAGGAGAATTACAATCGAGTAAAAGCATTCTAGCTGACTATGGGCATTCCAGCTAACTAAGGGCATTCCAATCAACTAAGGGCATCATAGTCAATTAGAAGCGAACAAAAATGAGCTGTTAAAACCTTGCTTTTATGAACTCTTGGAGAGCTTTGAGCTTAAAAGATTCCATGAACAAGTTCTAAAAACTCCTCCAAAAAAAGTGCTTACATTGTTCAAAGGTTTACAAGGGCTTAGACAAGCTCTTAAATAATCTCTTTTACTTGTATTTTGTCTTCTATAGTTGAGAGACAAGTTTTATTGTACACATCCCAAGATTTAGATTGTAGTAGATTTATACCAATGTCTTTTGTTAAGAGGTGGTTCTAGTGAAACTCATTCAGAGGTGACGTATTCATACATTAGGAACGGAATCTCCAAAACACATTATATCTTTATGTTAGCGTGTTGTCTTCTTTATTTTGTTTCTTATTTCTACTATGACATATTTTTGACATGAACGAATGCACATGTGCACCCTTACACTACTAACCGTTGATTGTTTTTTCATTGTGCATGAGATTTACGATAAAGGGGTATTGATTATTCATCCTCTCCCACGTTAGCCGGACTTTCAAATTGAGTCAACAATCTTGACAGCGATGAACAACAAAGAAACTAGCATGTACAAGATTTAGTAGGGATGAAAATGTTGAGATGGATTTAAAAAGCAAGTCCTAAAATTATTATTTTATTTTATAAACAAAGAATGATGTCCTAGCCATGGTACATGTTGGTTGAAATGTATCGTACTGAATACATTATTGAAACTCGATACTACTCAACACCAAGACAATGTCTCCTGTGTCAACGAGTATTAATTCAGATCAACACTTAACATCCCTTGACATGCTAAAATTAAGATAATATTACCATTTTTTATAGTTTGTCTCCATACAAGATAATCTCAAAATTGTAGCATCTCTGGATAGAAGGCAAGCATTGAAGTTAACTATATAGTTGTCTTATCTTTTTCTTTTTCATCTCTTTCCTCCTTCCACTTCCAATTTATTACCAGCACCATACATCAAAATGTTGGCGCTATACTAAAACAATATCATTCCGGTCAAAGATTGAAACATCAACATAGTTCGAGATTCGAACCTTGGTCGTCCCAACATGATTTTAACTCAAAATATCAAATCGTATATCAATTACCTAGATTTATTAAAAGATGGGAGTGTTTACGAAATATATCCACTAATATAGATTTTTGTGGCTTCCTCCACTTAGCATTTGAATAACAATGAACTTACAATTCTAAATGTAACATTTCCCTGTTCCTGTGTCAATAGTATACAGTGCCAATGTGGTGGACTTCAGCAAGGCTGAACCTTGACGACATAGTGCTTCTAGCAAGCCCTCAGCCATTTTCTACACCTAAGTCTACTATCATTAAGTACCATCTAGCATGGATGCATTCCTTAAATGGTGATGCATGAAAGACGTTTTAGCATGACACTGCATAACATCTATCATGAGCATAGAGAGAAATGGATTATACTTTATATAGAATACCCAGTATAAGATTCCTATTTGCACTCAAATTTTGGCTAATTGCTCAGCAAGAAATCATCATCTGCGGTCTCAATTCACAGATGATGGCAGGTTTTTGGCATATCCAATAGGAGACTCACATTAGTATGTCTAGCAAAGGTCACAGGATTTAGAATTTTAAATGCACAAATAGGGTGCACTAAGTTTTTAGGAGGTTCCAGAATGTTGGATCTGATGGTGTTTGCCTTATCTCTTGTTATAAACTTTGATAATCAACTCAAATGCTTATATGCTCAAAGCATTGGAAATATTAAAAGCATCTGACATGATCATAATGCACAATAAGAAACACAAATAATTCTGACGTTAGACACTGTTAACTGTTAATTTGAGGTATTTCCAGAGAAGAAAGGTTGATGGATAAGTTATATGAAAATTAACATATCTACTTGGCAATCAAATATTGCCTGTTTTAAAACCAACAAACGGCGATCATCAATTGTAGGAGGAATTATGTCGCCATAGATCCTTTTAGCTTCCTCGGCAAAAAATTCAATGAATGAAGCCCCATAGTTAACCTGCAAAATAATTTTAATTAGAAATTATTTTATCATGGATATACATCAGCAAAGTACAGAAGCTATCTTGGGAGAAAGTGATTGCAGGAATCATTCAGATACCTCACCAAGTGACTCCTTTAAAGGTTTTCCTTGTTCCAATGTTATAAGTAGTGCAAGATCTTCTTTATGAGAAATGATTAAATCATACCTTCACAAACATTTAACGATAGAGTGAGATATACATGCAAAATGTCATCAAGATGTCAAGTAAAATGAAGATTATAGTAAGAAGCTGAATAACTAGAGTTAGTCGAGAGAAGAAAAAAGGTTTACAAGGGAATGATAGACATGAGTAAAAGGAGCACAAAGGTAACTTGAATATCAAGGTACTTTCCGCACATCTGAAAGAAAAAACAGCTCCAATTGCCAGCAGCATGAATGACAGAAATGGAACCACTGCTCTTTCTATAATGAGCAACTACAATTTGCAAAATTGATATCCTTGAACTGTGATTGAATGGATCTCAAGAAATAAGAAGAGAAGGGGCTTACTCATTGCAAATTGATTATTATTTTTCTTTTATAATTGAAATTATGATGTTTAATATTATATTGGATTTATTATCCAAGAGTTGACCAGTCAATTGGATATCATCAGCCGATTTGTTTGTTTTAGTAGCAGTCGACTAATGACCTCCAATCTAATTTACCTTATTAAACCGATTTCTTAAACCCTGATCTCAAAACCAAACCAAACTAAACTAACCGATATTTAAAAAAAACCAAATTTTCAAATTAACTGAACCGAACCGAACTTCCGATTTCGGTTAGTTCAGTTGGTTAATTCAATTTAACCGATATTTTAGTCAGCCCTAACTATATTGCTCTTTGTTTAGCAAATACAGGTTGCTTCATCACACATTTACTTGTTTATGAATTACTACACTTGGTGCTATGAAATTCCAATTTCTACTATTATACCATGTCATATACATTAGTTAAGAATTAAAATAATGTTAAGCTAATCATGTCGTTCCTTGCTAGGCACACTTAATTAGGTAGCTAAGCTTAAATCTGAAATCTTAAAGGCTTCTTTTACTTTAGACTTTTTGCAAGCCCACTAACTTTGTCACAGGTATTTGCTTATTACTAGTCAAGGTTTAAAATCTTGAACGTGTTTCGGTCTTCGATCAAAAGATATGCTTTCAAAACCTCATCATGTCGTGTCAATATAGTTTTGATACTTATTAGTTGAATTATTAATATTAACATAATTAATTTTACTTAATATGCATAATTTTTAATTAATTTTTTATTATAATTAAATTTTTGGTTAATAATTAATTATATTGTTAATATATGTTTGTTCTTTTGTTTACCTTTGTTGATTAAGTTTGATCATCTCAATTTTTACAATTAAAAATATTTATACTCTTTTTAGCTTTAATCAATTTTTTTTTGTTGCACAATAATCCACACTTATAATTTATTCAATTTGAGGTAATGAGACTTTCTCTAGTGCTTTATAAATGTAAGCATGTTTATCTTTTAAATTCTGCAAAATTAGAGCATTTTCATATTTGAAAGCCTGAGTCTGAAAAGTTTTCATTGTTAATGATATAATCTTATTTGCAATAAATTAATATTTTTATACTTTTTTAAAATTTATTTATGAGCATTTAATAGAGCATTAAATATCACTTTTATATTTTATTTGATAAAAACTTAAATAAAAATTCATTTGAATGCAGTGAAATAATTTAAAAATCTATCATTTAATTTTGATTTGATTTTATTCCTCCGTGTTACTATAATTATTAGGTGAATGAAAAATAAAGAGATTTTAAATTTTAAGATGTAAAACATTATATTTAAAGTTCTAAACTTGATTTGAACTTGACTGGATTAAATTGTAAAATTTTAGGTTCAAGATTTTTCAATAAAATCATATTCAAATTTGAAAATAGAGTTTCTTTCAAAAAAATAATTTTATCTAAATAAAACATTTTGGAAAAAATAAATAATTTTCTAAATTTAATTAAATAATTTTTCATTTAATTAAAGTCCATGTTGAACCCTAGATATTTGTTGGTGTTAGAAGTAAAACTGAGAAAAGACAAAAAGGAGAAAAGAAACTCCCCATTTAATCAAAGCATCATGTTAAACCCTAGCTATTTCTTATCGCTTTGTCACATAGTCTCTCTCAGTCCCTTCATTACAAAAGTAGGAAATCAAAAACTATTCGTAGATATTAGGTACCAAATTTTATACTATTTAAATTTTTATATTTTAAATTATTCTTTAAATAATGTAAATAACTAATTAAGTTAAATCAACCTAATATTTTAAGTTTTATAATTGAGTGGAAATTGATTTAGGATTAACTAGAGCTCATCAAGTAGATATGATGATTAGGACCAAGTGGGTTCAAATTAAACTCAATTTGAATATATTTTGGTTTATTTAAAACTAAACCAAGTTTATATATAGGAAAATTTAGTTTAGCCATATACTTATCCTATCGCTTCCATAGCAAGCTAGCCTGCCCTCCCTCTTGTTGCCCACCACCCAAAGTCATTGCGCTGCTCTCCTCCTGCAGCGGCTACTATGCCAACCACCTGCAATGGCTACTTGCACCCACAAACATTATGGTTGTGTGTCTGCATCCCTAACCATCGCCACACCCATCGCATTACACCCATTGCCTGCAATTGTGACAATTTCCACTCTTCATTACACCTCTCTCCAATAAGGTAAGGTCTTCCTGTTCTCATTCTCTCATACTTTCCAGTCTTTTTTTTTCTATTTCTATACCTTCAATTTCTGAAGCTTCCCGTGTTGAAGCATCCAATTCTGAGTGTTTTGTGTGTCGATCAAAAGAATAAATGGTAAATTTACTCATGCCAATTGACACGGCTCAACAGTTGAATCCTTGTTGCTAATATTCTAAACAATTTCACATTGACAATCATACCATGATGAACATACATACATGAAGTACCTCTCCTTTAAAGAGCAAGCTGGAACCCCAAAGTATTGTGTTACTTACAAACCATAGGGTAACCATGAAGTATAGTGCCTAAAAAAACATCCTAAGGAATCTTTGCTTGAATTATTACTCATCTTTATATTTAATTGTTGCATGATAAGCTACTGCTTCTACTGCACTGCACATTGCACACTACTGCATCCTTATCAACAATTTCCTTATCTGGCATCCCTTCTATTCTTAAATCTAGATTTATTGAAGGTGAGTAATAGAGGTGTGAAATCAAGATATAAGATTGCTCTAAGACACTCCGCCACTAAATCCATCTGGAGATTTTTGTTTGTGCATCATATGTTCCTCATTTAGCACTTAGTTCATTCTTTTATCTTTTTCTTTAAATTGTTCAGCATGAACTTTAAACATTTCAAGTCAGAATATAAATTTATTATTTATTGCTTATTGATCTTGTTATTATGTGCTCATTGGTGCTATATTTTAGGTTTTCTCAGTCCTGAGCTTATTAGATATCAACAAAACTTTCAATTAATTGGTCACTATCAGACAACAACCAAATAACAGTAACTATGACACTCTAATTGTTGAACCTGATTTCATTCGACAAAGTTTTTAAGTATCAACCTGAGCTCCTATTGGTTTTAGCCAAAAAACAATATTGTACTATTGTCATGCCTATATGTCAACATGTGATTAGTGTGGAAGGAGTTGCTTTAGGGAAGATGAAGTGGCAAAAATGCTTTAACTTGAGGAGGAAATCTGAATGAAACAGATGTCTTGTGTCACCTTGCCTCATGTTCATCTATTCTTCCATCACATGCATCTATCACAAAAGAACATTAACAGGGTTTCGATGGTTGGACTCAACTAGATTTGCATCTCTAATCACAAGAGTTAGAGGAAGCATTGTGCATCTAAGAAAAAGCTTCCTGTCTATCTGTCGTGAGAGATCATTCATAGAGTTTGGATGTTGGTTGGATGTAGTTCCACAGACTACTTAATATCGTACGTTCAACATGTTAATCAACCAACAGAACAATATGTTTCAAATGTGCTGATTAGTATAGAACAATATTTTTAAACTCTGATTCCATATACAAATTGCTTATCGGTCCAATACCCTTGGTGACAAAAAGAAAACCCAATCTTAATGCCCATATATGGTAATAAATGAATTAAAATACTCTAAAAAGCAAACTTTTTTGACCCTTGATTGAAAGATAAGATGCTGCGAGGAATTATGTTTAAAAAAGTCAAAAATATACATCTTGGAGAAATAGAAGAACATTTAAAGATCCTAAATTAGGAACTAGAACAACCAATATATCAACATGCAAGATGAATATACAAACAAGAGTTATTTTTACATGTGGACAACCATTTGGGACATTTTATAAACAATGGCAAAATTAAATGAAGAGGGAACAGAGCTGTTTTTCTAAATTTCTGCCCAATACAAACAACAAAAATGAAATATTGTGGCGAAACCATGATATGGCCGCCATTTAGATTATATTATATAGATTGCAAATCAATTTTATATTATATAACAGTTAGCTAAGAATGAGGAAATTTCCTTTGGGATAAAACAAAACTTAAAATCTCGACCCGTATCGAGGTTTCGATCCGCGATCGGAATGATATGGTTTCGATATCGTATCATGGCATAATTTTTAAATATAAAATACATAAATTAAAAATAAAATTTTTAACTTAAATATT
>JBAMHZ010000002.1:3882021-3892080 GCA_037177395.1 Alpinia galanga | reverse complement strand
GTTAATTTGGAAATTGTGAACTTGTGTTGAGGAATTTGGATGTTGTGAACTTGAATGTTGTACATGTAAGAACATTTAGATGTTGTGAACTTGTAAATTTGTTAAGTTAATTGTTTAAAATGGTTTCCTTAATTGATTATGTATTACAGGATATCGAATATAAATCAATGTTGTTTTGGAAAATCAATATCATATATTAGCGACGATTAATAAATATTTTGTCCCTAACATATCTAGTTTGTGACGATTTTTTATTTAGTTTCGTCGCTAAATTACCAGTCGACTCAACAGTCGACTAAAATACCTTCTGTAGCTGGCCAAAATATGGTGAGTCACTTGGTGTATTATACGACTAGACTAATACTTTATATATTAGTGATAAATTTGTATAGGTATCGTCACTAAATTACCAGTCTACTCAATAGTCGACTAAAATATATTCTGTGGCTGGCCAAAATTTGGTGACTCAACTGGTGTATTAAAGTAGTCGACTGATACTCCATATATTAGCGACTATTTATCAAATATTCGTCGCTAATAGTTCAGTCGACTAAAACACCTTCTGTGGGTGGCCAAAATAAGCACATATTAGCGATGAAACTATTTTATTTTATCGCTAATATTTCTATATTTAGTGACGATATTTTTTCTAATTCGTCGCTAATAATAAAAATTTTTAGCGGCGATATTTTGATTTTAACGACGATTGTTTTATTCTCGTTAATATTAACAATGAATCTTTAATAATCTATCGTTAATATTTGTTAGCGACAAGCTTATTGCGACGATAATAGCGACGAAATTATTTCGTTGCCAAGTATAATCGGCGGCGATATTTCAATGTTAGCGACGAACTTATTTCGTCGCTATGTTACTGTGTTCTTGTAGTGATATAGAGGATGAACAAGATAAAAAATAAAAAATATTAGTGGGAAAATTAAAATTATGCTATTGAGAAAAACTTTAAGATACATTTAAGATAATGTAAATATATATTTAGACAATCAATAAATGTTTTAATTTGTTAATATGAAACTAAATAAATATGCATATTAAATGAAAAAAGGAAGAACAAATAAAACTTGATAATCAACGATAAAATAAAAAAATATTTAAAATATATATAATAATATATCCAATGATATATAAAGATTTATATAACTATTTTATTTAGTGGGATAAAATTTAATTGTTATTATTGTATTTTATTTTAACAATTTCTTAGAAATTATGTAAAAGAATAAAAAATTCCAAGTGTTGAGGGTAAATTTTGCCTAATTATTCGTGTAGGCTCGAATATGATCAAGCCCAAATATCTGAGAATCAATCCGGCCTACAAAATCACCGATCCAATCGTATTCCGATCTGCGAGCGGTTTGAAGTATGGATGAGGCCGGTAGGGTTTTCGCTAGGGGAGTTCGATGGCGGCCAGGTTGAATGCCATAGCGTTGTAGATCACTGGGGAGAGCCATGGCTGTAGGATTGCTAGTCGTCAAAGTTGCCAAGAGCATGACTAATCCCCTCCGGCGTTGCATTCACTCTCACTTCGGTGAAACTCTGTCCTCCGCTGCCGTCTTCCGCTGCATCGGATCCCTTCATACGACCACCTCCCATCTTTCTCACTCGCTCGATCATCGTGGCATTCCGAGTTCTGCTATCTCTGACTCCTCACTGCGCCTTGGCCTCCCTGAGTGCGTCTCCTCTGGGCTCCGTTCCGGCAAGGTCAGCTCTCCGTTTCTTATTATTTATTTAGACACTGATCTGAGTGTGTTCTAGTTGATTGATTTGCGGGGAATAATGTCGATAAGTTTTGTGCTCAATTTTAGAATTCTTTTTTTGATGCCATAAACTCGGGTGTTTTTAAAACTGAGTCGCACGAGAAGTCAACTGGTTTGTTTCGATGCTGTGAGGGAAAATTAAAAGGTATATTGAGAGAGAGATTTTATTGTTATTGTTTTCATGCTACATCAGATGTTTTTATGGAGAAAAATGCACTACCTGTTGATTGCTTGGTCTTTGGACTTATTCGAGGGGTAATTTGTATACCAAGTCTTTATATTCTTATACTAAGACTAGGTCTTCAAATGCAGCTGAATCTTTGAATCTTTTCACTGAAACCTTTTCCTCAAAGATCTTTCCATTAATCCGGACCTATGGTTATTTTTTTTCCATGTTTCCCTTCCTTTGATAATGTTAGTCCTCCTTACCTCTAGCTTTAAGGAGATGGACTAGATCTGTATGATTTCGTACCCAATTAAATTTATGCTCATTCCCTGCCTCAAATAGATGAATTTCCAATTCTTCCACTAACAAAATTTGATGTTATAGTAAGAACTTAAGGGCCATCAACATCTCTAGATGATAAGCAAAAATATGTATGCCAAAATGAAGATTATCTTTGCTAAAGTCCAATCACCTACCCATTAAACCAAAGGAACCATCGATAATAGAGCCTGCCTACCTTATGCATAGGGACAAACACAAATTCGATGGAGCAAGAAATGATCCAAACTAGTTGATTTCATGAAAGTTAAAGGTGGGGAGGACTTTCCCTTATCGAGGGAACTAGTAAGTGATAAACTTCCATGGAAAAAGAGAACCCATTAAATCGAATTGACAAATTAAACTTGGATAAAAAGAGGAAAGAATTTAGAGAAAAAGGTTTAGATGAAAGATGCAAAGGCTCGTCTATGGTTTAAAATCTAGCTTCAATAGGAAGATGCAAGACTCAGCAAATAAATCACGTTTGAAGACCAAACAATCAAGAATAAGTTGTAATTTTTCTATATAAAATACACTTGTGGTTCAACCTCAAATTAAGCAAGCAATAACAAGTTACTGATTTCTTTTTCCTTTCTTTCTTCTCTCTATTTTCAAACTCTTTTTTTAAAACCCTCGAGCCTCTTAGCATCCTTCATCATTTCTCTCTTTTAATCCAATCAAGCTACTGGTATAATTTTTCCTTGAACAATGCTAGTGTTGTATTTTGATTGCTTCTCACTACTGTTGATACTCGCCACTTCCCCCCAAAACCTACTGCCATCATCACCATTGCCGCCCAACCCCCCTTATTGTTACCTGTGGTGCCTAATTTATTGGGTCCGTAATGATATTCTGCAATTTTCTTCAGATCCCTTGCAAATATCAATTTTCAAGAAAATCATCATATTCAGCCTCTAATTGCCATCGATGTATTTCTACAATGTTGCCTTTAGGCCTCTAACTGCCACCAATGTATTTCGTTTTCTTAGTTCATTAATCTATACAAAATTCAAAGTACATCCAAAATTCTAATCAAATATTTGTTTATACTTCTTATCAAACAATTGTGTTATGTGAGCATTTTTTTGTCATTATCATCCTTGATCAATGAATGGAATGTATGCAAACCTTCCTATAGGAATCACAAATGCCTCTAATATCATTTCTTGTGGTTTGAGATCACTCTAGGGCCGCTTACCGGAATCAGCACTACGTCAAGGATCACCAGTAATGTCAATCCCAATAAAATAGATTCTAGAATTTATATTCTAAAATGGTCCTTACCAAAATTTGATGCCTTTAAAATATGAAATCGCCTTCACTTTGAACCGATTTGGTGGAATCCTTGTTTCTTGTCATAGAAAAGCACAAACACACAAGAAATAATGAGAGCAATATAATGTGGTTTATGTAAGCCTATCCAATAATAGAAAACCAAATCTATGTGATACGAGGGACAAAAAGTACTTTGAAACTTGGGTGAGTCACTGCCTACATCATGCACAATAGTCCTTCAATCCTCCTTAAACTTTTCTCTCGACACTGTTGGAGAAAATAAGCACCTGTAGTGCACCCAGATACTAAAAGTTCTCTCCGAAAGGATAAACCTCATCTCTACAAGCACTTTAGTATTCCACAATCTCTACATCCAAAATAAAGACATCCTTAGGCTCTGAAATTCTTCCACAATGAGAATATGCATCCCTTATCGTCCATCTGAAATCTTCTGGAAGTTGCTAAAGAGAATCCAAAAAATGGGTTACTATGCTATATAGGCCACAATTACACCCACTTGGGTGTATTAGCATGTGTGGCTGTGCTGGGCCTACACCATTGTTGGAGCCCAACACTTTTGAAATGGTCTCTTAATGTGGTTTTAGAAAAGGAACATTAGGTTGTTTTTTTATGCATCACTTTATAATCAATGAGTTGATTCTCAATATAAACTAACATATAGATGTTGTCATCATGAAGTTGTGTTAGCTCTACGTGTATCATGTCCTTCATTGGGCTTTATGCTATATATATCACCATTAATATTTTTCTCTTAAATCACTTTTAATTAGATCGAATAGAGTGGTCATGCCTTTAGTCTCCTTTTACCTTTACTTGAGCTTTTTTATTAGTACAATCATGCTTAAGTAGTCGTTATCATAATGCTTTGATGTGTTTGGCAAAAAGTTTAATTTAGGCTTGCCTTTATTATTGTTGTGTGTAGGAAGTTTTGTAGGGACTTAGTAAGATGCAAGTGAAGCTCATGGAGCTTGTAATCCAATGAGGTTGTAGTGTGTAAGTTTGAAGTTTGAAAATAAGAATCATTGAAGCTGATCTTATCTAGTTGAGTAATTGGGATGGATTTTAGTTAACTAGAATTGTGTTTAGTCGATTTATGACAAGAATCCCATGATCAACTTTTTAGTTGACTAGTGAGGTTTAAGTTGACTAGAATTAAATAAAAACGTTGGAAGTTGGAAGTAAGTTTATTGTACTAAGAATTGAAGACTATAAATAGAGGGGCAAGAGAAGCTTGAACAACTTCAACAAGGCTATCATTTTGAAGCATTTACACAACTCCACTTTATATTTTATTACTACCTTTTGCAGTATGTTTAAGCTCTTAATCTCTTTATTCAACTGTTGGTTTATCGTATTTTATCTTATTGCTAAAAACTATTTTATGTGAGGTTTTTCCACCTCTATGAGAGAATGGTAGTGAGGATTTGAGAGGTGACTCTTTTTTAAGAGTCTATTGGCCGTCAAGTAAGAATTGGAGTTTTGAACCACATAAATTCTATTGTGCTAAAACTTGAAAATTTGTCTCATATCTTTACTATTTCCTTTGTACTTAATTTGTTTATTTGTCCTTGCAAAAAACATGAGAGAGAAAAATATTTTCCATTTTTATGTCAAATGCTATTCACCTACTTCCCGCTCTAGCTCTTCGGTCTTCCGATCCTCACATCAACACTCTAATCAACTCAACTTATCTAAATATATAGTTTATTGTTATCTTTGAGCGAATCTACCATCATAATGTGTCTTATAAATCACCTTTAGATCTAGTCACATACACTTTCGAGTATTAATATTTTTATTTTTTCTCGCAATCTTGTATATTTATCTTAAGATTCTTCCCTTTGCTACATTAACTTTTTGTATGGACTATTTCTTTAATTATCCAAAACCATGATTCACAAAGTATAGATGGCTAATCACACAATACTCTGAACTGCCTTTTTTTCCTCTACCACTATTTGTTATGTTATTGGTGATAGCTTTATCAATTTCTAGTTGTTGAATCATGAACCTAATATCCACCCTTTAAAATATTTTTGCTTTTTCTAAGTTTCTTATTGTTCAACTACATTTCATATGTTCAATTTAGTTATGCTTAATTTAAAACATTTAGGCTAGGTTTAGGAACTAAAGAATTTTGAATTTACAGTTTCTGTTTTGGTGGAAATTAAAAAAAAAAATAAAGAAATGTATTTGGCATAAAAGTAGTCATCAAAACTGAAAAATACTTGTCAAAAGCTTTAAGAACATTTTCATCAAATTTTCCAATTTAATAACTACTTATAACCATTTGTATAGATTATTTCCTATTTTTCTAAAACTATTAATGACATTGACAATAACGAAAATTTGATAATCATTTTTTCCTTTGCTATCCATTTACATGTATTACAAATTATTTATACTTTAGTGTACAAAAGTAGATATATAAATTGTCATATCAAATAAAATAAAATGATAGTTGTTATTCTTTTAGCTTATAACTCTTTCATTTTTATATTTTAAATTATTTATTAGTGGCATTATCAAGAATAAAAAACTTGATAGTCAACGGATCTTAGTCGATGAAAATAAAAAATAAATTTATATCGCATATTTATAATTATATATATACATATTCTCAAGAATATGCTACTGAAATGTATCACTTTCTCTTCTACCAAATAACATGTCATAATTTTCAACTATATTAAAAAAAACTTTGAGTTGATCTAGCAAACATGCTTATAAACTTTTAGGGTTTGAAAATTGAAATACATTTTTGTTTCTCGAAATTTTCTTTTTATGCAATATAAAATTTCAAAACATTTGAGATTGTTCGAAATACATTTCCCCCACTTGGGACCTTAGTTTCTAAAGCTAATAGTACTATTTTTTTTTTTGATATTGTTCCTTGGAACATAATATTTATTGATATTTGAGCAGGGAAGTAGGTCTGTCTCATGTGTTTTAGGTAGATATGTTTTGATTTTGGTTATCGAATGAAGGGTAGTACTCTTCATAGTAAGATTCTAGAATTTTGTATTTTTTTATTCTAATATTTCATGGAACAAATTATTATACTTTTCTTAAAACAGTGAGCGAAAGTTATTAATGTTATTTCCTAGATTCTTGTGTCACTTTTCAATCAAACACAAATTATATACCACTAACTGATTATTTGTCTCTTGACAATATTCCATGAGACAGCATCTCAGATAATGGTACATATTTTTTTTTTATAGTCAATTGAATGAATAATTATTTGAAATTCATCTCTGCTGACAGCAAGACTTATAAAGTGCAGGTTTTGCAAAATTCAAATTCCAAGAATGCAATGGAGTCAAATATAGGGAAGAACATCCCTTTTGCAGAGAAACGAAAATTCCTCATTAATACGGTACATGATTTTCTTAATTTTCTTTTGATAATAGTTATGAAGGAATCAAGTTCCAACTAAAAGCTTTGTACATATTGATACACAAGTAATCCAAAGCTTGAAATAAGGAATTGTCCTTACCAGTAATGATATGGACAATGAAATTTCCATTGTTTAAGTACTGTTTAACAAAATAATTCTTACAGTATAACATCTCCCACTAAAGTTGGACAAATTAAAATTGGAGTTTTTTATTTCATGAGGAGCTATAGTTATTTATATATTGGCAAAAATGTTAAATTTCTCCAGCATATCACATGTGTCACATCTACTTTCCTGATTATTCTTTCCTAGCTTCTGACCCTTCAAGAATCCAAAGAAGCTGTATATGGTACCCTTGATGCTTGGGTGGCATGGGAGAATAACTTTCCTTTGGTTTCACTCAAAAAAGCTATTTTTGTTCTCGAAAAGGAGGAACAGTGGCATAGAGTTGTGCAGGTATATTTATTGAAGTACTTTAGTGTTTTTAAGTGAAGCCATAATATTATTGTACTATTTTAGCATTTCTTTTTTATTATTGTGCATCCATTTTCAGCTTGCAGTATTGAATTAGATCAACTCTGATCTTCTTTAGGTGATAAAGTGGATGTTGAGCAAAGGTCAAGGAACAACAATAGGTACATACGAGCAACTAATTCGTGCATTAGAAAAAGACAACAGGGCCGAGGAAGCTCACAGAATTTGGATGAAGAAAATCAGCCATGATTTGCATTCAGTTCCTTGGCAGTTTTGTGATCTTATGATTTCAATTTATTATCGGAATAACATGCTAGAAAGGCTCATAAAGGTACACTTTCTTGACATATTCCCATTGACAAATAGGTATTTACACAGTATTTAAATTGTTTTCAAGACTTTATTCAGGAGTTGTGTAGTCCGAACATAATTTTCTTTTGATGTTTTGAGTTGATTATGGAGTCAAATAATTCTAGAAAATCACATTTCCTCTCTATGCTATCCCAACTGTGCAGCTCTTCCAATCACTTGAATCGTTTGGTAGGAAATATCCAACTAAATCAATTGTCAGGAAGGTAGCAGATACATATGTAGTTCTTGGTTTATTGGAGGAGAAGAATAAGCTACTGGAAAAATATAATAAATTATTCAGCGAGGAGTCTGATCAAACTTCCCGAAGCTTTCGGAAATCCAAAAGAAGAACCAAGGGAAAGGATGATAAGAGAACAGGTCTGCCACAACTTCTGATTTTGTTATCAGCAACCAAACTTCTGAGTTTCATAATCATAATTGTTAGAGCTGGTTAGGTTATAGAAACCGCAAAAAGAAAAAATTGTTTAAAACATATATCCTGCATATTTTCACAAGCTGCAGGTTGTGTTCTTCCCCTGGTTGCCAAAGTTCCATTTTACAAAATGAATATAAGTGGCGTGCATGAATTATATACACTTTCTTAGTGTTTTTATTAAAGTTTCATGATGCAAGATACCATTCACCACAAAGCAACAGCCCGTTTGGATAGTGTGCTCTCACACATAAGCATATATCCTCTTCTGCGACAGAAGTAATGGGAAACTAGAGAATTGTGCTTACCTTGTCAGTGTGTTTTGCAATAGAATGTGTTTTTGCATTGACATCTCACTGTTAAGGAATCCATATAGGACACGTGGTATTACTATTTTTAGTTATATTTATTCATCAATATGAACCTTTAAACTAATACAGTGTATGTTTCTCTCTAGATGTTACAAAGGCTTTGTTAGATAGTGAGACCTGTTAGAACTTTGATCCTAGCTCAAACCTTGATTTTGGGCGGTGGACTAGAGGAGATTAAGGTGATAAGAGCCAGTGGTGCTGTTGTCAGAGTTAGGTTGAGTTTGCTTGAATTGGATTAAGTTTGATCAATTTGGATGGAGATTGACAGGTCATTCAATTTTGCCAAGCTCAAGGAAACTTGTTTGAGGGACTTTAGGCCAGATTCTCAATCTTCATGATCAATGTCTTATGAGATGGTGTGAGTCAGAGTGGTGCTCGAGGGCAAAGTTGACTTCAGGGAAATTGGTGGGTTTGACGTGACATGAGTGTTTGTTCATTGACCAAAGTGAAATTTGAGATGTCTGAGGTGGGGAAAATTTATCGACTGTTAGCTGAAAATTTGAGTTGATATTCCTAGTCAATAATAAGATGACACACTGGTGGCTCTGACTTATAGGCCTTAAAATGAGTTCCCAAACTAATGAGAAATTACTATGTATTGTGCAAAAGGCGATTCGCTCGCCCTCAGCGCCCCCGCCAACTGGTCCCATCGCCAACACGAAAGAGGTAAATCACGAGGAGCACTTTGTGCCCAACTAACGACTAACACAGCAGGAGGGCAAGCACCCAAAAAAGGCTTGCAACCCTCGGGGATTGACCCTTACTCTATTGTGCAACTCTGCTGCTACACACTACACGTGTTGTAACCATCATGCACTTGTGTATGATGAAATAAATTTAGGAAATTTTTTTATGTTTTCCACTTCAAGCATTTATGAAACGCAACCGAGCACACACCTCATGGGTTGGATATTTTAATAGTGGTATCAGAGCCAAACGTGCTTTGGCATAGTCGTAAAATAGTTTACAAGTAATTAATAGTTGGTAAGAATTTGAATTCTGAAAATTTTTCTATTTTGGTAATAATTTCTAAATTTGAAAAGTTTCCTAATTTATTAGGCAAATTTTAATTTTTTAAAAAATCCAAAATAAATTAGAAAATTATGTTTTCAAAATATTTTGTAAATTTGAAAAAATTTATTTAGAAATATTTTCAAATTTATTAAGGAAAAAAATTATTTTTAAAAAGTTTCCTAATTGGTTAGAAAATTTCAATTCTGGATAGTTTCCAAAAATAATTTCAGAAAAATTCTAAATTTGAAAATTTTCATATTAATTAAGAAATCTAATTTTCCTAATTAGTTAGGAAATTTAAATTTAGGAAATTATTTTCTAATAATTATATTTTCTTAATTGGAATAGTTTCCATTAATTAAGAAGTCTAAAGTTTTCTAATTTGTTAGGAGATTTAAATTAGAAAATTATTTTCTAATAATTAGATTACTTAAGTAGAATTATTTCCAGTAATTAAG
>JBAMHZ010000002.1:3859314-3876237 GCA_037177395.1 Alpinia galanga | reverse complement strand
TGGGCTTGGGTCCTCTCTTTTCTCAAATGGGAGAGGAAAAGCATATCGACCAACTTCTCTTGTTAGTTTTTTAGATGACATCTTCTCTGGCTTATAAACATCAACGACGCGAATATGAGATACCCCTTCGCCCATCATTGCTCTTCATGGAGGCTCTCTGGAATGAGGTTGTAAATACCCCATTCTTTGTCCTTCTTTTGCCCACAAATCCACTACCACCTTTTTTTATCATCGCAGCCAGTTGAGAAGAAGTTAAAGTAATAGATACCTCTTTAGGAGTAGAGGTCCTAGAAGGAACTCCTTGTGGTTGCATCTCCACGTCTTGCTCGTAATGTTCCCACAAACGGTGCCAACTAATACGACTTAGATTTTTCAGTTCTCTGAGATGAAGCAATGATGGGTTCTCTCCAGGTCGCAACAGTAAAGATCTCTGATCTTCTTCCCTGCCAAAGTTAACACTATATCAGATAGCCATCAATTTCTCAACTAACGACCCTCCGATGCATAAATTAGAGCTTATTTGTGGAAGAAGAATAAAGAATCAAAGAAGAAGAATATAGTGGTAATCACAGTAAATGAGAAAGAATAACCTAACCTGCCTTTCTATTGTCCTCTTTTCCTTTTATATCAGCGACGAAACATCTTTTTCCCGCCCTTTCTTTCCCATAAACTTTGTCGTGTAACTGACAGGAGGTGTCTGTTGTGTTGAGGCCATCGTGAGAATGTCAGGTGGCATGGAATGACATTCTTATTAGGCTGTTAAAGGAATACCCTTGAAAAGACATATTCTTTTATGGCATGAGGTGTGCTCGTTTGATTGTTATAGTATGCATGTAGTGGTCCCCTCGACCTTTTAGTAGTCTTATAGGTATAAACTCTAATAACTTGCATAAAGGAATCTTCTGAGCTGAGTCATTTTGCTCTGGCTCAGTCATTTTTTCTCTCGCCAAGCTGTTTCCAATTAGCTCGGTATGTCTTCTTCCGAGCTGAGTCATTCTACTCTGACTTAGTCATTCTTCCTCTTGTTGAACTGTTTCTAACTAGCTCGACATGTCTTCTTCTGAGCTGAGCCATTTTACTCTGACTCAGTTATTCTTCTTCTCGCCGAGCTGTTTTCAACCAGTTCGGCTTATCTCATTTGATAATCAATCATTCTTAACTTAGCTTTTTATTATAAAATATAAATATAACAATAACATTTATAGTTTTTATAAATTTGTGATTTTACTTTCTTTATATATATATATATATATATAAAAAGAAGCTTTGGTGAAACATTAAAAAAAAAGAAAAAGGAGCCTAAATGAATTTTTCCCAGATAAACTAACTACATATACATTTAATATTAATAAATAGAAAAGTACACATATGTTATTAATTTTTACACGATAATTAGTATGTTGATTTGATGTATCTGAACAAACTCTTCCTCTTCAACTGTTCTACATTATTGTTTCCAGCGCAATAGAAATGCATTTGGATACCATGTATACAAATGCGAGGCGAATGATATATAGTTGGCAAAAATGACATGTAATTATACCTTAAGTGAAATACACATAGGGCAGCGGTAGGATCTGCTAATACGATGATTTTATATTTTTTTAAGTGAAATATAATTTTAATGCATTTATTAAAAATTTAAGTTAGAGACTCGTATTATTATTGTTGTAGTAGTATGTTATGCGTGTAGGTGTATATTATTTAACATTGACATTTCAAATTGAAGTGTAAATAGATCAAAATTAATTAATCATTTGATAAATAACGAAAAATTAAAAGATTAATGATCTAGTAGTGGACTAAGGATTTGTTTCTTAGCAAAAGACATTAAAAAAATATAAAAAGTAATATTTTGTGTGTATTCAACGTGGATACAATTGCACCCCTGAACAACTAGCATACTAAAAAGTGCATGAGAGTATGGCCATGATAATCAGATACAAATAGTACTTTCAAATTTATTAATCATGCCAAAAGTCAAAAGCAGGTGGTCGAAAATCTAAATTGTGGTGGGTCTTTATGTTGGCATATCCGTCACTCATTTGCCGCTTAATGTCATCGGTTCGTTCAATTGAATTCCGACTATAATTTGATTAAACTTCAACTTTAATCAGATCGTAATTAAAATCTAGTCGAATTACAGCCTCAATGCATCTCGATATCGCAGCCACCATTCAAACAAATTTCGACTATGATTTAATCTAAATTTAATCACGATTCAATTAAAGTTAAAGTCATATCAGATGACAATCAGATTTCAATCGAATCATAGTTGAATTTCAATCGGATTGTAGTTAGAATCCAACTGAATGACAACCGCGACGTCTAGATGCGTCACAACAATTCAGCTGGATTTTAAATCCAATCGGATCATGGTCAAAATTTAATTCAATTACAGCTGCCACATCGAGATGCATAGCAACTACAATTTGATTCAATTTCGATTACGATTCTATTAGAATTTAACCATTATCGGATGACACATATGAGTTTAAGATTTAAGAATTAGGTCAGTGTGTGCATGACGGTGAAAAATTAGATAAATTTGGAAATTGAGGACACGGTCATATAAATAAATTCATCGCTCAAGTTATTAACATTTGCTCTCGTTCCTTCTAAAAACAAAGTCGCGAATAGAATCCACAATGCCGTTTTCACACGTTTTCCACTGCTTTGACTTCTCAGTTCTCCCCCGCCTCGATGCATTCCATTCGGCTTAAACTAAAATTCCAGGATCGTATCCAACAGTCATTTTAGGATCATGCCTCAAACAGCCGCATCCTACCCTCCCGGTCACTTCTCAAGCGTAGCCTCGCGCTTTTAGGCCGTTCGATGTAGCGGTCCAATCCGATCCATCAAATTGTTCACTTTGCGCATCCCGACTTCGCACGGGAAGCAGAAACAGAGCGTTGCGCTCCAGTTTCGAGGGTCTCTTTACGAAGGCATTTGCTCGAATACCTCGCGTTCGATTCGATGGACGATCCCCAACCGCCGGAGCCACCGTCCAATGGCGGTGCGGCCGCGCCGATGGATGCAGCGGCCGTGCATTTATCCGGAACAAAGCGGCAGCGTCGCCCTAGCGTGCGCCTTGGGGAGATTGGCGACCAGTCTGCTGCCATCCCCTCGGATCCCCTAATGCGGCGGCCTAAACAGTGGAAGCTTTCAGCTCCCGGATATCACGCCAAGCCCCGCTTTTTCCACCATAGACTACTTTCCAAGTCCCGTCAGATTGCTGCCAACCTTGACTCTGGCGGTGACGACGACCCGGGCACCCTCCCTCCTCAGCTGCCGACTCTGCCGGACGACGGAGTGCTCCTCTCTGTCGACGACAGCCTCAACTCGCTTGGGCCGGGAGTAAGTAGGGTCCGCGGTGATCCGAAGCCGTGGCAGGGTGCAAGGCGGGTTCGATCCAGCTGGGTCTTGAAGGCGGATGAAGGTATGGAAGGCGCAGATTTCGAAACCGGTGGCGGAGAGGATGCGGAAAATGATGGGTTGCCGGAAGGGTCTGATAGCCCGTCTCGCAGGAGGACCAAGGGAAGGGTTAGGGTTTCGGATAGTAGGGACACCGGTCCTGCTGCAGAAGGAGAAGCCCCTTCAGATGTGAATGGGGGAGAATGGAATAACTGGAACGGGCTTTGGCGTTCTGAAGAGGATGGCGGAGTGCGGTCATGGCTCAAGGAACTGGGACTGAGCAAGTATGTCCCTGTTTTCGAGATACATGAAGTGGATGACGAGGTGCTGCCGTTGCTGACTCTGGACGATCTGAAAGAGATGGGGATTCAGGCTGTAGGCTCGAGGAGGAAGATGTTCTGTGGCATCCAGAGGCTAAGGAAGAACATGGAATCTTAAAAAAGCAAATTTCGATGAACTTGATGAAAAGGCATGGGAGAAGGATTGCGTCTTTAATATATAGATGTGTAGGTGAACTTTAACTAACATTAGTCTTCTTTAATCTTTTTCGGGTTCATATCGCCTTGTTTTTTGTAAGCTGTATACCCTGGACTCTTGTAGAACAAGAAGTTTCTCACAAAAGCTACTTGAAATCTTGTCAAGCAAATTAAATGAGTGAATATGATAGTTCAATGTACCACAAGAGGTTCAGACTCAAGTATGCAACTTTTTCAATCAGTTCATGCTGCTTTTTTAGATTATTTGTTGCTGATAGTGGTATGGCAGAGCTTCTAGTTGGGTTTGTTCATCCTTTGATTTGTTTTTTACACTTTTATTTGTTCTTGCAATGTTTGATGTTAATCTGTGACTTATAGCTAGTGTTATCATATGCAATAAAATTTAACTGGAAACCTACATGCTTATTATTCATCTGTATTACATTGGCTTTATTGGTCAAGTTACATGAAATCTTATTTTATAGTTTCTGAAAAAAATCATGACCTTAGCATGGACTCAATGTCTATGATTAGCATAAAACCTGTTCTTGGATACTTTTTAATTCAGTAAGTTCATATTTGCTGCACAAAATCACTAATATTTGATGCATTCTCAAATTGATTATGATAATGTTTCCATGTTCCACACTTATACATTATGAGTAAAAGAACTTATTTTCAAAGAGATACACTAGCATTAATCTGCTGAGTTTTGCACTGACACAAAACTAATGCGAGAGATAAGCTCTTCTAAGTAACACTTCAGTAAATAATTAGCTTTATGCTGTCCAATTTAATGAAATAGTTTGTTTCTCTGGGAACCTTGTAGTAATGGAGAAGAAAGGATAGGGCCATAACTTGGCAAAATTAAAATGTGCAATGGAGCAGACTTGAGAGGAACCTTACTGTTCCATTTCCTTACTCTCCTTTAATATGAGCTTCAGAACCATATTAATACACACAGTGATAGGACTTGAGAGAAATCTTATCTGTCCATTTCATCAATTTCTCATTTACAATGAACTTTTAAAACAAATGTGGAAAATCTACCTCTGTTCCAAATCCCTGAAATTAGTGAATAGCGCTTAGTCAAAAACTTATTGAACAGTTTAGATAGATTATCACATGATCTAGTTGTGTTCTTTATTCACTAGAAAATTTGGTACTAGTGGTAACTTGGTAAACTTTTCATTGGAACAGATTTATGCAGAACTAGCTGATTTTATGTTGCATTATGCAACATACTAGGATAGTTAAACCTTTTGTTCACTTTTATTTTTTTTTAATCTTTGTGTTGACCATGATGTGTTCCTACAACACAATAGCTAATGTGTGACTATTTCTCATTCAGGGCAAGGCCAACAAGGTTAAACCCTTCCAAAGATGTTGCCTTCCAAAAGTGGCATTATATGGATTTGAATCTTTGCACATTGGGAAAAGTTCTCCAAATCTAACTCGCTTACCACTAAACCAAACAAATATAGTCCTTTGGTTCATTTTGTGTTGGCTACATTTATACTCTTTCTGATTATGATATAAAACATTGTTACTGATATCCTCTTCATAAGCTTCTATGCTACCACATAGGCTGATTGTATGTGGGACTGCTTTGCAACCTTTTATGGATGCATAAGGATTATGCAAACTACATCAGTTCCTAATCTATTAACATCAAGTCATATCCGTGTTAATATTACTTCAATTAAATTAATTTTTCCAAATAGATAAATGAGAAATGTAATGTTTCTATTCCTTTATCAACATTTAAGCTTACATTCATTGTATACTATTCTAAGCTGAACTGAGATTTGACATGGGTAATTTAATTTTAAGTGGTAGATGTAAGTTTTGTTGGTTTAATTAAGAATGGTTTAATTAATCCAGATATTACTGAAGAAGGATTGGTGAAGAATGATTTGATATAGCTTTATATATAGCTAATGTAGGGATAATATCCAAATGGCTGAAACATATAGATGACACTAACATGACTTCATAGATTGATGGTAGTTTTATTTATATTAATTGCTTATGTTGATTATTTTATATTCTCATGTAACAGATGTAGACTTGTAATTTTTGGCACCTGATATCAGACATCTTTAATGTAAATATTGCCAATGTAAGCATGGACCACATTTGCACTAGGACAACCACATACCAAACATAAACATGGACCACATTTGCACCAGCAATAACCATATTCCACAGTTATAATTCTTCAAAGATCCTCGCTTTCAAGAATGCTACCAGCAAAATAACAGCTATTCATGCATTGACATTAGTATGTCTTACCGTTTCTCTATAGGAATTTTAGAAAATAATGATGTTTTTAATTTGTTAAATAATAGGGGTCCATTGTTTATAAAATGTCAAGTAGGGACTTTCATAACTAGCATTTAGTTCTTTTTTGTATTACTAATTAAATTTTTTAGAGGTGTTTTCCATATCTAGTATTGTTTTGGAGGCGGTTTTAATGCCTTTTTGTTTTTTGGGAGGTTGGAATTTAGAATTTCATTAGTTCATAGTTATTTCACATTAGTCTTTTAGCCTCTTACTACATTTAAAAATTGTAATCATGATATTCAGTTTAAAGTGATAATCTAGTGATTAAGTTCCATTCTCACCATTTCAAAGACAAAATCCATATTGTTGTAGATTTTTGGTGCAACTTAAGGTTAGTGTTATTTTGGGTATAATTTGATGGCTTCAGGGTCTGATTCAACTAATCTAGTTCAAACATAGACATTCTGGTGCTCCTTTATGTGATTACATTGGTGCCTTTGATATTTGAATCCGAAAACTTGGCGGAATGAGAATGCCTCGACAATATTGTGGTTTGCGGAATCTGGAGTGTGGACAATCTTTTAAGGTTGTCTTTAGTCAGATATTGATTGTGCTACTAGAGATTCATAAATGAACATTTTCCAATCTAATCAGCTGATTTGGCACAAGAATAAGATCAGTAGTAGCCAACCAAAGTTGTGTAAAAATATACCCAGATGATAAAAGTGACTAGTGGCAGAAAAGAGGAATTAGAATTGGAGAAAGTGATGGAGAGTATTAAGGTTATCAATGTATATATCAGTCTCTTTCCTATCAACTTAGCTTTTAGGATAAAAATAGGTAGCACAGATGAGAAACTTGATCAGTGCAATTCGTGACTATGTACCACTTTTGTCGTCCAGTTTTGCTGTAAGGCAGAGTTGACAGATGTGGGATATGTGAGGAACTTTATGTTCTTGAATTTGGGATCATTTCCAGGGACGGTTCTGAAGTAGAATTACTGCCTAGGATCTCATCTTCGGATCATAATCGATGTTTTCAATTTTCGTGATCCTAGTGCCCTATGTTTACAGTAACCGGTTGGTTAGTGTCAAGAGAATTCCCCGCTCCTGATAAGAAAGAAGATAATTAAATAGCTTCCTGATTGTAAATACTTCATTACTTGTAAATTAACCAGATATACACTGTTCAGTTGATCAATTACAGCAATAGTCAGTTATACAAACTACTTAACTATCCAAATCTCCTGTTTAGAGATTCAGACCACCCAGCTTCATGTGCAATAAAACTGCATAGCTAGCTATACCAATGATGCAACATAAAAACTAGTAATTTGCTGCAGTTTCACTTAACTAACATTTTCACCGCATATCAATCCACCTTGTGTTTGTCTGCTTTATTGATTGCATGGTGATGGTGAATTTCATAGCTTCTGCTCCTAATTGTATTATGTCTATTTGCCATGTGTATACTCAGATAGTCGCATTCTCGCTTCTGAGATTTGGAAGATAGCATCAGAGGTAGTGAAAGTTTTGGAAGGTATTCTCTGTAGTAGCACTCTATCTTGTAGTATGTTAGTTATTGAAATTCAGAACTGGAATGCTGTAATTGTTAATTTCTTAGAAGTAAGATCAAACAGCCCCTTTTACATCAGAACATGATTTCCTTATTCAGCAACGGATAAAGATGTAGCATAGTAGAAATATTGTCTGCATAGAATTATAGTACAATAATGGTATATCTCTTTATTTGTTTGTTAACTATGAACAGTTTCTTTGTTCTTCTATGGTTCCTTCTCTTGTTATGGTTGACATTTGTTGGTACCTCTGCCTCTCTGTATAGTGTTGCTTCCTCTATGAGGTTGGCAATATAATACCAGCTTTGTTTTGTTGTTGAACTTGATTTGTTCTGATTGATTTAGGACATGTTATGGTTTTAATCTGAGATTGCCAGTAAGGAAGATCCTAATCAGTTGCTTAAATAGTTATAATCCAATATTGCCAGTGTTAGATAGAGCTTTTAAACCACTTGGCTGCATCATAATTTTCCAAGATTTCCTTGAGGCAAGCCTCTGATTTACTTTCCGTTCACTTCTCATACACTTAACTTTTAGGTTCCCATTTTTAGCCAATTTTCACAGAGTTGATGGCAACACTTAATAGTTTTACTGGCCAAGGAACACAAGCTAAGGGTTGAAGTGCCTGATGGCTACTTCAATGTGGATACAAGGCTTGTTCTTTGGACAGGAACTTCTAGTGTACAACTTTAACAAAAATACTTACATTAATATAGAACTTTAACTCTCTCTTTCTGACCTCTCAATTCTAAAACCCTTGCTATGACCTACTTCTATTGTGCAATATTCTATCAAGAATAGTTCCAATTTGACTCCAACAATTCAAGTTTACTCGTAAATTATGACCTTCCTCATTCTATGTAAACTATTCTTAGGATGGGATTGTGACTTCCATTGCATCACTACCTCCAAGCTGAAGAAGACCAAATTGAATAGTGACTCTCTTGTCGTCATGGTTTGAAATCTCATATTGTGTTAAGCGAAATAGTTGAAATGTATCGTTTCAGTAAATTGCGTAAACTCGATTACCATTCAGTACAAACAATGTCACCTTCGTATGTTTCATTTCTTTCCTACTTCAACCTCCAATATATCATCGGCGTCATGATCAAAACGTCAATATGATTCGTTCCAGTTAAAGGCTGAAATTTTGGCACGGCCCAAGATTTTATGCCTTGCTTGTTGTAGGCCTTGGAGTAGTTTGGTAAGATTAAAATTCACCTCAAAAATTTCATATTCAATTTGTTTAGAAGTCTCCCTGACTCCCTCTATTCCTCGATGAATAAAATAGTATTTTGTTGTTACTATTGTTTCGTTATCATTTTGTGGATGTCTATGGATGCATCTCTCCTATTATAATCTTATATTTCTAACACAATTGTTACTTGTTGAATTTACAACTAGAGAACTGAGTAGTATTTGTTGGCTTCTCCCCTGTAATTAGCAATAATCAAGTTGTTTTAATGTTTGATCGATGTGTTTAAGTTGGCAGTTATAAGTTAACAAGTTGGATTTTAAGTGCAGGTAAGATAATTTGTAGGTCTTATTGTGTATGTCATAATGAAAGACGACTCAGTATGGACTTCAAGTTGAGCAGTCATGCAAAGTTGTTATTCAAGGTGCTAAGGTGTCGAGAACAAATACTTCTTTTCTTGGAGAATTGAAGACCATGCAAACCATGTATTGTTTATGCAATCTTTTATTAGGACCATGCAATCTCATTTATGGATGGATGATAGCTTAGATTGAGAGCTTGTTTTCCTAAAGTTATCTCATGTATTTTTATGTATGAGCCTTGTACCTAACAATGTCATTAATTGAATCACCGTGTGGATTTATGTTTCAAAGTATAACAAATTTCATATGTTTCATAGTATAGACCTTTGGGACCCAACAATGATATGGTTAAGTATTAGTTTGATGATTAATTATTAGTTTGATGAAGGGTGTTTACTTTTTTACGAATGGGATGTTTGAGCCTATGCTAGTTGATTGGATTGTCAATATATTCGGCTTGATTGTTTCAGTTGATCGAAAATTGAATATGGTCAACTTGTTTCAAGATATTTTGTGTTTGAAAAAACCATCAAGCATCATTCAACTGGATGTGAACAATATCATTGGCTCCAACATTTAGATCTTGAATGTTCATTCAACTGGAAGTATAACACCTTTTTTAGGCGAACGCACGATCATGGTATACAAGCTTTCTGGATCTTATTTAAGGGATTATTCTCTATAAATTCAAGCTTTCATTTTGCAGATTAGTGCTCCCAAACAACTCCTAAGCATGAAATCATTGACTTTAGATCTTCCAAGTTCTCAGGCTCTAAGTGATGACCTTTTTTTTTCTCCCTTGTGTTTTTCTGCATTCTTTAGGAAGAGAAATAAGGTTTGATTAATTTCTTGCACTTTATTATTTTTCGTTGAGAATTTAGTTCCTAGGGTTCTAGGAATTTAATGTGGCCGCAAAGAGCAAGGTGCTCTATATTTTCGAGTTGGTCAACTAAACAATTAATTGATACGTAAAATCAATAGATTGAGACAACTGTAGAAATATTGAAAGAAAATCATTAGATGTCTCAGATGCTATAGTAAATTAGTCAACTGGATAAAGGGATCAATCAACTCAAATAGTTGTTTCATGCCAAGCAATCAACTATATGTAGGTTTAGTCGATTCCACTAATGCAATCAACCAATTGAGGTAAGTTAATAGTCTAACTTATTGAGCAAATTTAAGTAGATAGTTGTTGGCAATAAAAGCTCTAAAAGAAGTGTTTCACTTGGAGTATTTGACAACACTTACGTGCACACAAATGAGACAGAAAGTAAGCAATAATAAACTAAAGCAAGCCAAGAGAAAAGTTCCATTGTGTAATCTTTTCTTTTCTCATATTTGTTTTATCTAACAATTGTATTCTCTTATTGGATTGTACAAATTTAGAATTCTAAGAGATTTTTTCATTTTCAGAAAGTATCATAGAAAGAAAAATATAGAATGATTCTAGCGGTGGTGACCATCGATGAATCATAGGTCGTTTGTCAAGTTAAGAGAAAACTAAAAAGAAAATATATAATGGAGTGACATTGTCTTCCTTTTAACTCTTATTTGCATAATTTAATACTTAAATTTATCATTGCAATTAAAGGATTTAGGAAAAGAACAAAGCCTTAAAATATGAATTGAGAAAAAATAAAGCTAAGTTTGACTCTTTTCATGCTTGGTAGGCATGGTAACTCTAGAGTTGGAAATTTTGGTTTAGAAAATCAAATTTTGAGAACTAAATTTGATGAGTTTACTAATAGCTCTGGGTATCTTAACATGGCCCTAAAAAGACAAAGACCAAGTTATAATAGAATCGATTTGAGATACAAACCAATGCATAAGTATAAGAGCTCTAATCACTGTCATTTTATAGAGTTCCACAAATAATACCTTAGAACATATGAACCCTTTAATCCATGGAATGCCACTATAGAAATTAAAGCTACAAATGTAGTTAGGAAATGATTTCCAAAATAGTACGTAGCAAATTCAGTTCGACTCAACTTGCTTTGGGTTTTAAAAGCTTTAGTTTTATTATTTTTTGATCTGGTTATGGTACGCCAATAAATAAGGAAAGAATGGTTAGGTCATTCTTTATGAGTTGATACATCAATTAGGTTTCTATTCTAACTGAATAGTTTATTAAATCATATTTGAATGGATAATTAGGATTTTATATGCTATTTATAATAAGTTGATTGATTCATGCTTAAGATGTCATGAATGTTGATTGTATATCTAGAGTGTAAATTATTGAATTGATGAAAAAAAGGGAATGATAGCCACACCCTTGATGCATACTTGATACATTCAAGCGTAGATTTGGTGCATGCATCATCATTGGTGTTCTAACTGTAAGAAAATTGCAACTATTTATCATATAACTATACTTAGATGAAAAGATAAGGATAATTCCTTATCCATCTCACTCGATACTTAGAATTACTGTGTGATTGTGATTGAGTGGAAGAATCATGTATACATGCATGATTTTATAGGCTCTTACACAGTGACGATGTCTAAATTATCAGTTCAGTTGTTTGTATAAAATTATCTTCATTGGTTAGCTATTCAAAGTTTGGTTAGCCTCTAACAAGACATTAAGCTTGCCCCTTATTTTAGAAGTGGTGTGTTCCCAAAAAAAATATATATATATATAGTGCAGTTGTTATGCAATATGATTTTTTAAAAAATTATTCTTATATCAAGATATGTTCTTATAATTAAAAACAGTATTTGTCTATGCCACGTTGTAGAGGATCCGACTTGAGAACAATTCTCATCCATTATGCATATAGGTTTAACTCTATTTTCACAAGGTATCCCTGATTCTGTGTTTATTATTTACTACATATTGTATCCATTTGTTCAATTTCGTCTTCACTCGATTGGAAACCAAAATACTACATTTAAAATGTAATAATAAATTGAATCAGTCAAATTGAAACAAGTAAAGCTACTGTTAATTTACTTCATCAGACGATCTTTGTCAGCTCAGAGAATTGATACACCAGCAAAGGAATGCTGTTATTTCGTGTTAACCATGATTGAGTAAAACAGATGTTCTGGGGAAATGTATTGTTCCTTAATGCAGTAAAACTAGTGATTATGTGATTATTTAGTTTTGTCCACCATTTAATCCTTCATACATCCTTGTATCAGTTATTTACAGTTTATCTGCAAATTTCCCGAGAACATCAGCCACTTTGTTAAGGATGGTGAGTAGTTTGTCAGCTTGTTCCCTCCTTTGATCTCTGTCCAGCTGAATGTTAAGCTTTTGAGCTTCAAGTTGTGCCATAATCACCGAGTTGTTCCTCTCTAGGACTTCAATTAGTTTGCTGTAAGGATTGTTGTTTATTACTTCATCTTGTGAAGTTCGATGACGCTTTCTTTCCTGCTGTGAAGATTTATTTTCAGAATCATTAGTTGGCAGCTCATCCTTTGTAATTCCTGAGATCCAAAATTTAACCATATCGTTAGTTCCTGACTCATCTGTTGTTTATTGCAGAGCCAAAGATTACTACGTTTTTCAGTGAATACATAAGATAAAATTTAGGGTTGTTAAAACAAAGAATTAGATGGATGTGAAGTTGGGTTTTGACAAGTGGTAATACAAAGAGAATAGTTAGGTGGGATGTGTGGTTTCCGTTTCACAAAATGAGGAGCCTCATGCCTTCACAAGGTTATAAAAGTAAACACAACCATCTTAACAGCATTGTTACATAGTTTTAGAGGTTTTACTGCTGAACCAAGGTGATTAGATGCTGATTTAGTGCTATTCGGTTCCTATTTGAGCTTGTTTTCTGGGTTAGATAAGCATGTAACGGATGGACCACCAACAGCTTGATCTTAGTTTCTTGAGTTCAAATGGGAGTTGATAGTGGAACTGGAGTTGAGTCCATCTTCTCTCCCAATCTTTACCGAGCCCCTTCAACCAAAAACCCTAACTTCACCTGTCTACCTCTTTTCTCTCGAGAGGCACAAGCAAACTCTTGGTGCCCCACTGCTTTTGCTCACTGCGCTTCATCTGCTCCCCTCCCCCACTGATGCCTGAGGGACATCTCATGCTCCACCTATGAGCAACCTCAACCACATACATGCTTTGTTGAAGTTGTCTCATCATTACTTGAAGCTAAAAAATCGTCGCCCACAACCAGCATTGCCACTCCTTGGTAACTCCTGCACCTCCCTCTTCCCCCAAAAGAGTAGGAAAACCCATCCTCCTTCCTTGTGTGAGCAATAAGGCTGACGTGAAGTCATTAAGTAGAGCACAGTTGGAATGGTCCCTGGTCATCTGATATTTCCACATTAGTCCATGATTCAATTCTTCAAGAACTCCCCCTAGCTCCATCAAAGTTGCTACTGGTATCAAAGCATAGTCCAAGTAGAATTGAGTTTTGATTAAGACAAACCAAAAGCATGTTAAAACCTTCACCAAGCAAAATCTAGAAGAATTTCCATTCTTCTATAGTTATAGTGCATACAAGAACCTTCCCCAACTTGAAGTGCAAGATGGTACATTCGAGTTTGTGTGAAAATTGAAGGCCAAATACCAGAGAGGAAATTAGTGATTTAATATACTTACTAATTAGAAGAATTGAAGGAGCTCACATACAAACAATATATAAGCAACTAGACAACCTATCAGTTCAAAAGAATTTCTTGGACTACAACTCCAACACAGGCTTTCTAGGTGAAGTTTAATGATGATGCAAAATAAATTTTGCTACATTTCTGTTTTTCAACCATGTCCCTATGAAGACGAAGATGAAGAGAAGGTATACATCTTCTAATGAAATCCATGAAAGACAGACAAAAAATAACCAAGAAAAATGCAACATTGCTACTCCACCAAAAGCCAAAGAACTAGTAAAATATCAGATAAACTTTAACTTGGTTGGCTTGGTGAAGAAGCACAAATCTGGCATTGTATTTTTAGTTGTTATTCAATGAGATAAGTGAAACTGTAAAAGCAACCTGCCTTATAAATGAAAAAAGTTTATAATATCCAAAGCATCTGATCTTATCTATATACAAAACAACTGAGAGATGAATAGAAGAAACATGATGAAAATGTTCGAGGATTGATCCTGAATTTTTTTTGGAATCCAAGTGACCAAGGATTAAAGAATGTTCATCTCTTTAAGAACATTAAATCATTTCTGAGAATATTCAAAATGTTAGAAGTTCAAGATAACAAACTTTAAGCATAATATGGGAATCAAACTAGTCCAAAGATTAAAGAATTTTTGTTTCAATAAAGACTAAATGGTTTGTCTGAAAATTCAAGATGTCTGAATGTGACCCTACTCAATGCCCAATAACAACAAAAATTACAGAAAGTTTTGATGAGACTATTGTAATGCTAAGAGACACCAACGAGAGACTTACTCTACCTGACAATGACTAACAAACATCATCTACATTGTCAACTTACCATTCAGATACATGCAGCCCAACACAAATCCATCATGGAGCAGTGAAAAGAATGCTAACAGCTTCGTAGATTACAATACAGGAAGAACCAATTAGGATTTTGTTTTAGTTGCACAGTGATCGAGCAATTTACTGAGCAGTGTGAAGGCTAATATAAGTTACATATTCTAACTAGAGGTGCAATTTCCAGTTGGCACTAGAGAAAACATTGCCTTGGTAACATATACATGTGAATACAGAAGCAATTTCCGTGTATCTAGTGGAAAACAAAAGCATGCTGCCAATAGCCTCACACAACTTGTTGCACGCAAGGTTTAATACAATTTGTTTTTAGATTAGTGTTAATCTTTATTGTGTGATTGTGGCATTAAACACCAGTTCACAGTGTTATCAAAATTTAGGTATTTTACTAAGGTTTAACAAAAAATAATAAGAAGATAAATTAAAATGAATATTAATATAATTGCACCAAATAGAATTGACGTCGTATGCTAAGCACTGCCCTAGATTCCTAAGGTACAACCCAAATATGGCTTCACTAGTAACATACAAAGATGAAGCCCTCTTAGACCATACTTCAAACTTTATCCACATATAAAAGAATAAGGACAAATTTAAACAACAAAACTCATGCATATTTCTCTTATGTACTCTTTGCTCATGAATGAGATTTATATAGAGTGTTAGAATATTCTAAATATATCTAGGGATAATTATTTCTTAACTTTATCTCTTGGAATAAGGTTTGATTTATTCCTTAGACTAAGCCTTAGGTTTAGTTATAAATAAGGCTTACTCCTTTGTTTTTTCCATGAAATAAAGATCATAGATTTTCCTTCTATGAAATAACATGGTATCAGAGCAGAGTTAGGGTTAGCCTCCTATCCCTCTTCCGCGTATCTCTCTCTTCCGCGAGCTCTCTTCCGCGAGCACTGCCTTCTCCAGCAGTAGCTTCCTCCGAGCTCCGTGCGCACGACTTCTCCACGCACAGATCCTGCTGCCTTCTCCAGCAGTAGCCTCCTTCGAGCTCTGTGCGCGCGTGCTGCCTTCTCCAGCAGCACCAGTCCAGCGAAGTGCTGCCCGACGCCCAGTCCAGCGCCGTCGCCAGCGCCGTCCGCCTCCGCCTCATCCAGCGAAGTCGGCGTCCGCCAACGCCGTTCCACTGCGCTACCTTCTCTTCCAGCGCCATCCGCGTGCTGCCGTCCGCAGCACTGCCGTCTCCACGCTGAGCAGCGCCTCCGACGCCGCAAGCTCCAACGCCTCTGACGCCGAGCCAAATTAGGTCAGCCTCTCCTTCTCCAGCGCCTTCTCCAGCGCTGTTCCTGCAAAGGTTTGTCCTCTCAGCTCCAAGCTCCTGCATCTTTTCCTGCGCGCGACGCGCGCGAGCGCTTCCGCGTTCTTCCTGCGCGCGACGTCTACGTTCTTCCTGCGCGCGACGCGCGCGAGCGCTTCCGCGTTCTTCTTGCGCGTGACGTCCGCGTTCTTCCTGCGCGCGACGTCCGCGTTCTTCCTGCGCGCGACGCGCGCGAGCGCCGGTGTCGTCTTCTTCAGGACGACCGGCGACGATTCCAGGCAGGAATCTCCGGAGTTTGTCGGTGTTTCCTTCAGCGCGCGCGGAGACTTCCTCTCCCGACCCAGGCGGCGGCGACGGTAGCATCTCCGACGGCGTCTGCAGCCCGGCGACGCCATCTTCCTCTTCCTCCAGCTGTGCGGATCCGCCGGCGCAGTCCTCCTCCGCGGCCAGAGCACCGGCAGCTTCCTCCGGGGCGGCAGCGGGAGATCAGTTTTGCAGCGGAGGCTCCATCCACAGCATCTCCGGACCTCTCTCAACCGACGGCGTGCGTCAGCTCGATCTTCACCTTCCCTGATCCAGGAACTGATCTCAGCAACAGATCGATCGCGTAGGAATCAAATAGACGAAAGCAGAACAGAAGGAGAAGAATCTGATCTCTCTCACTTTCTTTTTTAATCTGCGCCTGCCGTCTTCTCCACGCGCGGATCGGACAAAATCGGATCTGTCATGACGACCTACAGCACATCAAAACCGGATCTTCCAATTTTTACCAACCACATCACCGCACCGCTCTCATCTGAGCTCTTGGATGGTAAGAACTACTCCTCTTGGACCTCTCACATTGAGCTTTGGCTTGTTGGACAGGGTTATGAAACACATCTCACCCAAACCGA
>JBAMHZ010000002.1:3828802-3848016 GCA_037177395.1 Alpinia galanga | reverse complement strand
AAAGAATATGAATTTATTATTAAATATTTAAAGAAATAACTTTAGTTGTCAAAGTTTAGGATTTGGAGGACCAAAATATAATTTTAAAAATCCTAAACATCAAATTAGAAAAGTGTTTAAATTTTTTATTCCTAAAAAATATTTGATAAATCTTGTTAGCACGAATCTATTTTGGGTGCCAAAATCAATTTTAAATTACTCAGAAAATTTTTAGAATAGTAAATCAACAACAATAATCAAAGTCTTATCCCACTAGGTGAGGGTTTGCTTAGAATAGTCAACCATAGGAAATAAATATTTGATTAATGAGTGGTTGACTTGATATTACAATTTGCATGTTTAGACTGATATATCTGTTAATTCTGTTTGAATTTTTTGTGCAATTAAATTGTCTAAAAATATTCCTAGTCTAGTGTTAGTAGTTAAAATTGGTGAATTTTGAATATTTAGAAATTTTTAAATAATTTTCTAAAGAAAATAGTGCAGTTTTAAATTAAATATTTAATTTTCGAAAATGAAAAGATTTTTTCAAGAAAATATTTTTTTGTGAAAAACCAGAATGATTACTGTACTTGGTCAAAATTTCAAAAAAATTTGACATTTAAAAATTTTTTAGTAAAATTTTCAAGTTTACTAAGCTGCATTTTAAACTCAATTAATTTCTGAATTAACTGAAAAAGTCAAAAATAGATTTATTTTATTTTATTTCGACAATTATTTATCCCTAAATCCTTGGAATCCCACATTTTGATATCATAAAAGGGGGAGAAAAGGTTAAGTTGGAGTAAGATAATTTTAATGGCCAATTAAGAGGAAGAAAAAGACTAGGGGAAGTATAAATGCAAGGGGAGCCAATTATGTGCATTTTAATTATTTGCATTTTTTACTTTATGTAAGTTTATATCTTTATATAATTTTTTTTTGACACACATTAAAAAGGGGAGATTATTAGTACCCTGAATGGTTGAGCGAAAGATCATTGAAACTCCAAATGGTGGGAGCTACAGTTTTGAGATGTTGTCAAATAATTTTAAGTTAAGTCTTGCTATGTTACTGTTATGTATGTCTAACCGTGCCAGGACTTAAGAGAACACACAAATACTCGATAACTTAAAGTCTAATTGAGTATCAATAAGATTTTGGCAGAAAACACAAACGACCAATTTGGCATGGGAAGGGAGCCGACAGGCTCAATCATTCGAGGTACGAAGAGCTTGGCAGAAAAGTACCCTGGTGAAGCGAGAAAGATGCACGGGGAGTGAACCAAAAGAGCTTGATGCATCTGACAGATGATAAGCCTGGATGAAGTATACACAAGGTAAACTAATGAGTTGAATTGAGTGATTTGTACTCAGGACGAGTGAAAACTCAATTGAGGCTGATTCAGCCATAGTCGACCTGAGTTATAGTTCCGAGTGACTAGAACAAGGTTCCAGGTGACTGGAACTCCTAGCGACTAGATGTTATCAAGCAACCTATTGATTGTAACGATATCTTTGAACAAGTTTGAGATCTGAGCAATGGGAAGAACAAGTGGAGCATTTATCCAAGTGAGACAATCAAGATCCAAATTTATTGAGTTTTGGGCCACCGGAGTTGGTCAAGCAACCCGATTGGTGTCACATTAGCTAAATCAGATGAAGAACAACCTTTTCATAGACAAAGTTGGTAGCTGAGTCAGCACGGTCCGAGCAACTAGAAAAGTGTCACAGCAATAACCCGATAAATGGCTACAAAAGGAGTCAAGGAGCTCATCTTCAAGACACCAACACACCATGCTCTGTAATATCATTCTATGTATAAAAGGTTTCTCCACCTTTAATGCTTTGCTAAAAAGGAGAAAGATAGTGGACAACGTCGTGCATAGGCCTTAGACTAGCAATCTTAGAGATTGTGAACCAAGTAAACATAGTGTCTCCTATGATATGTTTATCATTATTTTATTAGCTTTATTCATCTAATGTGTGTGTAGCCTTGCTAAGTAATTAGCAAGAGAAAGAAATTATTTTAATTTGTAGGTACACTATTCACCCTCTCCCCCTCTAGCGATTCCACTATCATCTTATACTTCCATAAATATATCTTATTTAATCAGTGAGAATTAAGCTTCTACTGACCTAATTGGAATTAAAATACACACATTATAGAAACAATAGAGGACTCTAATATCACCCATCCTCTTTATTGCCATTAATGCTCTAGTTAGTGCTTCCCCTCTTTATAGAGTGGCGTTTTAACTAGTAGATGGAATCAAATGATGAGTCATAAGAAGCAATTCTACTTGTTTCTATCAATACAATTGAAATTGTATTAGCATTGATGACACTGACATTTACTCATGCCTACACAATGTCAGTAGAAATTAACAATCAAAACTACATGTTATGACTCCATTAGCCAATACCATTGGACCCTTAAAACCAGGTTGGTTCTTAATATGTATTGTGCTACTATTTATATATTGTTATATGATCAAAATTCTTTATAACTTTCTCAACTACCTCATATCTTAAGATCATATGTTTTATTTTGATGCCTAGTAATTTAGATATGATGGCATTATTTTTTAGCACTTATATGATCTAAATAATGTTTGGAATGAAATCAAAGAAGGTGACAAGTGATCTGGTCCATTACAATATCCAGGACCTAACAAGGCGTGGTACTAATAGCATGCCATCCTAGCAATCAAGATCCACCTCAGGCCATATTTTAAACACTGCAACAATTTACAAAAATGATATGAAAATGCACCTTTATTTCATTTTTAGTGAACGATAGAGAATTCCGATAAATATCAGATGTCATTGACTCTGTCATAAGCCTGAAGACCTTCTTGCTCATGTTTGTGATCATTACAACTGTCTTTCCACTTGTGTATATCCTTTTGATACCAAGATCTGAAGCCATTCGCCTCACATAGAGTTTTTTTAGCAATATCTGTGTACAACGAAGTAAAGTGGTAAGTGTTAGACTGGAACAGATAAAATCTTTAGAATTAAAGTTCTATAGTAAGTAACACCTCCATTGAGTGAGGTTCTTTTCCATATTGTCGACGTAACTGTTCAGTGAATTGCATTAATTTCCATATATCATCAGCTGCAGCTCTCTCTGCTTCCTTGATAAGTTCAAGAGGGTTATCAAGATAATTTATGTAGTCAGAGGAGAGGTGCGGTGTTAAATTTATATCAAGCTGGACAAACAAGGAAAAAAAACCAGGGCATACATTAAAACATGATCTCAAACGAATAACAAAAATATTTACTTTGGGGGAAAATGTTAGCACCTGCACGCTGCTATAAGGTTCTGGCAGAAGTCTATTTTCATCAACCTAAAAGAAAACTTAGCAATTTCAGTGTTTTCTTGAATTATACTAATAAAGGAAAGTCCGGTGCATGAAGCTCCCTCCGATATAAGATTCCGGAGAAGAATCGAACCACATTGGATCTATTATATGTCTTCTTGCATTGCAAAAGATTGTTTCTTAAATTATACTAATATTGTATTGAATATTGATTTCAGTACAATTCAATGGCATGATCAAAGAAGTGTCTGCATACCAACTTAAAACTTGAAAGATCCTATAGCCCAAGGAAATACCTTAGATAAGCTTTCAAAAAGCATCTCAAAGAAGAGATCAATCCCAACATTCCCAATATCACCCGACTGTTGTTCACCGAATATATTACCAAACCCCCTTATTCCCATGTCTCTCTCTGCAAGATGAAATCCTTTGCCTAGGTCTCCAAAATCCTCAATTGCAGCAAGTCTTTCCTGTGACGAAACAACCACCAGTCATAATGGTAAGTGAAATAGAGACCTTAAATTACATTCTTTAAGAAACAGAAACAAAATTGCAAAAATAAAAGTTAGAGTCGTTAAACCTTGAAGTTATAGGGAGTTACATTACTGAACCAATTATAACATAGAATCAGACTAAAGTTTCAAGCTAACCGAGATCTAAAATTTCAGGGAAAGAAATCAGGTGGCATAGTAGTAGAACACTCACTGCAGCTTGATCGGAGAGCAATGACTTGTCAGGATAGAACAAATATGCATAAGCTTCTTTATCTGATCTCCCAACCCTTCCTCGAAGCTAATTAAGAGATATTATAATGGCATATTTAGTACATTAAACAAGAGATTGAAAGACAAAATGAAACAGATTATAATAATTCAAAGAATTCTAGCATGGACATCCAACAAAATCTTCAAAATGTACAAGATGGTTGTTGGAACTGTCATCATAACTAAAAAGTCCATCTACACATCACCATTAACTAAAAAAAATGTAATACGCTTACAGCAAAGTTTTTCCTCAAGAGGATGATAATAGCAAACTTGTTGTCTTTTGCTTGTATGAGACCTCATACTAATGGAAATAAAGCACGGATGTTAGCTAGGCTTGCCATTGCATTTGCAAATCAAAGTGCATTTAGAGAATGTATTTTGTGTTAAAGTGTACTGTGTAAAGTACTTTAGTGTTGGGTAACACATTTTAAAATTGTTTTGCAAAGCAATTTTCACAATTAGGTAAAAGGATGATGGTATAATAAATAATTAGAATCAAATATTGTTACCAAAAATTTAAAATAAATCATAAATTTCATTATCTCATTTTCAGTGTTTTTGTTAAAATGAAGAATAGCAAGTTTGGTGACTGGCACCAAATGAAAGAGATCTGGGAAGCAAAGCAAGACATACATGTTGAGGGTGGATGAAAGAGAATAAAAACAAATCTAGGAAGAATATGAATTGGAGATGAATAACCACATCACACCAAGAGGAAGAAGAAATAGGATAGAGCTGTCACTACATATTTGGGAATCTCAAATATGGACAATGAGGAAGCGAAATAGAATTTAGAGGAAAATAGCCAAAAAAGAGAGAGAGAGAGAGGGAGAGACATGATGGAATCTCAGGCCACATTTTAGACACAAATGAGAAAGAAAAGAAAGGGACCACAACAGCAAGTGCTGCAGATGATGACCTGATGTCATCGTTGTAGGGAACAAACACTAAATCGTGTCCAAGGTACAAATCAAGAGACAAACAGACTACACAGGCAAGTGGCTTTTGCTGTTGCTCAACATTGATGATGCCAACACCTTGCATGAGTTTTGTCAGCAAAAGCAGTGTGGTAGACACAGAAAGCACCACTTATATCCCTAGGATCCATGAGGCAGCTAGAGTGAACATGTGAATAGCCAAAAATCTGAAAATCAAAACACCTCAACTACTTTTATACAAATTACTAAGGCTCAAATAAAGTTAAGAGTGGAGCAATGGACAAATAAGAACCAAAGCAAGGCCAACAAATTATTTAATATGGTTCGGACCTGAAGTTCTACTCCACGGCCTATTGACTTGTTAGGTGGATCACTCGTCAAATTTCCATAAAAAATTGTCCTACAAGAGATGAAGAAACTTGATACAAAATATAATGCTTTTTTGTTACAATGATAAAAATAAATATTCAGGGGAAAATTATAAAAAAGTATTTTGCAAGAGCTTAAAGATGGAAATCTTAAGCTCTTTGAATTTCAACAAGAGTATAATAAACTACAAAACAAATAAGAGAGTTTGGAATTCAGGCTGAGCAATATAATTCTTGTTGTGGTCAAGCTCCCCTATCTCTCTATTTCTTCAAACCAAACTTGATAAGTTTCACACGGATGCTAATCAATTCAAATCTTCTCCAGTCGATTAAAGTGTTGATCAGGAAAGCTTTATTTATTGACTATTATTCTTCAGTTGACTCAACACCTTTTCAATCAACTCAAACCCATTACAGAAAATTCAACTCCAGTCAATTGACTCAATTGGATAAGATTGCAAGCTCCTCTGCAATCTTAGTCAACTAGAACTAGATTCTAGTGAATCAAAGCAAGTTTAGTCAACACAAATCCAAGTCAAACAACTCCAACTCTTTCAGTTGACTCAGATAACTATTTCTATGAACATTATCCTGTAGTCAACTTAAATCAAATAGAAGGCAACTATTTCTGGTTGTCCTCTCTATCTTTTCATATGCCCAAATCAACTTAAATCACTTTAATCAACTTAAAATTCATATTCAATCAACTTAAGTTGAAATAAAACTTTGAAATCAAACCCTTCTATCCTTGAGCAAAACTATTCTTGAGCAAAATGTAAATAGTTGACTATCAAATCAACTTGATTGTTCAATTGACTAAAATAATCCTTAAGTTTACTAAATCTTCTCAAGGATCTCAACTTGACTTGAGATCAAGCTTAGTTGCCAACTATGAACAAAAACACATGTTCCTTGGTCGAGTGAATGCATAGGTAAACATTTACCCAAAATCCAAATTACAGTCATTTGTAATCTCTCAAGGCTCACTTGCATTGGGGGTGGGTGGGAATAGCACAAAAAGAAAAAAAAAATCTTTGATGAGACTATCATTATTTTAAGTACATGTAGCAAAAACACACATTACAACACACAAAAACACTTATTTTTCACATGGTTCACAGAACCAGAGCTGCTCTCACTGAAAATCCACTACCTTTCTCCATTTTAGCCTTAGCCAAGGTTGGAAAACCTTCTCAGTTTTTCTAAATGTCCTTATAGAAATATCAATATGAAATGCAGAGACAATTTAGAAAAAAATGTATTGAAATACAAATAAAGAGCACTTTATAAAGATGCCAATTGCAGCGGAATCTATATTTCTTGGCTTCATTGGTGTTGATCTTGCTTTTAATCGCAGGCAAGAAGAAGGGTAAGAAACCTCACAGAGATCAAGAACATCATGCTAAAGTACAGCATAGATTTTCTGAAAAACAGAGAGAAGCTTCACAGAGGATAATGATAAAAAAGCAGCCAAAAAATTTGTCTACGCGAACAAGTACTTTTATAATTTTCACTATCGGTTAACTATTCATGCTCTATCAATTGTTGTATATTTTGATTTTATCGTATCCAGGAGTATTTGACAAGTCTTAAACTTAGGAATTGAATCCAATTGCTTACAGTCGACTGTGTGTTCCTACAATTGATGTACTGCTAAAAAGTTAACTTCCAGAGTCGACTTGCAAACCTTCTTTTTGATCTGGAATATAAGCAGTCGACTCTGGAAGCCGACTATACGCCTATCAAGCAATTTGCATTTGTACATCTGACACACCACATTCGATCACCACAATCTCTTAAATATGGTCCAAACATTAAAACCATGTAACACACCTACTTAGGTGGATTACATCAACATTTGGGTCTTCCTCATCTGCCAAGAGGCTTGAACTTTGAGTCTTCCTCTACCAAGAGACTTGACCTTTGGATCTTTTCAAATTGTTGGTCTTCGTCTGCCAACTTTAACTTCTCTAAGCTCAACATTAGTAGAGTCATAATTACACCTCCACCTACAATTAGTCAAATCTCTGCATCTACACATTTGATAAATATATCAAAAAACAAGTTGCAACCCCTTTACCAACTATTTCAAAATAAACTAGTCAAACTCAATCACTTAGGGCATGATTGCACCAACAATAACCTCTTTTTAATATTTGAAAAACAACTTAAGTTAGGGTAATATATGAAAAATAGTCCTTAATTTTATTTCACAATTTCCAATTATTTAGGGTAATGTGAGATAAACGCCACATTTTCTACACATTTAACACATCAAAAAAATTACAATTAAAATATAGGAAAAATTTATGCATGCAAGTTTAATCAAAAATATATATTGATGCGGCTCGGATTTTTGGTCCTTGGAGATGATATAAGGATAGGGTTCTCTCCAGGCCGCAACAGTAATTTTTCCCTGTCAACATTAACACACGTCAGAAAACTGCCGCCGGGATCCCCAGCTTCGGCCCTCCGATGCTCAAGTCAGACAGGGAGATGAGTAAAATAAAATATAAAGACAGTATAAAATTGCAGATAAGGAAAAGTATTTAATGCAGTAAAGACTGATAAAAAAAAAGAGAGAGGAATTCTCCCTCGTATAGCCCCTGTACTGCCAAGAATATACCAGAACCTCCAGACAAAGCCCATCTCTCCGCCACAGTCACTAATAGGACTGGAAGCGATATAAAGTGCCCCATCGTGTCCTACTTAGATAGAGAAAGTAAATGGCACACCTCTTTCCACTCTCAGCAGTGGAGCCTCCTTGTTGGTATAAAGCACTTTTGAAGGATCTGGAGGGTTTGGGTAATGCAATGCTGGCTCTGATGTAACGACGAGTGATGTTTTTGCATTGGCAATCATAAAGATCATACCCTCTTTATCTTCGACATCCAGAGGCCCAAAGAAATCATCCACTTCATCAGATAAATTTAGGGAGAGATAATTGCAAGTCGTTTCTAGTGAACCACCATGATTTTGGGGAAGATAATAAGGTTGGAGGAAATCAGGCGGCCTCAACAGACCTAACGCCCAAATCATAGTCATGTTCTTTGTGATATTCATTGGCACATCATACTTCTCATCAGCAGAGGCTAGAGGGCACTTGTGTCAGACAAAAACTATCCCATATCTCAGATGACCATAGATCAATTCAGTATTATTAACAAACCCAATTGGATCCGACCCTTCATAAATTGTATTAGGACAAATACCTTCGACCATGCTATCCTTGTGAAGAAGACATTCACTAAATTGTGTAATGTGGTGATCTTCAGCAAAGGGCGTACCTTCTTTAGTGAACCCAGAGACAACAACATCTGCATGGAGCATATGTGATGGCGAATCGGGCTTCGCCCATCCAAAGCTCATATAGTACTCCGAGCCAATAGCTGCTTCTAGATCAACCTCAATGGAGTCTGATTCAGGATATAACGCCACCGAAGTCTAAATCTGGGAGACAACGTGAGGCAAGCAGAGAGCTGGAGTGCCGCCTCCTCTTTCCCCGGCGACCGCCGGACTGCCATCTTTCCCTTCCGAAGTCTCCTCCCCGGGCTGCTGCCCTGCCTTTTTCCTCTTTTTCCCTACCGTCGTTACTGGACTCCCCCTTTCCTAAACCCTAGCAGTGGCTTTTATCTCTTTTCAATGGGTCGGGCCCTAACCTTCGGCCCATGGACCGGATCAAAAATATATTCACAATATCATATATAAAAAAAAAGCAACTAATCAGAGCACTCTTAAGCTAATCCCTCTTAAGGTATGATTTTTTCTATGGTATAAGAGTTTTCCTCTGCTTATTGTAAGCATCTAACTCTAAAAATGTCACTGTTGCACCAATAATATTCTATAAACGACATAATATTCAAAAAAATCCACCACATCAAAACAAGCTGCTTAGACTTAGCCATTTGAAGCACGGTAGCCTTGCTTGTGAGATAATTGAGTGGTAAGTATTTGGGTCCAAGATACTCTTTTTGACAAAGAAGTCACAATAGAGATGATGCAAACTAGCTCACGTTAGGAGGAAGTTGGGGAAGATGAGTTTGTTAGCTAGTTGGTAGAGTAGATCTAGATAACAATGGACAACACGATGGTTGCATGGGCAACAATGATAGCTCACATGGCATAGGTGACAAGTGAAATTTTAGTGACCATCCACCTTATCTTGAATGTAGAGAGGCACAAGAAGGCATGGAGCAGCAAGAGATTGATGTGTGAACAAATGTGTACATGGAGTCACCAGCCATAGAAAGGAATCATGAGAAATTTGCAAAACTTGTGCTCATGGAGAAAGGAGCTACAGATGGATAGTGATGATTTACAACACTTTGTTCCTTGCTAGATTTCATATGGACAAAATAACTAGTAGAACAATTTGGAGATCTATTGGTGGCAGCAAGGTAGGTGGAGCTTATGGCAAGAATAGAAGAGGTGGATGAGGGAAGGTTACTACCACTAAGAGATTGTTCCATGTTGGATCTAACATGAACCAAATAAATAGTAGAACAATTTAGAGATCAATTGGTGTTAGCATAATAAATGGAACTTATAGCGAGAAGAGAAGAGAAGAGGTGGATGAGGAGAGGATGGCACATAGTCTCTTCCTTAGGGGAATGCCTCTTTAAAAACCCTAGATACTAATCAACCAAGTAGAATTTAAGGAAAAAATATTATGTTATATCACATAAATAACCAATACAGGGTGTAAAATCAATACGCCTAATTAATTTAATACCTCAACAATTAATATACTATTTTATGATTTTCTTAATAGATAAACAATAACATTCATTCAATATAATAATGATTGTAATATATTTGTATTTCAGAATCAGTCTCTTACAATACAAGGTAAGACTGCCTACAATAGACTCTTCTCTGAGACTCCATATTAGCGGGAGCTTCGTGCACCGACTGTCCTTTGTAATATATTTGTATTATTTTATTATTAATATTAAATTAACATAATGATATCATTTAATTATTTAAAATATTATTTTGATGATTAATTATCATACTATAAAATATTAAATAATATTTATGATATCATTTAATTATTTGAAATATTATTTTGATGATTAATTATTATACTATTAAATACTAAATAATATTTTAAAATAATTTTCTATTTTTCTAATATCATTTATCCTATTATTGACATATAAATAATAACTTAAATTTGTTTTATTTTGTGTAAATAAAATGATATTATATTTGAGCATTCATTTTAAGTATTAAATGTTATCTTACAGTTATATAGTAAAATTATATTTATAATATTTTAATATTCAATTTAAATATTTACAATATTTGGCATTGATATTTTACTAACTATTCAGTTTTTAAATTAATTGTTTGATATCTAAAAACTGCATTCAAAAAGCAACTTGAGGAAACACTTTGGCAGCCACATAAGAAAAGTAGCTTAGGAGCTAGTGTGCTTCTAGTAAAAGCATTTTGAACATGAACTTATAAAACACTTTAATTTAACTTCCAAAATGTTTTGACCTTAAGAGCAATTTGGAAAACCACTTCTAAACCCACTTAAAACTATTTAATGCATGGCATGATTATGTATCACAAACATCAACAACTACAAAACATGAACACCAACTATATGAGCTTAGCTGCATTGACTTATCCCACCATTGAACATGATTGCTTCTGAACCAGAGAAAGAAAAATAAGAACCTGATATATTTGTGCCAAACCAAATTTGTGAACATCCTGAATTATTATGGTGTTAGCATTCTGAATATCAAGCCCACTTTCTACTATATTGGTGCAAATAAGAATCTGGATTTCTCCAAGGCAAAATTTCTCCATTGTATCTTCAAGGTGCTTTGAGTTTTGCTGAAAAGAAGTGATAAAAGTGTTCTTTAGAATACAAGGCAATAAAAAACAAATAGAATATTATGACAGTTTATATTTAAGAAGCTAATAGCTTACGCGAAGTTACCCAGATTGATTTTTCTTCTAAAATAAATTGCTCATAATACAATGTAGATTGGTTACGAGGATCCATGGGGCTTGAGATTGACATCTGCAGGGAATTGACCTGCATAATAAAAGTCCCTTTGGGACACTTATACCCCTCAATTACTGATGGCGCTTGAGGGGATATCTCTGTCCAAATGCAGAAGGGGTTTCAGGCCATAACTCCCCTTCGTCAAAATGATTTGGAAAAGGATTCAATGCCAAGGACTATTGGGTAGTTGCTGATAACCTTCATTTTCTTATGGAGCATGAGGAGATTAATGAAATCATGAATTGTTTATGGATCTGCTTCCCTATTCAAGGAGTGCTCATTGACCATAACACCCACCCATCAAAATGACAAGGCAAAATTCGAAGCACAGAAAAAAATTGATCACCTAAAGGCAAGAATTGACTGCATTATCTACCGGTACACTTGGAAACTATTTTTTTCTAATTTTCATTTTTTAGGAAAAAAAATAATATAGAGATCATGTTTGGAATGACTATAACTGCCAAAAAAAAATTATTTTTTCTAAACATGTAAAAATTCTATACTTATTAGAAACCGTTTATCACAACGATTTTTTAAATGTTTTTATAAAATATTAATGACAAAGTAGTAATTATTTGGAAATATATAGAATTATATCTATTTTTCAAAGTTGCTCTGTTTTTCCTTACATTTTTATAATGCTTATCTTCATTTGTAAAATTTGGTTTCTTGTGAAAAATTATATTATCATCTCCTAATTCTTAAAATTTACAATTATCTTCCTAACATTTTACACAAACATATTTGCGATTTAGAGGCATATCACCAACAATATTATATTTCAGTCCTTATATTTTCATTTTGTTGTCATCTCTAAAAAGTTTATTTTCATTGGAATAACATTAAGATCCTCTATTTTTTCTAGTTTACAAATTTTAGTCAACATGTCTCTCAGTCATCACTTGTCACTAGAATAATATATCTTACAACTTTGATGCAGGGGCTTCGAGAGACCATGACTTTTGATTCGGATGGAGTCGTAGGTTGTACAATGCATCAAATTGAAGCTCTTTCAAAGATCTACAGTTGGTTACCGAGTTTACACATAGTAGCCTAGTTTCATGCCCAAAAAATATTGTTTAAGGTTTTTTCAAGGACTCTGAAGAACTTTAGTCCTTTATTAAGGTTGTTTTCATCTTTTGTATCATTAGGGCTGTGCGACTATTTAAACATTTGCTTAGTTGATGTTAGGGAATTTTTAATTTTTTTAGAGTTACTAGAGAAAAATTCTCTACATTTAGAGATCTCCTATGTCTGCCTATTAGACTAGCCCTATAGAATAATCACTATTCTATCTGGCGTCAAACCTTTATTCTTTTAAAAATACATTTGACACCTTTGTTTTCACACTTCTAAATTGCCTCTAAAATATTTTCGTTTTTCATTTCACCCTAAATTGTTTAGTTAAATTTCATCCTAATGGCACAAAAAATTTATAATTTTCCCCTTCATTTTTTATATTTTTAATTTCATTTTAGAAATTTCCCACAACCCTTAAACCACTCTATAGTTTTCAAAATTTTCCCTTTTTTAATTTTTATTTTACCCTAGAATATTTTTATGAAAAATTCCATTTTGTATTGATAATCTAATCATCATGTTATGATACTTAATTTTTTATGATGACGATGATTATTTAATATGGATAGTTGCTTTATCAAATTAATAAAATTAGTCACTTGAGAATTACCTATTTTATATATTTTTTGATATAATTTCCACAATAATAAATTAGTTAGAGTATCACAAATATTATTTATACTATTGAAATATCTTAAATCAAAATATTTTTATTTCCAAAGAAAAATGGGTATCCAAAATTTTTTATTACCAAACAAGAAATTTTAAATTTTCATTTATTTCAAAACTTTTATGATAAGTTATACCAAACAAATTTTCATTTTAAAATAAAAAAATTTCATCTTAAAATTTTCAATTTCAGTAAAAAGAAAATTACACAAATTTTGACTCCCAAAGAAGGCCTAAATTTTTGTCAAACAAAGATGCTGATGACCAAGTGTTTTAAACATCAACTTGGTTAGAGCCACACATTAGATTCAAGACTATATGATGCAAATGAGGAAAAAGATTCAAAATTTAAATTTCAAATTCTAATTTTTGTGTTGTTTATTAATTCTTCTATATTTAATCTGTGGTCAATTGATGAGATAATTAAATTTCTCCATTAGTTTTACTTGTTTCTTAGTTTTGATTAGAATTGAATCTTTAAACGAGTCATTCCTAAGAACTTTGATTAATAAATGTTCTACTTTCTTAGTGTAACATCTCTATGTAACTTAGTGTTTCTTATTTGTGCTATATCAATTAGTAACAAAGTTGAATCTTGACAAGAATTCATTTTCAACGTGTGCATTTGGTATTTTCCTGCGTTCTCCCAGAGTTCTACTCTTGAAAGAAACTCAAGTCATTCCGCGAACCTTCTTAGTGATTTGTAACACACATGGCTAGTTCTTATTCCTCTCAAGGACACATCGTGCTTATCTTCATGATGACCTAGCCTATGGTACTGCTAAGCCTAGCGTCTTCATTGATCTATGCAATGTTCTTTGCTATCTCAAAGCCATCATCCCTGCACATGAAAGTTCCTCTACCCTCCACCGTCGAGCTGGCCTCATGCATTCAACCTCTTGCGCATTTTGAATGCTGCTGGCTGTTTTTCTTCCTTACTTGCCACCCATGATCTTAGCTCGCCTCCTCCTCACTAACATTTCCAACCTAAAAGCAAAAAACACCTCTTCTCTTTCTAAACAACCGCACAACAACACCTTGCCAAAAATCTTTATGTTGCAACCTCTCGTATGCCACTAACGTGGATCAACTATCATCCTAGCCCAACACTTTATCCACCATGAGCAAATGTGAGTTGGAGATCCCTTGACACCCTATGATCTAACCAGACTAGGTTCAATGTTTTTTCTTAAAAGATAAATTACTATAGCAAACAGTATCCAACAAAAGGCTGTAACATATATTGACAAATAAATATATATATATATATATATTCCTTGGATACTAGTTGGAGCAACTAAGGTTTAAAATCTGAGATCGTGCTAAAGTTTTAGTTTATAATTAGAATTATATGGTTTCAGTATCACATTGTTGATACTATTTGAATGCTTATTTAATCGACTTATCATGATTATTTTTTAAATATAAGTTGTAATATTTAATTAATTTTTTATCATAACTATTTACATAATAATTAACTTATACTATTGATACATCATATTTATTCTCGTGTTGATATCTGTCACCTCCATCTTTAGAGTTAAAATTGTTTATAACTCATAAAGTTTTAATTTTAGTTGCTTGTAAACAATAATTTCCTTTAGTTTCATAATAATTTCCACATAATTTCTTTACTGGTCCTCTATAAATTGGGGCGTCCTCTATAGCTCAAGGCATGTTTTTTTTTTTCAATTTTTGTAAATTCTATAACATTGGATCAATTTTAGATTTGTGTTTTCACCCATGACAATGTAATTTTGTTTGAAATGAATGTATATTTTTATAAGTTTATCTAATGGTGTTTGAAATGTATTCATCAATATTTAATTAAAAAAATATTATAACTAACTATTTACTTAATAATTAATTAGATTGTTGATACATTATCTATATTTATTCTAGTGTTTGTATTTGTTCATTAATTTGATCACCTAAGTCTTTAGAGTTAAAAATAAAGCGCAGCCCGATACACGAAGCTCTAGTCAACATGGGATTCCAAGGAATTATATGCAGTCTTACCTTGCTTTGCAAGAGAATGTAGTAATTAATTTTAATTTTTTTAATTTAGTAACTTGAAAACTATAATTTTCTTTAATTTCACAATGATTTACACATAATTTATTCAACCTTTGCAAGTAGAATGCCAAAATAAGCAATAAGAAAATGAAACCTTCATTGGTCCTTTACAACCCATGGATGTTTTTTTAAAAAAATATATACAACATTGACTCGATTTAGATTTGTGCTGTCACTGTTGTCAGTATAATTTTGTTTGAAATCAAAATATATTTTTACAAGTTAATAATTGTATTTGAAATTCATTCATGAGCATTTAATAAATCCTTTGATCATTAAATATCACTTTGTGTCTTGAATTTTATTTGATAAAACTTAAATAGAATTTTGGATGAAGTAAAATAGTATTTTCTTTCATAAAATATAAATAGCACTCTTGGATGAAGTAAAATAATATTTTGTTTCATAAAATATAAATAGAACGCTTTAACGAAATAAAATAATTCATTGTTTAGTTTAATTTGATTTTATTTCTTTCACATAACAACAATTATCAGAGTGAAGAGAAAATAAATAGATTCAACATTTTTCAAATTTTGGGATATAAAAAAAAAGACAATCCGATGAACAAAACTCATGCCAATGTAGGATTCTGAATATGGGTCAATTATATAGTCTTATCTTATATTGCAAAAGAATATTTCAATGACTCAAACCCATGACCATCATGTCATACAAGTCATATGACAGAAATTTTACCATTGGGATATAAACAATGAAATTAAAATAAAAATAAAAATTTGAATTTTCTAATTATATTTATTTAATATTGTAAGTATAAAATTTCTAAAAATGAAAAATATAAAAATCAATCCAGACTCAACTCAATCAAAATTGAAAATTTTAAATTTAAAACTTTTTCAATAAAATCAAATTTTAAAATGTTTTATAACTTCAAATCAAACTAAATAATTCTTTTTTAAAAAAATTAATATGATGAATGCACACAATTGCAATCATATATTTTCAATCAAGATTTAAAATTTTAAACCATATCGAAATTTGTCAATAGTCATTGACAGGTATGATAATATTGTGTCATGTTGATACAATTTAAGTACTTTTTATAAATATAAATAGATATTAATTAAGATCTTATTTTTATTAAAATTTTTGTCACTGCAGCAATATTGAGTTTATATTTCAGGAATTGATTGTTGATTTCATGTTTCAATATTGCCTCGTGAGATGTTAGGTACCAATTGAATTTTGGGCAAAAATCAAGATAACGCCCCTAACTATCCGAATCATCAAAAAGGCACTCCTTACTTTTAAAAAGTCAAAAGAGCACCCCAACCGTATTTTTTTTTTATCAAAAATGGTCTTATTCCAGCACTGTTGTAGCAGTCATGGTGTAGCTACTACTACGTGTAAAAATAAATCAATTTAACTTGATCAAAATATATACACAGAGCATTTTATATCATAAAAAGTCTTTACAAATTAGGTCAAAATTGCTTAAATTTAATCAATAAAAAGAAACGTTCCAAATGGTTAAAATCATCGTTTAATTAATTAGTTGCTACAACGTTCAAGTGATTTAAACATTTTTAAGAAGATTTTGACAATTTTAAAGCGATTTTGATCAAGATTAAGCAATATTGAATAAGTTGGTAAAGAATTTTTTAATATAAATGTTAAATATGACAAATTCATAAATAAATAAATAAAATGAATCTAACCTAATTATTTTAGCTAGAATAGTTATAAAATAATAATTATTAATTAGGAAATTACTTATAAAATTTTCCAGGAATTTTTAGGGCATTTTATAGAGATAAAGCGAATAGGCTTAGATAAGGCCTATTTGGATTATCAGTTTATTGAAGAGTTAATAGGTTTAATTAACCTAGAATTTAAATAGAAAAACCTAGGTTACTTCATCTCATTTCTCGTGACGTCTCTCTTCCTCACCACTGCCTCTTCCTCCCTCCCGTACCCATCTTGTGATCGATGTCGTGTTGGGTCCTCACCGCGAGCTCAGTCTCGCCGTCTGCCACCCACGGTGTGCAAGCAGCAACACTGACATAGCTCAGCCATCTCTGTTGGCATTTCCACTGCGAGAGTGAACCACCAGCAGTCGCCTCTCTCGCTCGCACGCTGCACTAGCCACCCCCCCCCGCTTGCGCATCATCGATCGCCTGCCTCTCCGACACAATGTGCATCGTCGTGGCCTGCCTCTCCACCACGAGCATCAATGCTGTCACTGGCTGCCTTTTCCCTTCTATCGTCGACCTCCATTACGAGCAACCACTCACCTTCAGTTGTAGCTGATCCTACCTTTGGACCAATCTATTTCCCTGCAACCAACATCCTCGCTATCGACGCTGTCATCTTCTTCCGACCACAAACAGAGCTCACCGGCCACCTGGATCGCGTCGTAGTTAATTAAATTATACAGTTTATTAATTAACTTTATTGCTTTTGATTAAATGATCTTGATGCTGATTAAGTTGATTTAGTTAATTGATTAGTGATTAATTAAGATGGATTAAGAATCATTAATAAAAATGATTAGTTAAGTAAATTAGATGATTAGCTCATTAGGTAAATAATTAGTTCAATTAGGTGGTTAATATCGATTAATATATACATCGATTAACAACTCGATTGGTAGAGAATTGTTAATGAGATTAACGAACAATCCATTAAACGTGGATTAATGTGTTAATCAAATGGGTTAATGAATTGAGTTGATTCTACTACTTACGGTAGAATTTAGTTTTTTTTTGTATTCTATATTTGTAAGACTCTGATTCGAGGTGACTCTTTGATGCGGATACAGATAGCACTTTTTACAGATCAGGTGAATAGTTCTTCCTTTAATCTCGTTAGTACTTTGATCTTAATGCATGAAGTATGATTATACTGTTAGTTCAATGATCTCGACTCTACTATTTATTAAGTTTGAATTTGATACTTAGTTGCTTGAACTTAGATGTGTTTCACTTGATATCTATGTAGCCTAATTGTTATCCGCATTATTTAGTATCATGTATATATGTTATTTTTATATACACCGTTTATAGCTCATATTTCTGAATATGATCATGTTATTATTGTATAGAAATGGTTATACCTGTGAATGTGATTGTTCACTATACATTTGTTATCGCATTGTATACATCCTATCAGCCAGGGCTCCCACTCGTGATACAGCGAGTGCTCCTAGTCATGATCAGAGCCAGTAGTCAACGATCATTATTCACCTGAATTTGCATATCTCCTATCAACTAGGGCTCCCACTCATGGTAGAGTGAGTACTCCCAATCGTGGTCAGAGCCAGTCGTCAACAATCGTTATTCACTTGGATTTACATATCTCCTATTAACCAAGGCTCCCACTCGTGGTAAAATGAGTACTAGTCATGGTCAGAGCCAGTCCTCAATAGAGTTATACACTTGGACTGCCCACTCGGCCACCCGATGTAGTGGTAGCTGAAGTTATGTGCAATCAGTAGCTAGATAGCTACTTATCATATTGCTCACTCCGCCACTCAGATGTAGTGGCAACTGAAGTTGCATGCATTTTATCATGTTTTTCCCATTCGGTCATTCAAATGTAGTGGTAGCTAGAGTTGTGTGCAGACAATGATCATAGCATATGCATGTGTTATTTTGTTACATATGCTTGTGATATGTTTTGCATACTTATTGTATGCTATCATATGTTGTTCACGTTGCTACAACTAGTACTGTTGCTTATTCTTATGTACTGTTGTTCATTACGCTACACTCAGCTGATCATGTTTGTATATGTGTTTTGTTATCATCTAACTATTGTTAGTTGATATTGCCTATGAGATTGTATTCCTTTGATCTCCTTACACTTAGTTCAACAGTATCTTCCTTCTACCCACTGAATAACTAATACTCACTACCTCATTTATTTCATTCCCTCCAGATAGTAGATAGAAGATATAGTATGATGCTCAGAGGTCCTGTCTGTCAATCCCATCTCACGTCGAGAGTTTTCAATTTATAT
>JBAMHZ010000002.1:3791852-3802004 GCA_037177395.1 Alpinia galanga | reverse complement strand
TAATAAGAGCATTAAAGAAAAAGTTATCTATTGAAGGAGAATTTTAGAATATACATTTAAGATGATATGTTTATATATTTAGACGATCAATGAATACTCCAGTCAGATGATATAAAACTATAACAAATATACATATCAAATAAGATAAATCAAAGAAAATTTGATTAGCAATAAAAATAAAATAAAATTTATTTAAATATAAATGATGATATGGTAGGAGATAGAATTCAATGACGTAAAAGAATCGATATAATCGACTCCTTGTTATAGAAACTGTTGACCCTGTGTTTAATAGGTGGGATAAGACTCAGCAATTGTTTTGTTGCTATATGAGTTAAGATCACCAATGTTTTGACTCCAGCAATGAGAATTACCTAAACAAATATGGCCGTTGCTGTAGATGTGCGGATGAAGAGGCGCGGGGTGCAAAAATATGACCTGAAATTAAACCCTAATCAATCAAAACCCTAATTGACTTATATCGGAAAGAAGTTTTCCCCCAAATTTTGCTTACTTGCGGTGCTTCCATGGGATAATGCTCCGGGAAATCAACCTGCAGCTGGTACTTCTCGTTTGTGTACAGCGTCCCGGGCGCTCCGATAACCTCAACCACCCACCTTTTGGGGAGGAAAAAAGAAGGCAGACATCAAGTCAACTACCAAAAACAGAAGCGAAAGGGACACGGAGACCAAGCGGCAACCTTTGGAGGTTATCGGAGACCTTGTGCTTGAAGCCCGCCGGGGGGCTGACTTGCCATTCCACCAGCTCTTTCTGGAGCCTGTTGCAGGCGATCTTGCCCAAGGCCTGAGATCGACCGACACCCGTCACCCGTCACGGGAAATCGACCATCAGAAGAAAAGGAATCTAACGAGCGATGGAGAAACAGAGTGAGACGGAGAAAACGAACTACCTTGCGCGATGCGGCTGAGGAGCTGGTCATGCTTCGACAGGCTGTGGGCGACGGCAGCGGCCGCAGCAGCAGCCGCAGCAGCGAAGAGGAAGCGGCAGGTAATTGAGAAATAAATAATAATAATAATAATAATAATAAGGCGTCTTTTGTTGTTCTATTATAAACAAAACTCGTCCACTTTGTTTTTCTTATTGGACGATATTGACCTTGTACTTGCAGTTATTTCTTTTTATTATTTAATTAAATCCCCATGCACATTTTCGTAAATTCATAAATAATCATTAATTATTTACTTCCAAAAAAAATTAAATAACAATCATTAATCTAATTATTCCTTCGTGACCTACTTAATTCCCAAACCATTTTTAATAATAGAGATGCCGAGAGAATAATGAACTTTTGCGATAAGCAAAGACAAATTCCTGATAATAATAATAATAATAATAATAATAATAATAATAATAAAGGCACAAGATGCTCATTAGTAGCTACTTAAGCATTCATCCATTGCCATTTAGTATGATAATGTTAATAATTATTTAGTTTAGCTATAAGCAAATTAGATTTAGATCAAAATGGCTAAGCTAATTACGAGGAGTTTAAGTTTGTATGACGATAATAATTTTACATTTAATATGAATATCTGGTGGATAAGATTAAAAAATAATTTTAAAAACAAATGTAAAAGGATAGGGCAAGACACATTTATTTTTTTTAATCAGCATTCCGATTAATTTCTAGAAATGATCAGTTCTGCCTCACATTTCTTCTGGAATGCCCTTTCAACAACTGAGTCAAAAGAGGTTAAAGTCCCAGTAAATCTCTACTAACCACTTGAGTAAATTAAAGAAACGCTTACAGCTTTAGCGGGTTAATTCAGACTCCACAATCATATTATCCCTAAAAGATTATCTAATATCAAAGTCGTACTTCATTTGCCATGTAAACTTCTGCACCGAGAGTCATCTCTATATTTTTTTTAAAAAATTCATCACCGAATCATGCCTCAATAGAGAATTAAATTGTGTTCTCCTATAAAATATATCACTGTCTTTACCATACACCGTGCACTTGGAGACCGACAAGACACTTTTTATGTGCAAAAGGCGATTCGCTCGCCCTCAGTACCCCCGTCAACCGGTCCCACGGCAAATACGAGGGAGGTAAATCGCGGTGGGACCTTTGGCCCCTTGAACGATTGACGAGAGCAGAGGGGATTGTAATGTACATCTAAATGCTTTAGATATGTTTTTTTTAATAATCCAAGCCTACTTTGCTCAATTAATCTGGGAGATAAATATTTTTTTTTTCTCTATTTTAAATTCGAAACATAACTTATATATATTTAGAGATATCCCTGCCCTTTAAAATATTTGTTTCTTTCAAATTCGAATTCTAATTTTTTATATTTATTTATTTATGTTTACTTTTTTATGTCAATTATATTGCATTGCAGGTATCATTCAATAGTTGGATGAAAATAGGGTCACAAATTGTATTTATCATTCAATTTTAAATTAGATAAAAATAGCATAACAATTGCATGATGAAATCTTGTCACTCAATTAGAAAATTATTATTTTTAATTATTAATTTGGAATCATATTGTTGTTTTGAAATTAAGATTCTTTCATGGAAACTAAATATATTTATGAGTTTCTTCAATAATAAAAAATTATAAATGGTTATAATTAAATTCCTTTAACATTATATAGATTAATTATGAAAAGGTAATACAATTGAATTTTAATTAAAATTTAGTCAGTTAGATGTTTGAGTATCTATTAAATACAATTTAACTCGATAATAATACTTTAGAAAAGGTGCCATATATCCCTATGTTTTCTATTATTATTTTTTTAAATTTAAAATATTCATTAATTTTTTATTAATTTAAATTCCTCGTAAGTTAATAATGACTTCGACTCGTTTTTTCTGAATAAAATAATAGTTCTAGTTAAAGGATGTTTTGACAATTTGAAAATTTAAGGAGGCATTTTTGAAAAACCGTTCTCCTTCGTCTCGAAGAAAAGAAAATCTGGTATTAACCCACTCCTCTGCTCTTCTCTCTTCACATCCATTCGCTTCTCCCTCGCGTCGATCGCTATGCAGGAAACGGAGCTTCATGATCTCTCCGACGATTCGGATTATGCTGCCGCTTCCCGACACGCTGTAATAATCGGCCGATCGATCTCCCGCCCATTGTCTTTGTTGTTTCTGTTATCGTGTTCTTGTTTGATGTCTTCTTCTTTTTTTTTTTTAATGGAATTAGGGTTCTTCGAGCATTATAAGGAACGATTCGGGGAAGAGCATCACCAGTGAGTCTGGGCCATTGGAGGTCGTTTATTCGAAAGATAACGTTGCGATCCACCCCACACAGTACGCCTCAGAGCGCATCGGCGGGCGCTTGCTGCTTTTCAAACAAGGGTCCTCCTTGTTCCTAGTAATACTCCGCCCTCTTTATTGAATTGTGGCTTTGTATTGCATGATGCTTGTCGTTGCTTTTAATTTTCGTTGGCACATCTGTTTTAGTCGTGGATACCTTATAAGCCAAGTACTGATGCGGAGGATGACTCTTTGTGGCAAGGTTCAAGCTCTATATCAAAGGAGAAAGGTGAGTTTAGTTGTTGTTTCCACTGAAGAATGGAAAATGTAGTTGTATTTTTCTGTGTACTTAAGCTCTATGCTATACTGCCATGTAGTTCGGAATATGTACACTGTTAAGTCACTTCCCCTAAGTGATGTGCACTCCATTCGAAGGCACGCTCCAGGTCTTGGCTGGCAATATATAATCGTGGTTCTTTCATCAGGTGAAATTTGTTGCCTACGTTATTTTTGTTAATCTGTGACTATGGACGTAACTTTTTTCTTGTATTGAGAAAAACACCTTAACTGATTCCACACAACGTTATTTAATTGTTCCATATATCTGTGACTCTACATTTGTAGGGCTTGCATATCCACCTTTTTACTTCTACAATGGTGGGGTTCGTGAATTTCTCGCTACTTTGAAGCATCGTGTTTTTATCGTGAGGTTGGTTGTTTTTTCTTTTTTACATGATTTCCATCATTTTTTTTCTTCTCATTAATCTTTTACCTCTTCTTTATTTGTAATAATTAACTATAATGAGTTATGCTAATTATTGACAATGAAAGACACAATTCTTCCTTTTGTTGAAGCAATCAAATGCGCCTAGTGATTTCCTTAAAGAAAGACACATGGGAATTAAGCAACAACAATAATAATAATCAAGCCTTACTATATAAATCCTTATATGTTATTAAACTCTATTCCTTGTATATCATCATTTATATTTAAATAAAATTTATTTTGTTTTATCGTTGTTAATCAAATCTTCTTTGACTTTCCTCTTTCTCGTTTGATCTGCATATTTGTTATAATCTCACATTGCCTAATTGGAACATTTATTGGTCATTTAAGTACATGTCCATATCACTTTAAGTGTGACTTCCAAAGTTTTCCATCAATTAATGCAATCCCGACTTTTTCTCTAATTTTCTCATTTTTTATCATGTCCATTCTCGTATATTCGCACATCCATCTTAATATTTTCATCTTTGCGATTCTCATCTTCTATTCATATACTTGAGTCATAGTCCAACATTTAGCTTTGTATAATATAACACGTCTAACTATTATTTTGTAAAATTTTCTTGTAAGTTTTAGAGGTATTTTACAATCATAAAGAACATACGATGTTTTCTTCTATTTCAACTATTCTACTTGTATTCTAAGTACGACATCTCTCTCAATTCCTCTATCCTTTTGCAAAATGATCATAAATACAAAAAATTATCTGTTACAAATAATTGTCATCATCTATCTTAACAATTGTCTCATTGCATTTAATATTATTAAATTTAATATTTTATTTTTATTCTACTAAGATTAAAACTTTTCACTTTTAGGATTCACTCTTTCACGTGTCTTATCTACCAAAACAATAGCATCTACAAATAACATGTAACATGGTACTATGTCTTAGATGTGTCAAGTAAGTTCATCTATGATTAATGTAAGGGATTTAAACTGATCCTTGAGGTAATCCTATTTTTATGAGAAATGTTTCAGTCAATCCATCCAAAATCTTCACTCTTGTCATTACATCCTCATATATACCTTTAATTATTTTAGACAAAGTGTACTTGTGAACTAAGCATAGAAAAAAATTGCATTTAACCACAAATTGTATTTGTTGTTAGGTCTTTGTTTAGGCAAAGTACTTGTGTGTTGTAAATGTACTAGCACTGTTGGCTAATGTTGTGCCTGTTCATTTCTTTCATGAGTTGCATTGCAACAGCTGGTTTATGAAGTACTTTGATGTATTTATCACAAGAGCTGAACAAACACCTATATCTCGTGGCTATTATTCATCTGCAGTTCTGATAAAGCATTGCTTGTAACTGTGAAAGAATAGAAATCAGATATTCACTTGTATCATTCACAATACTATGCAATTTACCTTTGAAATATGACCTACAGTGTAATTTTATGCATGCTACTGTTGTGTAACTTGGTTTTCTACTTAGCTTACGGTGTAAATGATATTTTCAGGTCTGTTGATGATGCAAATGTTTTTCTTGTTAATGATTTTCAGGACCCCCTTCAGGTTTGTCCTGCTGTCGAACTACTAAATTAATTGTTTATATTTTTGATAAATTTTTTGGTTTTGCTAGTCATTATACCTGTTACTCTGTTAGAATATTTTTCATCTTAACAGTTATGGCTTAGAAATTGTCATCATTCATATCATTATTGTAATGGAGCGTATACCCACTTAGCTGCATTGCTTGGATATATCAAATTAAGAAACCACCACTCCATTTTAAATGGATTATTCCCTTCTTTATTTCTTATTTTAGGTTAGTATTTGATTGTCTTTTTTTTTGGCAAGTCTTAGCTATCTGAACAATTATTCATTAGCTAAGAAAACTTTCTTTCCTTTTAGCTAATTATTTTTACTCTCTTTATCACTTTCAATCTCTCATAAGAGACAATTTCAATCTCCCACCCTAAGTTAAAATCATGCTGCATGACTAATGTTATTGAAGATTTACTTTGCTGAAATGAACATCTATACTTTTGTGAGCTTTATATATATCACTGCTGGCTTTTACAGAAAACTCTTTCATCTCTAGAGCTTCCAAGGGTTATCTCTGTTGCCAATAGAGCATCCTTGCACAAACCAAGCAATTCATTTTCTTCGCTTGATGATTCAAAGATAGTAAATGGAACTACCGATGGTGGCATATCTTCCAGTATTTCTGGGTATAGAGGGCGACCAAAGAAGTCTCATGATCCTGCTCGAGATATCTCAATTCAAGTCCTGGAGAAATTTTCTCTAGTCACCAAGTTTGCCCGAGAAACAACTTCTCATCTATTCCGAGAAAATCATGGTGATTTCCTTAATACTCATCATAAAAAACAAGTCAAGTATGGATCTATGAATCCAGCAACTAGTTCAGCTGATGATGAGAAGAAAGCTACAAATATGGTCCAGGTGGATTCAGATCCCTTGGAGGTGAATCACTTAAGCTATGACCATTTATATTTCTGTATATTCAACAAAGTAGTTGTGCTGCAAATAATGTTTTGGCTAGTTTACGAGACAATAATTTTCTACTTGACAAGAAGTACGTCAATGTCATCTTTATATTTCATTTTATTTACATGACACTTTTTGAGTTATATTGTTTCTATAAATTAATATCAAAATCTTACATTAAGTATTTCCCAAGCTTTTAGGTAGACCGGACCCGGCCTAGGCCGCAATCGGGTCAACGGGCCGATTACCCATTGACTCAAGTTAATGGGCCGAAATCAAAATCGAAATGCACCCATCAAGAGACAGGCGGGTTCCAATTCTAGTGGTCCCGAACCATTGAACCGACAGTTCAAATCATTGGTTTGTAGGATCGTTGATCGTCGCTAGAGGGGGGGTGAATAGCGATTGTCCCAAATTCGTCGCCGTTCAATCGTTTGATGCGTTCGTCTCTATGAAATTGTTAGTGCGCAGCGGAATAGTGATAATAAATGCAATAATGAAAGACAAATACGCTAACATAATGATTTAATGTGGTTCGGATCCCTAGCTTCTACTCCACGACGATTCTTAAGGTGAATCACTCCCACAACCAAAGCTTTACTAGCTTTGTCTCCTTTTGGCTCAAACCAAGGTGGAGCAACCCTTTACAACAATTTACAAACTATAATAAAGAAATACAACAAGTATTACAAGAAAATAGAAATACAAGCAAAGAACACTTTACAAAATTGAATATTTGATCGCTTGTAACTTGCGGTAGTTTGGATGACTTTGAAGGTCTAGATTGCAGTAGCAAATCCTCTCCAAGTTCACCAAGAAACAACATCTTCAACCCCCCATCGAGCTCTCCTTAAATAGAGTCTTCAAGGCTGAAATCTCCGCCACCAGTCGACTGACCTTACCACCAGTCGACTGGGCTTGTATATGTTGAGAGACAACGACTCTCCAATGGCTCTATCCACGCATGATAAGTTCTACTAATCGACTGGTGTCCATTACCAGTCGACTGGTAACCTTTCAGTCGACTGCCTAGTCGACTAAATGAGCTTCTGAGCTCGGAAGACATTGGCCAGTCGACTAGTGTCAAACACCAATCGACTGCCATAAAGGCCCAGTCGATTGCCCGAGTTTAACAAACTCAAGTCGACTCAGTCTGACTTCCCGAGTGTCATACACTCGAGACCAGTGAATTGGTGTCCATCATCAGTCGCCTGTTAAACCTCAAATCTGAAGTTTACGCTTCAAGTGTGATCCTTTCACACTTGTTACACTCTTTAGCCTAGACCTGAGTCTTCAAGCCACTTCCATCAGTCTCACGCCTCCATGCGTTAGCCTTCAAATGCTTTCATTGACCTAGTCTTGCTAAGTGCCAAGAAGCCCTGCCTCCGGGACTTTCCCTTAGCCTCGACCTCAGCTTTCTAGCCACTTCTCTCACCCTCAGGCCTCAGCCCCAAGCCCATGTTCGTCATCTTTTGCATTAGCCTTCTAGTGCTTCCATCAGTTTCGTCTTGCTAAGTGCCAAGAGCCACGCTCCTGGACTTTTCCTTGCTAACCCATGTTGGACTTTCCTTTGCCAAGTCACATCTTGGACTTTCCCTTGCAAACACCACGTTGGACTTTTCTTGCCAAGTTGCAACTTGGATTTTCCTTTGTCAACACCATGTTGGACTTTCCTTGCCAAGCATCTATACTTGGACTTCTCCAATTTCCAAGTCAACATACTTGGACTTTCAATCATGACACATATGGTCAAACCATATTGTCAACACAAGATGTCAAACATGTTGTCAAATATCAAAAGTCAACTCGAGCTCAACTCGAGTACGGTGAATTGTGACCTGGGCTGATTGCACTAACAAGATTCAATATAATGAAGGTTAATGTCTCCTCTTGCCACATGCTCTCTAATGAAGTGATGTTTCACTTCAATGTGCTTTGTTCTAGAGTGATGTACTAGATTTTTGGTCAAATTTATGATACTCACATTATCGCAATATACCTTAATTTTGGAGTAGCAAAGAGCATAATCTTCTAAAGTATAGCGCATCTAAAGTAATTGTGCCTCACAACCTCCTATAGCCACATATTCAGCCTTGGTTGTGGATAAGGCAACACAAGGTTATTTCCTACTACTCCAACTAACTAAGGAGGATCCAAGAAATTAACATCCACTACTAGTGCTTTTCTGATCCAACTTGCAACCTGCATAATCTGAATCAGTGTATCCAATCAAATCAAAAGTTTTAGTCCTAGGGTACCAAAGACTAACATTTAGAGTGCTCTTGATGTATCTCAAGATTCTCTTTATGGCCACTAGATGAGACTCTTTGGCACATGATTGATACCTTACACACATACCTACCGCAAACAATATATCCAGTCTACTAGCGGTTAGATACAATAAACTCCCTATCATACTCCTATAATGTTTTGAATCTATTTCTTTTCCATCTATGTCACTATCTATTTTAGTGTTAGTTCCCATAGGTGTCGACATAATTTTAGCATTTTCCAAACCAAATTTCTTGATAATTTCCTTAGCATATTTGGCTTGGTACACATGGATTCGTTCACTAGTTTGTTTGATTTGGAGACCTAAAAAGAATGTCAATTCTTCAACTAGACTCATCTCAAATTCATTTTCCATGTTTTTGATGAAGTCTTGGAGAAGTTCATCATTTGTTGACCCAAATATAATGTCATCAACATATACTTGAGCAACAAAGATTTCTTTGTTTTTGGACTTTAGAAATAATGTTTGGTCAACTTGGCCTCTCCTAAAGTTCTTAGAGATGAGAAATGATGAGAGTCTCTCATACCAAGCCCGGGGAGCTTGTTTTAGCCCATATAAGGCTTTCTTAAACCTATACACATGGTTTGGGTAATCTACATTTTCAAATTTGGGTGGTTGCTTTACATACACTTCTTCCTTAATAAACTCATTTAGAAATGTCGATTTCACATCCATTTGATAGTGTTTGAAACCAATGTGACTGGCATACCCTAATAGGATTCGAATAGACTCTAACATAGCTACTGGAGCATAGGTTTCATCATAATCAAGTCCTTCAACTTGATTGAAACCTCTAACTACCAATCTAGCCTTATTCCTTATGACTTTACCTTGGTCATCTTGTTTGTTCCTATAGACCTATTTTGTAGTAACAATGGTCCTATCATTTGGCCTAGAAACTAATTCTCATACTTGGCTTCTCTCAAATCGAGTCAACTCTTCTTGCATTGCTAAAATCTAATCCGGATCAAGCAAGGCATCATTTATGGATTTTAGCTCAAAATGATAGATTAGGGCTATTTGGCTAGTAGGGTGTCTAAAAGATGATCTAGTTCTCACTCCTTGTGAGAGTTCTCTTACTACCTGATCTAGAGGATGATTTTGATGAATTCTTATGGTTCTTGGAGATGTATCATATTCATTTGGATCATCATTAGTTTGCCTCCTTTCATCATCGGAGATTTAAATTTTGAATTCTTGGAGTAATTTCTAAATTGAGGTCCTTATCGATGTAGGACTTCCTAGGGTAGGTAGAAGTGGACTTATCAAATTTAATATTGGATGATTCCTCAAACTTTTGAGTCCTCTTGTTGTAAACCCTATATCCTCTACTAGTGAATGAGTAACCACGGAAGATTCCTTCATCCACTTTGGACTCAAAT
>JBAMHZ010000002.1:3766467-3778743 GCA_037177395.1 Alpinia galanga | reverse complement strand
GTTACTCTCCCTTCTAATGTAAACAAAAGATCGCAAACCTTAACTCGTTAATTAATTCTTTTTTAAAATTATTTTTAGAATTATAATGCAGGTAACTCATGTCCCTATATGAAACTATAGATGCTGGTAACACGTGCAAGCTAGCATTCTCCCTAGATAATAATTTGGCAATCTAACTGAAAGGACTCATTCCAAAATAAAAAGTGTCTAACTGAAATCTAGGGATGCATAGTTACATACTCTTAAACATGTAACTATCCCTCATCACAAAATTAACCAAATCATGTTAGTTCCCATCTCAGACATTGAGAAAGATTTGTCTCAATGTTAGGGGAGGAACGATATTCCTACTTCAGTTGGTCAAAGCTTGTCATGCCCATGGTGTGGGCTGTGACTATAACATGATTTAATGGATTAATGAATTTGTTATCCACATCAAATCAATGTTTTAGGATAAAAGTGTACTCTTGGAGAATCTTGACTCGCTTATCATGTTTGACACAGCTTTTTTGAGACAGAATAGGATTTAGTGCATTGTGGTCATAGCGGAAGCTAAACTTGTGAGGCAATAGGTAGTATTGGCAATGTGTAAAGGTTTAGATGTTTGGCGTCATTTTGTTTTTGCTAAAAAACAAAGGAATGTCTTTCTTGGTTTGGTGTTCCTCCTATACCTATCCCAATGCATCGCGAGACATCACAAATGATTTGTAGTGGTCAAGATGTCTAAAAACATAGACTTTACTCACTTTTCTTTAATCTCTAAAGGTTGCAAAGGCAAATTTAGATCATTGAATCTCCCCTTTCTTAATGAAGTTTATTACAAGAGTCATAATGGCACTAAAGTCCTTAATAAAGTGCTTATAAAAAGTTTCAAAGCCATGAAAGTTTTGAGCCAGTCCTAGATTACCCAAATTTTTGCTATATCTATTGAAGTGACCTCCATAAAAAAAAAAAAATAAATTCATGGAAGAGAACCTAGGATTGTGAGAATAAACATTATTTTTAAGATTAACAAACAATTTCCTCCTAAGGGTTTCTAAAACAAGGTAAATGTGTTATTGGCGGGGATGCTCTGTATCCCTATAGATTGGAGTGTCATTCAAATAAATAAAAAATTTCCTAGGTTACAAGACTTGATTTATCACTCTCATGAAGGTACTATATGCATTCAAAAGCCCAAAGGGCATATTTAACCATTTGTAAAATCCATCTTGTGTTTTAAAGGTTGTTTTTGATTCACCACCAATCCTAATCAATTTGGCGTAACTAAATAAGCAAGTGAATCTTAAAGAATCATTGACCTTCTGTCATTAGGTTAAGCATGGCGTTAAGTCTAGTTACTAGAAACTTATATTTAACAATGATCTTATTTGTTAACGATAGGATTATCTACACACATTCTCAATAAAGTAGGGACATCGCAAGGACTCATTCTTTCCCTAATAAAACCTTCTATTGGAGTTCCTCAACTTTCCAATTTAGTTTCGGTGCACTCAATAGGTTCATGTAACAACACAGAAGGTGAGGCAACTATGACCTTGGTAGAAGATCGACATTAGGCGATTGTGATGAAGTGCATGCAAAGGTGGGAATTCATTAATAATTCTTTTGTACTCATGTCCTAGATAAATATATCTAAGATATTTTAACCTCATGGGATAGTCTCTTCGTGAGTCACTTGGGTCAACTGTGAAATCATATTTCCTTCTTCAAATTGAGATTGAGAAGGTGAACGTGTTATCTAGATGTTTGGGTGGGTCGTCTTGTTTGGTGGCTTGGGTTTCGGTTTGGTCTCACTAGGCTTGGTTAGGTATAACCTTATATTTTATCCATTATCCTTAAAGAAATAGGTAATTTCTCATGAATAATGAGATCATATCATGAGATCATAGAGCTGGGGATGACCAAGAATGACATAGGCAATGTTTATAGAAATAAGATTGCACTATATCTTATCAATATATGGATCAACCTTAATAGAGATTATACATCTATGTTTAACAAGAAGGAAAGTCTAGTTTACCCATGTAACTTTATAGGGACATGCATGTAGCTTGAGTGTGACCAAAATCCTATTGAGGGTTTGTATGGAAACTGTTAATTTGTTATAATATTAAGAGTTTAAAATTTAAAGGTAGACACATTTATATAGACTTGTAATTTAGTTGATATATATAGTTTTTCTACTATGTAGTTATTGTCAGATATATTATAAAACAAGCATGGGTAGCTGACAGATATCCATTTAAATAAATGAGTAGTAAAAGTTTTAATTTTTAGATTTTATGCAGGGAATTAGTGTGGGTCAAGTACCTATTTAGTTAAATGAGCATGGTTTAGGTACTTGGGAAAGTCATGGCTTCTAAACTCATTATTATCGCTAACATAATAATCAGTTACATCCATGTATATGCTGGGTCTCCTACCTTTTCAATCGACTCACTTCTTATTCCCATATCACCAACAATGTCATCCCTTATTAGCGCCATTGTATCTTGGCCATCTATTAATGCCTAAAATATAAGGGTTTGTTAGTTTTCCACCTTCACTTAGTTCCATTGTCAATCAACATTTGATCTAAATATTGATGCCTTTTCAATGTTAATTTGTTGGGTCTGCTATGGTTCGAAGATTTACTTCTGAGCTGTTTTTTATGTATATTGAAGGCATAGTAATGTGAAAAAGCAAGAGAGAAGGTGGTAGATCACGAAGCAAATATAGGCACTCACACAACTTTTGAGATAATGTGGACTAAGGTTGTATTTGATGATTTTGGCTTTTGATTACTTAATCAATGAATTGCATTACGACAATTAAGCAACCATCTGTGCTGCAATCAACCTTGTATTTCATGAATGCATTAACCACTCTCCGATGACTTATCACTTCATCTGAGATGACAATAGGTCCACAAAGATCAACATGCCATTACACTTCTTTTTGAAGAACAAAGTGTCAATATTTTAACAGACCTATTACTGCAACTTGATTTGTGTTTCTCCATAACAAGCTAAACACAATAGACATCTATGTTCTAGATTAAAGCATGTTTGATAAAATAGAAAGGGTAACGAAGTCCATGGCATAACCTAGTCTATTGCCGTATTCTAGATAAAAATATCTCTGATGAGAGCCTATAAATACTAAGTTATATTCCTATTCGATATGCTAAAACAATTTGATACCTATCTCTGCTATAATATATTGAATTTATGGTCCATGAACTTTGGTAGACCATACTAAGAGAAGCTACATAAGCTGACTAGCTTATTTAATTATTCATGATTTTTTCCATATCTGAGCATGTAAGTTGGCATATATGGCAATATGTAGATCGATAGCAAGAAGCATAATCAAAGGAATGGGTATATGCATCCCTCTTTGCATAAACTTGCTAGAAAAATCAGGATACCCAAAGGGAGGACATAAAATGGGAAGTGGAAACTTAGTACAATTTACTGAGAAAGTCTCTGAAATCACGATTAGTTAAGAACTTCAGGGGAAAAAAATCCCAAAGGACAAATATAATGAAACAGTGATGATATTTACCTCCTTGAAAATTCCATCTTCAGTTTTATCCCAAAAAGGTCGCCGTCCACAAAGCAAAATATAGGTGATGACACCTATGCTCCAAACATCTGATTCGGGCCCAGATCTTCGTTTCAACACCTCTGGAGCAACGTAATATGCACTGCCAACAATATCATGAAAGTTCTTTCCTGCAATAAGTGGTAATACTATTTAACCAGATTTACTTCACAGGAGCTTCAGATTATATTAATTAACATCAATGGGATTGACCTGGCCTTATAAAGTCTGATAGGCCAAAATCTGTTGCCTTGAGAGGTGAATCATCTTTTGTAGATTTAAAAAGGAAGTTCTGCAATTAACAAAACAAGACTTGTGTGAAGAAAAATGTTCGATTTGATAACTATTAAATAAAAAAGATCATACTTATATAAGAATTCTTTAGATACACCCATGGAAGCTTGAAGTTTTACCTCTGGTTTCATATCTCGATGAACTAGACCATGCAAATGACACTCAGCAGCAACTTTGAGCATCTGTCTAACAATTATGGCAGCATCTTTCTCAGAATAACGACTATCTTTTCTGTAATGCATTTTTACAGAGAAAAGTTTAGACTAAAATTTTATTAAAGAATTGTTATGTCTATAAATTAATAGCAGCAAAACACATAGAATTCATGTTCTCAATAATTACCAGGATACGAGGTTTTTTTTTTCCCACATTCAAAATCCAAGTTATTACTGAATAGGTTCTAGAGATAAAATGGCATAAAGTTCTTACTTGGCCAAAATCCGATCAAGAAGTTCACCACCCTCACATAATCTAACATAAAAAACAAAAACAAGGCTCATTGTTTAGTAGTTTATTGCTAGAAGAGTAATAAGGAAATTATTGAAACTGAAACTACTGGTGTATCTAGCAGATCACGTCCTTACATGCTTTTGATAAAAAGAAACTACATACACATTTATTCGATACTATTGCCTAAGAAAATGAAAAAAAAAAAAAAACATAATGTTCAAGAAGTTCATGCAAATATACAGTTGTTCCATGTTTCTTTAGGCATAGATATCAACAAACATATATATGTGAAGTTCTATGATACCAGAACTAAAATATTGTATGTAGAAACTTCTTTACGCCCAAGAGACAAACAAAAAAGCTACCATGAATGCATCACTAACAAGCAGAAGACATATGGTCGATGGAGATTGAAATGTAAGGAACCTATGATCTAGGAATGTTGTATGCCGCTAGTTCTATAGGAACTTCTTTACTATCACGAATCCAGAAGTAACAAGAAAAACCTGTAGTTGATCAAGAGTGAAAAATACTGAACCTGGGATTAAGAAAATGTCATTCTACTTTATAAATTGAAACATAAACTTATGTTCCTACCAAGCCTTTAATTTAAAGGATAGGTATGATGATTGTCACACACAAATCCTTCTATCATTCAAATCAAATGGTTGGTTAATTACACTGTATAATTTTGGATACAGGAATCTCACCATTTTGTTGATACAAGAGACAATTGTTCCTAATTATAAAGATTTATATGTGTAACCAACCCCTTGAATGTAATTGCACATTATTAGCTTAAAGATGCTCATCAAACAGATTTTATTTAATCTCAGTCCATTAAATATATTGAGCACCTTATTGACCACAATACAAGCTCTGAAAATATAGACATCTTCTTGGAGACTAGATATTTGGTGTGGATTTTCTATTTCAATTGGAAAAATTCAGATAGAAGAAATAAAAAAACAATACAGACATCAAATTTCCAGAAAATATCTGTCAAATAAGGTTCAGAAAGTGAGCACAAACTAAAATCCTTTTGATGAGAATCAGAAGTACCATTAAAATCACATATTGTAAATGTGCAAACTTGATGTTATTCTAAAAGATCAAATGGCAAATAGGTGGATTCTTGATTAAATCAACACAAAAATAGTTGAAAACATACTGAAAGAACATACTGCATTACGTTGACATAATTATTATCCTCATAGGCAGCATAGAAGTGGATTCTTGATGGATTCAATACAAAAAATAATCCAAAACAGACTGAAAGAACATACTCCATGACTATGTAGACATAACTATCATCCTCATAAGCGTTGTAGAAGTGCACAACATTTTCATGACCTTTTAAAGCTTTAAGTATCTTTACTTCACGTTTGACATCCTCAACAGCAATTGGAAGGATCATCTGTAAAAAATTTATTCAACTTCAATTACTAATATATACTTTGAATGTTCTATGAAATTCAGAGTCCTATATTTAGAAAGTTTGGAGCAAAATTTGTAATAGAGTTGTTAAAATATCAAATCTCGGGTTCATGGTGTCTAAACTCTGATGATAAGGGTTATACTCCCTTGTCTCTGAAGATGAAGGTGAAGTTATTATTAAGAACTTCCTTAACTCATACATGTTTGCCTTATTATATAATGTGGAAACCTTTACATGTTAGAACAATTGTGTTATCCCACACAGAGTCTAGCCTAACAAAAGGCACATAATACTAGAGGCTCAAGTCATATACCCAAACAACTTGTGATTTGACAATTTGAGAAATCATTCAGTACATTTATTAGTGGCTAATGATGACAACTCATAGGGCAATTCAGATATCTTCAACATATCAAAAATTGCAAATGCTCAGCATCTCATGCATGAAGTGGTCTACTATTGGACACATATTAGTATTCAAAATAAGAAAAAAACATTGAAAACAAAGTTCAAAATCTCAATCCATATTGATATTTCAGTCATTCACTGGAACAATACTATTTCGGTATTGTCCTAACATTCTGATGTATAGTGCCGATTTGGAGATGGAAGGAGGGAAGAGATGAAGAAGAAAAAATAAGACAATTATATGTTTGTTTTCCATCTGATATGCTATGATTTTAATATTTTATTGTATGGAGACAAACTACAAAATAAAACAAAAATATATTATTTCAATTTTAGCATGCCAAAAGGTGTCGAGTTTTCATATGAAATGAGACTCGTCGACGCGATTGAAATAACAACATAGGAGACATGGTCTCAGTGCTACGTAGTAATGAGTTTTGGTAATTGATACTGCTAGAATTGAAGATAAATGATGATATCTAAGATTTCTAGGTAAAAATTCATGGCTATCTCGAGTGCATACTTATAGCTCTCCTCATGATGATATCCGGGATTTCTCAGCTTCCCAAGCACCTCGGCTTCCCGAGTGCCACAGTCTCCTGAGCACCTCGGCTTCCCAAGTACCACAGCTTCCGAGCACCTCGGCTTCCCGAGTGCCATAATCTCCCGAGCATCTCGGCTTCCCAAGTACCATAACCTCTCGAGCACCTCAGCTTCCCAAACACCTCAGTCTCTCGAGTACTATATGTTCTCCAAGTCAACATCTCCCGAGTACTATATGTCCTCTGACAATATATAGCAAAAAAGGAATATGTCAAAGCATATGGAGGCTCCACATTGTACCTGTCCCCTAACAGCCCGATAAAAGGCAGCTGGCAGATAAGCCCGGTCGGCGGAGGAATCAAAGGTCCAATATAAGGGTCGGTGGAGACTTCTGAAAAGGAGGGCATTCTTCTTCCTCATCTCGATAGAGGCTTTCTCTCTCTCACATGTTTTCCAACTATATAAAAAAATAACTCTTCTCCTTCTTCTCCTTCAATTTTACGGCACTGAATACACATCTTTCTTTTCTATCTGTTGCTTTTTATACTTATACTCATTTTATGTCCTATCTAACTTAAGCATCAGAGGACCGTCGCTGGGAGTGCTAACGGCGGTCATTTGATGCGTGTTACTTTGATAGAATTTACTGTTACAGCCATGAAGAATTCTCCCTTCTCTGACGCTTCTGCAGAAGGGGCTAAAATGCGTCTGCATCAGTTGGCGCTGTCTGTGGGAAACTCTGAGCAAGACGTTGAGATACATTCGCAAGGGAGTTCCTTTAAAAGTTTCCACATTAAAGAAGGCCCCATTACCATGACACGCGGTCAGTTAACCACAATCATGAAGAAGACAGTAGATTATGCATTGTGCGAGAGGGTAGGAGGACCGAACCTCTCCAAGCCTACTATGTGGAGCTATTATGGAGGTTTCGACACCACCTCGACCTTTCCTAGTTGACTACCAGCCGAGGAAGTCCAAGCTCAGCGCAGTTGTTTAACCAGAGGTCACCGGAATAACTATCCCTACCATCATGCTTGCATTGGCGCCCCTTCGACACCTACCCTAGTCGTCTTGAGGGCTCAGCTTCTCACCGTAGCACCCAAGTCTGGAGTACCATCAATGTGAGCATTTTTCGATAGCTCTGCTCCAACAAAATACAAGAGAACTAGCTTATTAATGGCCATGGGCATTTCTTGTGATCCCACAAACCCTGTGTTCGTAGCTGCTACAATGTCTGGTCGAATTGCTTCTGTTCTAAATTGCTCGGCAAGAATAGCACGGAGCAGAGGTGATTTAGGGGAATTCTTACGAGTTCAAGCCCTCCTTTCCTGCACCACCACCAGTCCCTAGCCTCTGGTGGCATCTCCTCCCTTTAGCAGCGATGTTGCTTCTCGCTCCAGTCCGCCGATAGAGCTGCCACCGCTGCTCCCCACCTTATTTGCTTTGGTCAGATACATCTCTAAAGCTGACAATCTAAGCAAGATCCTTCGGTGAACAGTGGCTATGAACAGGAATCCATTGATCTTTCTAATTCAACTTGAGCAAAGGTGCATTGTCCTTATTTCTCTTCCGAATACTTGGTGGGGTGGTTTCTCTCAGCTTAGGATTATTGGGCTTCGTAGCATTCTCTCCCTACCACTCGGCCAAGCTCTGTCGAGAGCACATTTAATCCCTCCTAGCCACTTGGCCGAGGTAAGTTCTTGCACTCAGTAGCTCGACCGAGAACATACTTCATTCCTCCCGATTGCTCGACCAAGGTAAGCTCTTTTTCACTCAATGACTCAGCTAGGGCCATTTGGTACTCGGCCTCAGCGAATCGGCTGAGGCCACTCGATACTCAGCCTCAGTGACTCGGCTGAGGCCATTCGGTACTCGGCCTCAGTGACTCTGCCGAGGCCACTCAGTACTCGATGTCAGTGACTCGGCCAGAGCCACTCGGTACTCAACCTCAGCGACTCAGCCGAGGCTACTCGGCACTCAGCTTCAGCGACCCAGTCGAGGCCACTCAGCACTCAGCCTCAGCAACCTAGCTATCGGCGACTCGGCCTTGGCCACTCAGCACTCAACCTCAGTGACCCAGCCATTAGCGACTCGGCCTTGGTCACTCGGCCCCAGCGACCCAGCATTCGGCGACTCGGCCTTGGCCACTCTGCAACTCAGCCTTAGCCACTCGACACTCGACACTCGGCCTCAGCGACTCAGCAGTTGGCGACTCAACCTTGGTCACTCAACACTCGGCCCCAGTGGCTCGACATTCAGCCCTTCGACCACACGACAACCGGTTTTCAAGGTCTGCTACCTTAGATAATCCGCTCTGATCTATTTACATATAAGACCTCGATCATTTACTTATTCCAATAAATTTACATGTTACCCTACATGTATTCTCAGCACTGTAATCTCTAAGCGAAGACAGGTTCGCTTGAGGTCCTCAGCTAAGCATCTTCAAACTTGGTGCGTTGTAGACTATCCTTGTTTATTTCATGCAGCACGGCATCTCAGCCTAATAGAGAGAAGCGGTCACGCAGCACGGTATCTCGGTCTGACAGGAAAAAGCTGCCACGCAGTGCAATATCTTACCCTGACAAGAAGAAGCGGCCATGCAACACGGTATTTTAGTCCGACAGGGAGAAGAGGCCACGCAAAGTGATATTTAGGCCTGACAGGGAGAAGCGATAATGCAGGGCAGTATTTCGGCTTGACAGGGAGAAGTGGCCAAGCAACATGGTATCTCGGCCTAACAGGGAGAAGCGGCCACACAGCGCGGTACTTAGGCCTGACAGGGAGAAGCGATCACACAATGCGGTATTTCGACCCAACAGGGAGAAGCGGTCACGCAGTGCGGTATTTAGGCTTGAGAAGGAGAAGCGGCCACGCAACGCAGTATTTTAGCTTAACAGGGAGAAGTAGCCAAGCAGCGCGGTATTTCGGTCTGACAAGGAGAAGCGGTCACACAGTGCGATATTTCAGCTTAATAGGGAGAAGCGGTCACAAAGTGAGATATTCACCTATATTCTGGGCAAGGAAGTTTGTAAGCCCTCGAGCCGACCTCTATCTCTATATTCTGACCAATACAATTCATAAGCCCTCAAATCGACCTTTATTTCTGTATCCCGGCCGAAGAAATTCATAAACCCTCAAGCTGGCCTCTATCTTCATATTTAGCCAAGATAGTTCGTAAGTCCTCGCATCCCATTTAGCCAAGGCAATTCCTAAGTCCTCGGATCATATTCAGTCGAGACTATTCGTAAGCCCTCACATCTTATTTAGTCGAGACAATTTGTAAACCCTCGCATCCTATTCAACCGAGGCCATTCGTATGCCTCCGCATCCTATACGGCCGAGGCAGTTCGTAATCCCTTAAGATGGCCTCCATCTCCCTATCTTGACCGAGGTAATTTGTAAGCTCTTGAGTTGGCCTTTATTACTATATTCTAGCCAAGGCAGTTCGTAAGCCCTTGAGCTGGCCTTTATTTCTGTATCCTGGCCAAGGCAGTTTGTAAGCCCTCAAGTCTGCCTCCATCTCTATATTCCAACAGAGATAATTCGTAAGCCCTCGAGTTGGTCTTTATTTCTATATCCTGGCCGAGACAATTAATAATCCCTCGAGCTGGCCTCTGTTTCTATATTTATCCGAGGCAGTTCGTAAGCTCTTACATCCTATTCAGCCGAGGTCGTTCGTAAGCCCTCATATCCTATTCAGCTGAGGCCATTCGTAAACCCTCACATCCTATTTAGTCGAGGCAATTCGTAAACCCAAGCATCCTATTCAGCTGAGGCTATTCATAAGCTCTTGCATCCTATATTGCCGAAGCAGTTTGTAAGCCCTCGAGACAACCTTCAGCTCCCTATCCCAACCGAGGCAATTTGTATGCCCTCGAGTTGACCTTTATCACTATATTCCAGTCGAGGCAGTTCGTAAACCCTCAAGTCGGCCTCTATCTCTATATTACGACCAAGACAATTCATAATCCCTCGAGTTGGCCTTCATTTATGTATCCCAGTCGAGACAATTCGTAAGCCCTCAAGCTGGCCTCCGTCTCCATATTTATCCAAGGCAGTTCGTAAGCCCTCGCATCCTATTTAGCTGAGGCAATTCGTAAATCCTCACATCCTATTCAGCCGAGGTAGTTCGTAAGCCCTCACATCCTATTTCGTCGAGGCAATTCATAAGCTCAAGCATCCTATTCAGCCAAGGTCATTCATAAGCCCTCACATCCTACGCAGTCAAGGCCGTTTATAAGCCCTCGCATTTTATTTAGTTTAGGAGGCAATTTGTAAGCCCTCACATTCTATTTAGCCGAGGTCATTCCTAAACCCTCGCATCCTATACGTCCGAAGCAATTTGTAAACCCTCGAGACGGCCTCCATCTCCCTATCTCAACCGAGGTGATTCGTAAGCCCTCGAGTTGGCCTTTATCACTATATTCCAGCCGAGACAGTTCGTAAGCTCTCGAGCCGGCCTTTATTTCTGTATCCCAGCCGAGGCAGTTTATAAACCCTCGAGCTGGCCTCCATCTCCATATTCCGACCGAGACAGTTCGTAAGCCCTTAAGTCGGCCTTTATTTTTGTATCCTAACCAAAGTAATTTGTAAGCCCTCGAGCCAGCCTCCGTCTCCATATTTAGTCGAGGCAGTTCGTAAGCTCTTGCATCCCATTTAGCCGAGGCAATTCGTAAGCCCTTGTATCTTGTTCAGCCAAGGGCGTTCGTAAGTCCAGGGCGTTCGTAAGTCCTCACATCCTATTTAGTCGAGGCAATTCATAAACTCTCACATCCTATTTAGCCGAGGTCATTCATAAACTCTCGCATCCTATGTAGTCAAAGTCGTTCGTAAGCCCTCGTATTCTATTTAGTCGAGGCAATTCGTAAGTCCTCGAGCCGGCCTCCGTCTCTATATTTAGCCGAGGCAGTTCGTAAGCCCTCGCATCCCATTTAGCTGAGGCAATTCGTAAACCCTCACATTCTATTAAGCCGAGGCCGTTCGTAAGCCCTCATATCATATTTAGTTGATGCAATTAGTATATCCTCGCATCCTATTCAGCCAAAGCCATTCATAAGCCCTCGTATCCTATACAGTCGAGGCCGTTTATAAACCCTCGCATCCTAATTAGTCGAGGCGATTTGTAAGCCCTTGAGCTAATCATTTTCTTATTTATCCGAGGCAGTTCGTAAGCCCTCGAGTCAGCTTTCATCCTATTTAGTCAAGGCAATTCGTAAGTCCTCGCATCCTATTTAGCCGAAGCAATTCGTAAGCCCTTGAACTAATTATTCTCTTATTTATCCAAATCAGTTCATAAGTCGTCATTTCAACTAATAGTACATGATTGATAAGTATGATATCTCTGAATAAATGAACAGGGAGCAAAGATATGATATGATACAAGGCAACAAAGTAGTAAAGCTGAAGTCAAACTCATCAGAGTGAATCGTCTAACTATTTAGGGGGGTTACTAATGATACTGCTAGAATTGACCCAAGATAAATGATGATATCCGAGATTTCTAAGTAAAGATTGATAGCTGTCTCAAGTGCATACTTATAGCTCTCCTCATA
>JBAMHZ010000002.1:3650345-3669393 GCA_037177395.1 Alpinia galanga | reverse complement strand
AGGCGAGGTCAAGGCTGCGGAGTAAGCGTCAAGTAAGACCGAGTGTGAGTGATTGTACTCAGGAAGGGAAAGAGTTAGGTCGGATGCTCAAACACTTGTGTTTGAGGTTTTACTCGACACCAGTCGACTGATGGGATTTTCAATTGACTAGTCACCTTAATGGCAGTTGAGTTTGATGCTCAAATAGGAATGTTTGAGACTTTTACCCGACCCAGTCGACTGGTGGTTATTCCAGTCGACTGGTAGAGACCAGTCGACTAGGGTTTGGTCCAGTCGATTGGATTTGTGTCGTTGGGGAGTAACGGATAGAAATTCTAGGAATCACGGCTGTCAGAAGCCGTTGGCATCATTTAATGGCGGGAGCAATCGACTGACATAGAAATCCAGTCAACTGCCCTTAGGTAGTCGACTGGTCTGAGGCAGCTTTGTTGATTCCGAGGTTAACTCCCTTTGTTTATAGAAGGGGAGGCTTGGAGGCATTTCCAAGCTGACAAAATAGATGTGGTTAACCCCTATTAGTAGTCTAAGTGAGTCTTTATGCATTTGTGGTGATTGTTGGTGCCTATACGATTCACATATCTCCACAATGGTATGATATTGTCCACTTTGGGCCTAAGTTCTCATGGTTTTATTTTTGGGCTATACCCAAAAGGTTTCATTCCAATAGAGATATCTTTTTCATTTTATAAGCACATGATTTTTTCCATGTCTTACTAATGTGAGATTTTGATTATATTCATAATACTCCCAACAATCCCCCCCTCAAACAAAGGACCATATTCGGCTCTCCCTCAAGCCTATCCTTCCTCGAAGGACTTCTTCTGTTTGATGTCCGATCCTTAACCCACTAGGTTTTCCTGCCAACTGTCTGGTTCTCCTGACCCAGTTGGACTTCCTGCTAGTTGTTCAGTCCTCCTGACCCAACTGGACTTCCTGCTTGGTGTCTGGTTCTCTTGATCTAGATATGGGAGCTCCACTTCCTTCGTTCGAGGTGCATGGCTTGACATGAACCATGACTCTGATACCAATTGTTGGTGCCTATAAGATTCACATATCTCCACAATGGTATGATATTGTCCACTTTGGGATTAAGCCCTCATGATTTTATTTTTGGGCTTTACCCAAAAGACCTCATACCAATGGAGATATTTTTTCATCTTATAAGCACATAATCTTTTCTATGTCTTACCAATGTGGGACTTTGATTGTATTCCTAATACTTCCAACAAATATTGTGTTCAAAGGAACCATGCAGAAATTACAATTAAAGACAGATCATCATCCAAAGTCGTACATGTTATCTGGGCTAAACAAGGACAACAAGGTAGCAATGGAGCAAAGATGTCTCGTTTCTTTTTCTATTGATAGCAGATATAATGATAAAACTTGGTGTAACGTTGTGGCGATGGATACATGCCATATATTGTTGGGACGACCTTGACAATATGATCGCAGAGCTATCCATGATGGACGAAAGAACACCTATACCTTTTATATAGGAGGAAAGAAGATTGTATTGGCATCCCTACGAGAGGATCTCATTCCTATTTCAGTATCTTCTAGCTTTACTATTCTTTCTATATATAGATTTTTAGATGTGATCGCACAAGAGAAAATTGTCTATGCTTTACTACTTCGCCCGAGCAACACAAGTCCAGATTTATTGGCAAAGGTACAACAATTATTTGGATGGTTTACGAATTTGATGTCAAAGGATCTTCCACCTAAACTACCACCTACAAGGGACATTTAGTATCGAATTGATATTATTTCGAAATCAAGTCTACGTAATTGGCCAGCTAATTATGTTACTCTAACAAAGGCCAAAGAGTTGTAGCAATCGATTATAGAGCTAATGGACCGAGGATACCTCCGTGACGGCATGAAGATGATGATACTAATCTGAACTCAAGGACGAGTTCTTTTTAACCCCTGGCGTCTGACGCAAGAGCATTCAACAACCTCTATCTTTTCTCAATAAATCTTATTCTTTTGCAACAAACTTTTTTTTTTCTCAACAAATATTATCCTTTTGTAACAATCTCTATCTTTTCTCAACAGATATTATTCTTTTGCAACAAACTTTACTTAATTAGGGTTTAGTTTGTTATTTTTTTCAATTGTTTCAAATTTTTTTGTTGGTTTTGAAATTTTCTCATTTCCTAAGCTATTTAAACATGGGATAAGGCCCTTGTAAGCAACTTAGTTTTAATAAAGTTTCCTTTCGCTTAAACCTAAAGGCGGCTCCTCTTTATTTGTGACTCCCTTCTCCTTCGATTTCTCTGTCACTCTCTATTCTAGCATCACACGTGGAAAGATTCCTATCCCGCTACTCCGCTTGCATCACTTGTACATCTCTACTATTGTAACATTGCAAACAATATGATACCCAATCATGGTCATTTTGTCTTAAGAACAAAAGTATAGTTTGCAATTTTGAAATAAGACTAACCACTCACAATACTCATAACCACGATGAAACTATACTGTTGGAAAAATATCAATATATAAGCATACCAGCAATTCTTGTGCCTCCATAATATATATTGGTTATTTCCACATCAGGGTAGACCCCTTCTCCAAAAACATTTTTGCAAAGGTCCAAATGGTACCTATATTTTCTCAGCAGAAGCTTGTCAGTAAAGTTCAATAACAAAAATGATAGCAAAACAACAAAATGATTATGGAAAACTAGTGCATTTTGATGGCAACAAAATGATATAAATGAAAATCAGTGAGTAAAAGTATGAGGCTCTCACGATAGCAAAGATAAGCCCAGAAAACTGTCCTGAACCTGCAACAGTCCATGCTCAGGCTGTTACTATATCAGACATGTCTGGTGTATGGAGCTTATCACCCTGATTGTCATCCCCAGAAAAACTATGAGAAAATTGGATGCAAGTTTAAACTGAGTAGAATATGAATATTATTCACTCTAGTTTGTTCGCTTCTTTAGCTTCACTAATCACTCTGGTATTGGACTATTGTGAATCGGCCCCACCAATACAACCACATATGTTATTTACCATGATACTATAACTCTTTTAATCCTCTGATATAGTGTTACAAATAGAGACTATTTGGTCTGTTTAATTGAAAAAGGAGCTAAAATTTTGTTAAATAATGAATCAACAGTTTACTCACCATACTAGTTCAAACAAGAAAAAGAAATACAACCTAATCCTTCTAAATTTTATTTTCATTTCTGCAGATTCCATTTTAGCTGTAAAATAACAGTTTACTTAAGTTTGGTGATTCTTTAGTGAAACCTAGAGTTTCATATGGATGCGTACCATGGTTGGTCTCTTGAATTTCCTCTTGTGAAATTCATTCCACTTGAAATCCTGTCTTTGCCATGTTTATTATTTCAAACCATACCAACCATGCTGGCACTAACTGTACCAATTCTTAGTATCATGTTTATTGGATGATACAGGATGGTATCATGCACAACACCAGGCAAATTGCTAGGAATCTGGCTGTTGGGCATGTTTCCAACAGCATAAGAATCTCCTTAGTCCTTTTTGGATGTTAGAAATTGTTTTGAGCTTTAATAAGATTCTCGCTGTTCACTCCTATTTGTCATATATTAAGCTCATATTCTCTTCTTTAAAATTCCAAGCATTTCAAATTATGCTGGGAAATTTAAGTTACAGGTGTGAACTTTGACTAGTAGTACATAAATAGATGTTTCACTAGGACAAGTGATCACTGAGGATAAGCTTACAAGCACTAAGTTAACCGGCATTGCATGAATTGTCAGTCCTGTCTTTATGAAATTATGAATAACTCATCTAATTGATTATTACCCTTCTATTAGCCTGACTGCACAACATGAAGTTGATCCAATCCTTAATTGCTTATGGCAAAAGACACAACACTATACTAAGAGCTTAGGACTAAATTCAAATTCCAGCAGAAGTGAGATACAATCATTAAACAGCTGTATTTGCAACTGGATGCTAGTGATGCCAAAATTTGCAGGTGTCCACCTTTTCCAGAATAGTGTTCTCGGATAGAGAACAAGGAGGGTAGCCTAAATAAAACAAGAGAACTTTACCTCACATGCTCTGGAATCGGATCAATAAAAAAATTTATGAGATTTTTCAACTGGAGGCATTTTAACTCAATTTTATATATGTGACTGAGAACCGTTGTTGTGACATAGGAATACAAGCACTTCTAAGATCATTCAATGGAATAATACCTTGTATCTATATGTGGTGAACGAACAGTATCATTTTTTGGTGCCACTTGAAAATATGCAACCTCAGTACAGACTTGAAACCACCATAATCTGTCGGCTATGAAACAAAACACTATCATTAATAGATGAAATAAGTAAGCAAGAGATTTGGACATTGTCATGAAATGCAAATTCAAAGTAGCTTATGTCAATTGCCTAAACCAGGCAGACCAACATGGGCAAAAGGATTGGGCATACCACTATTTTCACCAGGAGTTGTATTCTTCAAAAATTGTTGATCATAAGTTTCAATCGATGCACCAAATTTTCCAATATAATAATCTTTCACATATTCAGCATATGCTTCCTGAAAGCAGCAAATCGTGTTAGTCTAGTTGAAAAATTAGACATAATTCAGGATCAGATAATGCATAAATATTTATATGTTTGTGCTTCTCATAAAGTAAATCTTTCCTTAGAAATTCACTAATAATTGCAGGATTCTTAATGTTTCTTTCCAAGCAAACTTCTTAGTTCTTACAACCACAAAGGCATGTTCATCCTAGTAAGTACAAAATAGAGGAATTTCCTCAAATTTCTTAGACTGGGAGAATATTTCATTAATCATCACCACTTCAGGTTGTTTGAGAGCCTGTAATGGTTTGAATTAAATATGCCAATTTCTACAACATCAACTATGTATAGATATATTTTTTGAAACAGAAATATTCTTAAGAGCTACAAGTAAACCACTACAAAGAAAACAATGTCACCTTCCAAATTTTTTTGAATAACAAATTGGGCTTCTAGACCTACTAGTATGATGATACCTTTCATTGGTTTTCTATAGTTGTACACTGCATCACAGATCAATGTTAAATCTCTATCCTTTTACATTAATATTGAATAAATTCAGTCATATTCAAAACAAACCTTGAAAATAAAATTGTACCAATCAATGAGTGTTAATGGATAACTTGAATGATGGGTACAAATACCTTCATAAGGATTTAAAAGAATACAGCGCTAAGTATATGAAATATAATTTCAGAAATAAAAAAGAATTAACAAAATAGTTAAAATGGATGTGAGTGAATCTTAAGCAAGAGTTTTATACAGTTATCAAACTCAGCCAGTCCTTATAAAGTTTGGCCAAGTTTGATTGGATCAGCAATACCAAATCCAATTTTGTCCAATATCTCAAACATTTTTCGAGGATCACTGTAAAACTGTAGAGACAGTTGGAAATCAGAAAGATCTTAACAAACACCGAGTGAAAATTAGGAAGAAACAAATATTTTTATTTCATAATCATTCAATTTCTCACGCATCTTATTATAAATCTACGAGGAGAAGAACCTAGGAATTAGACAAATGGAAACAAGGCTCTACTGCAATCCTTACTGGGGAATCAAACAAATGGACGCATGAAAATGTGTGGGTAAGCTACCATGGAGGTGGGTCACAGCTAATGGGTGAACTGTGCCTACTTTATTTTTTGTGGTGGAAGAAATCCTGGTGATTAAATTCATTAAAGAATGAAAATGAAGACAGCTAAAAAAATTTGAATGTCCAACTAGAAAAAAGAGCAGTCAAGTGCACAAAGCTCCCGCTAATGTGGGGTCCTAGAGAAGAATCTATTGTACGCAACCTTATCCAGCTTTACAAGAGTTTGTTTTCATGATTCAAATCCGTGACCTCTAGATTACACAGTAACAATTTTATTGTTGCACTAAGGCTCCCCTTCAATGACCAACTAGAAGATATAACAATATGATACTGTTGTTTCTGGAAACTATTGTGGTGATTGACAAATTCAAAGGACATAATAAAATAATTAATTAATTAATTATAAAATGAGTATCATAGAGAGGTACATGTTATCCTCAGTTGGATTCTATGCTCAATGATGGTAATAGGTTGACCTATCCTTACTCAAAATCATGGTAGGAGCTAGGAAGATCTATTTATGTTTGTACTGTTGCTCCAACTCAAATGAATGGCAACATACTGTCAGCCCCCAATTGAACTTTCATCAATGTTTTCGCTTCTTATTGGCAAATTGTCTCCCCATTTAAGTTGAAGCAAAATCATTTGCTACCTCTAAAGATCCTCATCCTTGGCTTGTTAAAATGGGAATCATTCACTACTCCTGAAAGCTTAGATTGAGCTTTTTTGTCAAGGAATGCAAGAATGCATTCTATTCTTTCACATGTGAAGTTGGTTCAGTATGTGGTAACCATTGTTGGAAATCTCGTAACATGTCGGGCAACATGACAAAAACATATTGCTCTAATAAATTATCACATCGATAAATTACTGTACAAACTATTCAAAACACAATTCTCCTATGTCATACGCATCAATCATCAACTATTGTGTGGTGCCAACATTTGACACCCCTTTGGCATGCTACAATCATAATTTGAAATCTTGTACCGTGCCAAAAGAAATGGTAGAAATGTATCATTATGATAAATCACCGAAACTCGATATCACTCAACACCAAGATTCAAAATCTCGAACAGTGTCATAGTTTCAATTTTTAACAGGAAAGATAGTATTTCAATATCGTGCTGATATTTCGATGTATAGTGTTGATGGTGGATTGAAATTTAAAGGAGATGAAACAAAGGAAGAAGTAATTGTTCCGTGCGAAGTAATCGAAAAATATCATTTTAGTAAATTATCAAAACTTAATACCACTTAGAACAGACAATGTCTCCTTTTTATGCTTTATATCTTTCTTTAACTCCAATCCATTGCCGACATTATACATTGAAACATCAACATCATATAGATACAATGTCATTCCAGACAAAGACCAAAACTTCGACACAACTCAAGATTTTGAACCTTGCTACAATACAAGTCCAGATGAATTGAAATAATATTATTGTTGTTATTATTATTATTATTATGTTTCAAAATTTGTGTCCATGTCATTTCAGATAAAATTCAAATTCTAAACTTACATATATATAATTGTTTTTATCTTCTTTTTCTTCTTCATCTACTTCCTCCTTCAATCTTCAATTCATCATTGACATAATACATGAGAACATCGGCACAATATCAAATAAGCATTATTCTAGAAAAAATAAAAACTTCGACACGAACTGGGATTTTAAACCTTGGTTTTAACGTCTTCTTAGTTCTAAGTGTAGAGGGCTTTGCCCCGTGTTTTGACACGATGTTCAACCACATAAGATGGCTAAGCAAACAACTAGTTGAACCATAATAATTGCCAAGTATTCATCATCAAAATTCTATGGCTTGGAAGGGAAAGCCTAAAAATTGGCTGAGATTGATTATTGGCAAGTAGAAGATAAAGTTAATGGCACAAAAAATGAATGGCACAATGTCATTCACACTAAGGAAATGTTAACACTTACCATTTTTATCTATTCACAGAGGATGGGATATTTTTCAAAGTCAAAGTACCTCATCTATTAAAACAATGGTACGAAATATTACGTCATGCTGGCTGACACACGTGGAATTTTTTGTTTTGCTTGCAAACCGGCGCCAGCACAGTCCTCCACGTTTGCACAGTCCCATCGTTTATTTATTTATTATTTTTCATTTATAATTTTTTTATTTTTTATTTTTAAACAGTTAATTCAAATTCATTCTCTTCTTCTTTTCTCTCTTAATTTTTTTCCTCCTTATTAATTTTCTTCCTCCTTCATTGTTAATTTTTTCTCTTGTTCATCCATTCACAAGGGTAAACAGAGACAAAAAGAACCTCTTTAATAATGGTTATTTATTTTTCCTCCTTCACCCATCCACAAGATAAACAAAAAAAAAACTCTGTTAAAGGATGGTTAATTTTTTTCACTCTATGTCCATGAGGTTAAAAAAAAAAATAAACATCTTTAAGATAAAGGGAGATTATTAGGATCAATAAATAAAAGGCAATCTGGTGCACGAAGTTTTTGTCAATGTAGGATCCTAGAGAAGGGTTAATTGTACACAGTCTTACCCTACATTGCAAGAGGCTCTGCAAGTCAAACTCTTAACCTCTAAATCATATGACAATAATTTTACTATTACACCAAGACTCCTCTTCTATTAGGAAAAATGAATATCACATAATTTTTAACCATATAAAATATACTACTATGAATTAAATTATTATTATATAAATTTATTTTAATTTTAAACTAATCAAAATAAATCCAAATTAAGGTCAATTTAAACTTACTTAATCTGGTCATGTCTACTTAATGAATTTTAATTAACCCCAACTTGACTTTTACTCAATAAGCATCATATATTTTGCGAGATAATATCAAAATTTGAACTCAACATTCAACATCTCAAATGTAACTCAATAGTAAGCATCTATATCAATCAAATATTGATAAAAATGTTTTTTAATTAATATATTTATATTTTAAAAAAGTCGAAAGGCATGATACGATACGGTACCGAAATTGTATTATTTTAGCCATAAACTAAAACTTTAACACGGTTCAAAATTTAAACTTTGGTTCAAACGGAAAATCAAATGGAAGTGGCAAGATAGTTAATCTTTTTCTTCACTGAGGCAATGAAGTTTGCCAAATGATTCATTACTAATCGAGGAATGTAGGATGGTATCTTTTAACTTCAAGAAGAAGAACGGGTAAGAGAGAGAAATCATACAAGAAAATCACTAGCTAGATATCACCTTTTAGGTTGTTGATGTTTAAAAGTTCCTTGTCTGCATTGTGGACAACTATGTTCCTTGGACGAAGGGTTCAATCTCTAGCCTTCTAGGAATAGAAACTTGAAGAGTGATTTCTCGTTTAAGCGAGGAGAAGTAAGAATTCAATTCTGATTGGATACTTAGCTACCTTGAACCAAAGCACAAAAATAAAGCCCTAGATTAGCAAATAGCTACCCATTCTATCCAATATAATCTTATGCTAAAATTCAAAGAGAAGTTTGAGGAAGGTCCTACGTCCATAAGAAGTGAAAGTGTCATTCCAAAGCTTTTTAAGGTGTGGCTCAGGCTAGGCAATCAACTAGAGCACCAACAAATGGGGAGTGAATTGAAAGCATAGGCTTCAACGGAAGTTGCACCTTACTTGGCCTCTGTTGACTGCCTCATAAGCTTGGCACCAAGAAAATAAATTCTCTACTGCCTGAACTGGCAACAAGGACCTATTCCTTGCCATGTCTTAGGTCTCAGTCAAGTGAGAGCAACTATTCCCACTAGTTAACAAGAGGAAGAAGGAATTGGTGGTGAGCCCTCCCAGCCTATAGGCTAGCCAGGGGTAGGTAAAGGTGCTCAGAAAATATTTATAAAATAAAAAATTGCAAATAACATATGAAAGCAAGGAGCTAGAGAAAAGCTTGCCAGTAAATTCTTCTCATTGTTCATGGCATCAACAATAGGAGAGCATAGTACATCAGGATTCCCATACTGAAACTAAACAAGTCAAAAACATTTGGTAAGTGTCAAAAGCACCATATTTCAGTCCTATTATGTAATCTGCTTACCGCTATTGCTGCAGCATCAGCCAACAAGTACAAAAAATCAACATCATTCTTAAGCTGCACAAATAGACAACATAACAAATAACTAAAACAGCACATCAGATATGTTAGCTTAGAATTTAAACTATAGTATATTTGTCATCCTACATGTGGCCAAAAATGTAATGAAATTACAGAGAAGATAATTACATGAATAGAAACAAGATTTAAGTTAAAACAAGAACCCTATTTTGAGGCTAGTTCTAAACAAGCTCTACTAAAAAGGAGAGAAAATAAATTTGATCTTGAGATAGAGACTTGGTCCCAATGGAATGTAGAACCAGATGGCCAGTAGTCAAGTAGAGTCTCGAGGTGGTGCATAGAAGGCATGTGGCAATGCTCACGAGCAAGAATAAAGCTAAGTTGCAAGGCGACATGACATGAACAAATGAGGGCATCGAAGTCAGGATAACAACTGACAAGCTCCAAGTGGTTCCTGTTAGACGGGAACACATAACAATGTGTGATTGGTACAGATGTTGAAATAAGAGCGGAGCAACAGATCACAATTGTCTTCTTCCTCAGGTTAGGAGGTTGGGTGGTTCTCTGAGCTCTTGGAAGGGAAAAGCAGTTGCGGATGAGGAGTGTCAATGGTGCTTGCAGTACTCAGTGCTTAAGATGAGTGCACTTGAAGGCATTTCTAGAGTGAAGTGAGCATCTACAAGTTCATCTCACATGTGAGTCTACTGGTGCTTAAGATCGAGACAAGCGCAATTGACGGCATTCCTAGTGTGGAGTGTTGGTGCTCTCTCATGTCAGGTTTGAAATCTCATTCAAACCGAAGGTTACAGTCCTCAACCGAAATGAGATATGTCAGCTATATCAAGTGCAAGTGTCAATGGTTATGTCAAGTGCTAACCCTAAGTGGAGGAGTAAGAGTCACATACCTCATGGAAGCCACACAGACCAATTGAAAGTCTGATGAAGCCTCGCTGAAGCCTTTTCATCATTGGGACCATCTTAGGAAGACTCATAAAGCTTCATAAAAGCCTCTTTGTCATTTGGACTATCTCGAAAAGTCTCACAAAACCTCACCATCGTTGAGACCATCTCACAAAGTCTCACAATCATCACAAAGCTATTACCTTTGCACCATTGTACATCATTGCACAAAGTCATCTCATGATTGTTCCACAAGTCAATCCCTAGGAGAAACAAAATGCTTAGCCCGTACTGACAGGCAGGAATGAGTCTTTAAAGCATCGCTAGGAAGCTCATTAGGGGGTTAGAACCCCCATTATAGCAGTTGAGCAATTATGGATGAAGGTGGTTGAAATTTCAATGGAGGAGATAATCCAAGTGAGGAAAAGCTTTAGGGTCTGCAAGAACCATTGGTTAGTGTCAAGGAAGGCAATAAGGACTTTGTTTCTGTGAGGGAAGAGAAGTTGGGTCAAGGTGTTCAATTGCATAGCAGACAAAATGAAAATATGGAACTGAAGAAGTGCAAGGAAAGGAGCAAAAGGAATGAATTGAATTCAATTCTCATACCACATGATGTAGCACCAAGAACAATCTCACAAAGAGGAAAAATATTATTAAGTCAAAAAATGAATTACACAATAGATTATAAATAAAAAATAAAAACAATTTCTCCTACAAAAAGGTCTAACTTAGTCTAACAATTATAAGACATTTTTTAAAGCCTAAAACAACTTTAAAAATTTGACAAACTTGTGCAAAGCTTAAAATCTAAAATTTAAACAAAATCTAAATTTTATCTCTAATTTTAAAACGCATCAAAAAATTGGGTACATATAGAATTGAATGAAGTGGTAAAGGAGGTGTAAGAGTGACCTAATCAATACCTTGAATACAGATGAGAGTGACACATCGACTAGATCTGCATGCATAGGTTGATATGTAGATTTAAGGCTAGAAAAATGGTAATAAGTCTCTGAAGCTCAAGAATCCAAAGTTCAAATTTTTAACGTGTTAGCACTTTCCATACCAGCAGTGGAATTATCCACGAATTAGAGGTGAAAGGGACTATGATGGTGCATTTTTTAAATTAACTTGTCTACCACTGGTGGCAGCAAAGCTTCTTCAGTTGATATACTGCTTGTAGAAGATCTACCGTAGAGAGTAGCATCCTCAGGGATCTACTTGGACCAATTCATTCATCTGGACACTTGTGGGAAAGATGTTGCAACCATTTCTAGGAAGCAAAACAGCAATAACATGGAAGGAAATCCAACAAAAAATACATGATAACAGATTCATAAAGGATCTATTCTGGTCCATAGAATCAGAGTGAGGAAATTTCAAATGAGGAAAGCCAAGAGAATGCACAACATTATAAGATGTGAAATTTACACTATTGCAAAAGATTTAGAGGAAGAATAATACCAAGATCAGATCACACATTTGAAATCTGACATTGAAAGAGGAGCTCTTGTTTCCAATGATTGACCAAAAGGATGAAAAACTCAGCAAGACCAAGACAAGCAAACGGTGAGCAATGCATGATGAAGGTGGATAGCTCTGCTTCATCACAACCACAGGAGCAGCACAGGTGCTGCAATCTGTTCGAGTGCAGGAGAAAAACCCCAGGTGGATGACCCTACAACTGCCTACTTCAACCTGCCATAGTCAAGCAAAGAGGGCATTGTCCCATGAAGCAGATCATGGTTGCGAATGGTGGAGAAGTTGAGGACCAGGAAGGGCATCATCCAGCACAGTTGGTGGAGGCAGGCTGATTCTTGGAAATCCCAAATTGTGTAAAGGGCAGAAGAAAGCTCAAGGCCAAGACTATAATACCATGTTTAGGGAACATGGATTATTCCCCTAGGTAGTCTCCCTACTTTAATAGAGATTACCATTATTGTTCATTTGCAATATGCTGCTTTGTCTTTTAAGAAAGCTATCAGTCAATGTGAAAAGACAAGAGCTCAAGGTCAATCTCAGTGTTAGCCGAACTCAAATATGAGTATCCAAGGCAAGTTTGGATTCAAATATCCAACACTTGATCATTTCAAAAAGGAAACAGGGGGATTTGTCAAAGAGCATTAATTTTAGGATGGGTATAGGAGAACAACAGATCTTAAAAATATAAATATTTGTATATAGTATAATAATGAACATAATATAACGTTTACAGTTTTGGGGCAAATTGAAAAGGACAAATAATTAGAGGGCTTTTTGAAAGGTTAGTTTAGGGTGCATTCTGTAAAGTCTCAACAATTCAGGAGCTTTCTAAATGTACTTTATAGGACATTTTAAAAGGCCTTACAATTTAACGGGATTTTAAAAAATGTTAGTTTAGGGGCATTTAAAAATTCCTAAAAGTTTGAAATGTTATAGTTTTAAAGGAACTTCAAAAAATACTTTAAAACATTTAAGGACTTTTTGGAATATTACCAAATATAATTATAATCAACTACTGCACTCCTCGACACCAGTGCAGCCTTGCCTTTTTCTATGCCTAACATGAGCAACTATGATGTCTCCTTCCTCTTTTGACATGCATACATGTAACTCCCTCCACCCACTACCCACCCGCCCTCACACGTAAATCGACAATCTTATTTTTCTCCCAGCATGCCACAAGCAACTTGAAAAGGCATAGGTAAGTTTCCTTCTCAAATTTTTATCGTTTTTCTTACTCTCACAGACAAGTTTAGTTGCTCAAACATCTTTTCATTCCATAGCCATGTTATACTGGACATGTTGACACAACATGAGGTGTATATGACGAGTATGAATTGCAAAGTTTCTCAGCATAGGTGGCATTAAAGAGACTACTGAAGCCAACGAGTATAGTAAATTTTAACCATGTCGTTTAGCATAGCATAAAAGTTCAAATCATAAGACTAACAGTAATCGCAAATAATGACATCTTTTATACCTTACTAGTATAAAATTTTTGCATATTGATAACTTGGTCTATCAAACACACTTAATGTTGGCTTTAGAAAGAATATCACAATCTAATAAAACTTAAAATAAATCATCCTAGCATGAGACTTGCACATTAAACAAGATGCCAAATTCTGATAAGGGAGAGATCGCAACACATTGAGCGGGACCCCTAATTCCTTTTAAATAAGAGATAGATCACAGATGGTTTGCCAGAGGAAACTCATGCATTGTGGATTTATTGATTATTGCATCATTCTAACTGCATTAAATTATGAGGATAAATAGTATAATCTTTAAAGTTTAAGATAAAATTTTTTTTTGATGATTTGAAAGGTTATATACAAAAATGGAAAGCTCGAGGGCAAAGTTAAAAAAAAAATCAAGGGTTAAAATTGTCATTAATTAACATAAAGACATTGCTATTGTTGATTTTCCCACTAAATAGCAATGCTAATAGTCAGATGGAAACAATAAAAAGGTTAAAAACTCAAGGAATATTTTGATAATTTAAAAATTTTATGAGAATCTTGCAAAAAGAGGAAGAGTAAACTATAGGAACAAGAGTATAGTAAACAAAATTTATCAAATTTGAGGCAATCAGACATTGGAAAACTCTAGAAACAAAATAATCTTTTCCCCTTAATAAAAAAAACTACTTTCAAAAGTATCTTGAGATGAAATTAAAAAAATAATAGAGATTTCATAACCTGACAATCTTTAAAAGTTTGGGGGTTCAAATGAAAGCTAAAGATCTTTGATAGGAAAAGTTATATTTCGAGGGTTGATAAAAAAAATGTTAGAAATCGTTCAAGGAAAGTGTAAATTTAGAAAATTAAGCAAGTAAAGTGAGATAATGATGGTCAAATTAAAATTTTAAGAAAAATTTAGGAGCAAAGTGAACTTTTGGAAAACATGGATCAAAGTGAAAATTTTTGGATGAAACTAAAATTAAAAGGGAATAGTGAGATATTTAAAAAGTATCAATGAGTGATATTTTGTCGGTCACATTGAAATTTAAACAAAAAATAGAGCGTCAAGTCATAATTTTGCTCCTCCATTAGATTGGAATGAAAAAATAAAAAAATGTAGAGAGAGATCAGCCCAAGGATAAATTACAAAAAAGTCTGGAGCAATTTGTAATATTGCCACAATTAATCAGGACGCCTAGAAGAGAAGAGGGTGCCACATGCAGTTTCGATAGGAAACTGAGCTAGAAGACAACAACGGGACTTTCAAATTGCAGATATAAAAGTCAACTTTTCCAACAAACTCTAGCCCCAGGGCTAACTCAGATGGCCAGCACAGCCGTGTTAAGGTTTGAAAGGGCAAGGGGTCGATTCCTGGAGTTCACCACCATGCTATCGATAACTCCACATTTCTGCGCTGACCACCTGACATTCTGATTTTCCCCCCCTCCACAGGTAGGGGTAGCGGTGGGGGGCCACTAATATGGCAATTCCACATTTTTTTTATAGAAATGAAACAAACTCTTCTTCGGTGTTTCAAAACTTAAATTATACAAACACTCTAAAACCTAAAAACAAACTTCAGCAGAGATATCAACCATCACAACAGATATTATCCCACACAAGATATAACTAAGTTCTCTGAAGTTAAATCATAGTTAGCAATGAGAATTTACCTCAGCTGCTGCAAATAATTTTTTCACTGATTTGCTATCAGTTTTAAGTTCTTCATCTACAAGATAAGTTATTTGTTGAAGTGCAGATTTACATTCTGAACCGGCTGACTCACCAACCTGTGAGGAGTCAAAGTAAATGTTTGGTTAGCCATAGGAAACTAGTAAGCCTGAATTCCTAGATACTTATTTTACAAAATACTCCATTATCAAGTGGTAACATGTGAATCCAAACAAAATAAATAAAGCATTATGCTTCACTCATAAATTAATTTTGGCATTAAAAGACAATAATAGTTCTTAAGCTACGAACTAACAGCCAATGCTCAACTCCCAGCATGATTTAAGTAGCTAAATTGTCCTAAAACAATGGTGTAAAATTTTGAAACGTGCCGAGATTTCAATCCGCGACCGGAACAAAACAGTTTCAATATCATATCATGCCAATATAGTTTTGATACTTTTAAATTATAAATTATATTAATTAAAAATAAAAATTTTAACTTAAATATTTAAAAAAAATAAAAATATAAAAAAAGAAGAAAGGCATCAAAAAATAATTATAATAAAAAATTAATTATAATAGCACAACTAATTTAATTTAAAAAATAAAATTTAATAATATAAATATTACTGTTCATAATATATAAATAAATAAATAAATTTTAAATTAAATTTATGAAATATTTTTAGATTAATGGTATAATTCTATTAAATTTTAATTTATTTTATTTATTTTATCTTTTTTTGTTAATCTAGATATTCAGTACCGTGCGGCCGACTAAATCCTAGAGATGACTGACTCAGCCCTAACGATCGGCCAGCAGATAAATTCGAAAAGTGCAATTGGATTGCGGCGGATAGCTAAGCATCACAAGTGGTTCGAGCACTGATGGCATATGATTGCGTAGCGTGGGAATCGAACCCTCATTGCATGGGTGAACCGTCCCACCATTTACCAACGCACCATGCCCCAAGGGCGATTTTATTTATTTTATCGAACTATAGATAAGAGTATGAAAATTTTTAGTATAATATTAAAATCCTGCTCACTTGCGCACATGTGTTCCTCCACAGGGATCGCCATGACACCGCAAAAGCCGTCACAGCCCCGCGACTAGTTGTGCTAGTGTTGTACCAATGCCGGAAGGCAAGCGGAATGGTAAATTGCACTCGTACCGCCTGACATGACTCAAGATTTTAAACTATGCCTAAAACTGAATTGAACCATTAACCAAAAACTATCAAACACCTTATTTCAATGTAGTTAGTGGCCTCTCTTCCAACTCTTCCTTCACTTCTTAATCTAAAAAGTTTCCAATTGCCCTCCACTTTCACCTGCAAAAATCAACTTCCTGCCACAATACAACAAGACTCATGGGTCCCTGGGTTTTTTTGGCATACCAATTAAAAGAGGATAATAAGCTCGAATTGAAGCAAACGTTTAGATATTTTCTAACCCTAGAATTAGTTCTGCATGCTTAAGGAAATCCAAGCACAATCAATTGTTTACATTGGACAGGACTTCAAAATGACCTATACATCAGAACAAAAACATAAAATGCACTCATGCTTTTCTAAACCACTTATCCTTCCTCTTCCTCATTTCTGATTCATTGATGACTGAAGCTCTCCCCTTTCCTCTCTCTCTCCTCTGGCAACCAAGGCCCGTCCCTCCCTCTTTTTCACTTTCTCATGAGCTCAACCTTGCTCCTCCACCCTCTCTGTCGTCTCAACTAAGCCCACTTCCACCAAGATCAAGCCCCTTCTCCCTCTCCTGAAGCCTGAGTCTCTCTCTATTTGTGACTGAACTACTTGATTTCTTTTGTTTTTTTCCCTTTTCCCCATGTAAATCTCAATTCTCAGCCCTTTATTCTTATCCCCATCTAAAACCCTGCAGATTGTTCATTTTATGGTATTCTCATCCATTGTCTGAAATCATGTGACATACCAAATGGCATAGTCAAACCGCATCATTTCAATACATTGCCAAAACTTGATATTGATTGACATGCATAATATCTCATGCCACTTGTGTCAATTGGTTGACTATAGTTTAAGGTTTTTGATGTTTGAACAGTATGGTTGAATGATTTATTTTGTTCAAATAATGTGTATTTGAGCATTATATTGTCTAGGTCAGTCGATAGAGTGCAAGGCTCTTAACATTGTGATTGCAGATTCGAGCCTCACAGTGTGCAAAATAAATATGTTAAAAATATTGTCTAATAAATCAAGGTTGAGTAAATATTTGACATTGAATCAAATAGGTCAAAGGTGACCAAACATTTGGCAGTTGGATAGTCCAAGTGGCTCAAGTTGACTAGATATTTGCCATTGGAGAAGTCCAACTAGTGTTGGTAATGTAAATCCTAACAACTCGTGGGGTTAGATGTTGGCACATGATTGAAGTCCTAATAGGTCAAAGAGAACTAGTTGTTAGGCAACTGATGGAAGTTATGGTGGGTTACGGTGGACTTGAGGCTAGGCAAGTCGAAGTCAAAGCAAGTCAAGAATAATTGGATGCTTAGCGGATTTTGAAGTTCTAAAGGAGAAAACTCTAGGCAGATGAAAGTCCTAACGAGTCAAAATTGATCTGAGGCTGGGCAGTGAAAGTCCTATTCAGTCAAAGGGTAATTGATACTTGTTCATTCAAAGGGTAATTGATACTGGGCAATCAACTAAGTTTTGAAGACGAGGAATCTCTAGGCATTGAAAATCCTAGTAAAAAGTTGAGGACAACTAAGTAATAAGTGAATATGAAGTTCATGGTAAGTTGAGATAAACTCTTACTAAGCAATGGAGGAAATCTCAAAGACATAGTTAGTCTAATAGTTGGCCGATAAAATATAAATTGATGACACAGCCAATGAAAGAGTCAATCTAGATCCAAACAAGGTGGATGACGTGGTGTGTTGAAATTGACTGATAGAGATTGGTAGTTGATTAATAACTATTTGAAGTAATGCCCAACTAATTATAGGTCATAGAGTACGAAATAAGGATTCTGAACCACCTAAAATCGATTTATGTATTGTTGTGTTTTCTACTTATTTTGTGCAATTAAGAAATTGGAGATACGAGAACAATAGACAACAAAAACAACACTCGTCTATTCACCCCCTTTAGTTGTGTCACACAATCTAACAAATTGCACCAATGAGTATAATATTGTCAAACACTTGGTACAATTTGATAATGCTTCAGCAGGTGTCAAGATAATGAATTCAAACAATATATGCACTTTTTAATTTTTTTTCTGCAACTTGCATTTAATTGATTAAAAGTAAACAAATTAAAGGGAAGAAGATTAGAGAAATGGAATTTTCTAAAGTTTACATCAACACACATTGAAATATAAATGAGTAAACACATTTTGATTGCAACTATCTAATTTGTATAGTCTTGCTAAGAGAATAAAACCTAAGTGAAAAAAAATGAATAAAAGTCAATGCATCTTGGAACACTTCACCACATGTTGAAGCATGTCAAATACCAGTACAAATAAAATTTTAATACAATTGATCATAGTTAATACATGTTGGTGCAATCAACCTCGAGTCAAGGTTGACCAAACTCAAGAGAGACTTGGGTTGGGTTTCGATGTTTGACAATGTAAAGTTGTTGGTACAATCTACTATAGGTCAAGGTTGACCAACCTCGAAGGAAGTCGAATAAGAGAGGGAGATTATTGGTGAAATCATCATTGGGTCAGGTTGACCATGATGGTTGAAGGATAATGGAAAGTCAAGTAGGTCAAGTTTGACCAGATACTTGACAAATGGGAAATCCAAATGGGTCAAGGTTGACTGGACATTTGGTGAGCGAAAGTCCAACAG
>JBAMHZ010000002.1:3589018-3599792 GCA_037177395.1 Alpinia galanga | reverse complement strand
AAGTATTAAATTAATGAGTTATACTATGAAACTGTGAAGAAAAAAAGAAAAAAGACTAAAAAAAGAGATTACGATTACTGAAAATCAATTTGGATTCGTATCTAAAAAGTCAACAATAAAAGTTATATATCTTTTTAAGCAACTAATTAAAAAGTATCAGGAATAGAAGCAAGACTTATACATGATATTTATCGGCTTAGAACAAGCTTATAATAGAGTCTCAAGGTAAATTATACGAAGAATTTTAGAAAAGAAAGCTGCTATTGTAGTGTATATTGAAATAATTAAGGATATGCATGAGGATATAATGACAAGAGTGAAGACTTTAGGCAAATTAATCGAAACAATTCTTTTAAAGATAAGGTTATATCAAAGATCAACTTTAAGTCCTTATTTTTTATACTAAGTATGGATGAACTTTCTAAACATATCCCGGATATAGTACCATGATGCATATTATTTGTTGATTATATTATTTTAGTAGATGAGATATGTGAAGGAATAAATGCTAAACTCAAAGCTTGGTGAGAAATATTGAAAGTGAAAGGTTTTAAGCTTAGTAGAATAAAGACAGAATATATAGAATTTAAGTTTAGCAATATTAGACGTAACGAGACAATTGGTAAGATACGAGATGACGAATTATCTGTAATTGAGATACGAGATGACGAATTATCTATAATTGAGAGCTTTAAGTATTTAAAATCATTTTGTAAAAAGATAGAGAGATTGAGAGAAATATTTTACGTAGAATACAAGCGAAATAATGGAGAGCGTAGATATTCTTTGTGATAATAAAATACCTCTAAAACTTAAAGAAAAGTTCTACAAAATGATGGTTAGACCTGTTATATTTTATGGACCTAAATCTTAGGCTATGACTTGAGCACATAAGTAGAAGATGCGAGTTATAGAGATGAAGATATTAAGGCGGATGTGCAAACATACGAGAATGAACAAGATAAAAAATGAGAACGTTAGAGAGAAAGTCAAAGTTACATATATTAAAGAAAAACTTTGGGAAATACATTTAAGATAGTATGAACATGTACTTAGATGACCAATAAATATTTTAGTTAAGTGATGTAAAATTATAACAAATATGCATATCAAATAAGGAAGAAGAAAATCAAAGAAGATTTGGTTAGCAATAATAAAATAAGATAAAATTTATTTAAATATAAATAATGATATAGTAAGGGAATAGAACCCAATGGCATAGAAGAGTCCATATAACCGACCCTACCTAGTGGAAAAGGCTTGGTTGTTATTGTTATTATCGATGTCATTCAAATATTTATGATTAACTGTATAGATCTTGTCTGGTGATTTAGTTCTATGTTAGGATATACCACTATGATGTTTGACTAAATTAAATTATTTTTTAGTACATTGACACTAATGTTTCCCCAGGACGATCCTTGAAAGATGCACTCGATCGAATCTTCAAATTTAGAAAAAGTTTCCAAGATCAAATAAGAGTTGAATATAAAAATCCTGAAGTTAGTCAGGAAGAACAACTCCGGATCTTCAGGCTCAATGAATTGAGGGCAGCCACAAATGGCTTTGCAGTAAAGAACATTATTGGGAGAGGAGAATTCACCATTGTGTACAGAGGCATAGTGGGCAATATTCCTGTCGCTGTTAAGAAATGGGAATCCTATGCAGATGGTTTACAGGAGTGGGAGGTGATTACCTATGCAATCATGACTATTATAATTTGCTCAATGTTTTTCTTTATGGCTATTGTGATTTTGTTTCTTACAGTCCAGTGCTGAGGGTTTCCCAGAAGTTTGTATGCAATCTCAGCCTGATAACAATTATCAAACTTTTGCTTAATGACTATTCTGCATATGGTACTTTTATAACTGGTCTTTGATGGGCTAAGAGGAGCCTGATTGATATGTCATATGCTCTAAGGAAAATCAATAGCAAGATGGTCCTTGATCTTTTATTAAATTAGAACTATGGTCATTCATATTATTACAATTGTTTGATGTGTGCTTAAGAAATATTGAGATTAAATATCGGGCTGTTGGCTTTCTTCTTTTGCACAGAATGAGATGAATGTTCTCTGCCATATGAGACATCCTAATCTTATCAGGCTCTTGGGCTGCTGTAATGGAGAGAATGAGATTATTCTTGTCTATGAGTTGATGAAAAATGGAGACTTGGAACAATTCTTTAATAGAGGTGAGTATTATTTCAAATCTAGTACTCTTTTGTTTTCTATTACTGTGTAAAAATAAATTATTAAGATGTAACTTTCTATATATTGCTATGATCTGTTGCCAGTATTAGTTATTTGGACAAGTAGTTAAGGGTAGTGTCTGCAACTTGTGGTTTGAGTTTTTGTGCCTTTTCAGGAGGATCTATTTGGTAAGACATGTATCTCCTACTGGAATTTTTACTTAAATCCTTCCCAGGACTGAATTATGAAAGAGTAGCTTTGGATGGATTAGAGAAGTTCAATTTTCCAAAGGATAGGCTGTTTTTTGAAGGAAAAACAATTTGGATACTCCGAAGAATAGGTTGTATCAGACTTTGACCTACGAGAACTGGTTCAAACTTGTATTGGTCCTGGTAATGGTATTGGGCCATTATATAAATTAGGACTAAGGAGTTGTATTTACTTTGTCACGCTCAAATCAAATTTTATTTTTCTGACTTGCTTGAAACTAAGTTCCTATGTGAAAAAAATCTAACTCCATTTTAGAAAAAGAATATACAAGAATTATACTCCAATTCTTAGAAATTGTTTAGTGTAAAAAATGAAATTATCATTTCTCAAGGTTTGAATAGTAGGGAGTAGGGATGTATTTGGATTGTATAATAGAATTTCTGTCACATAATTCTCAACTTTTCTCAAAACAAATTTAATAGACATTGATCATATTTTCAAATCCTTAACTTTTGTAATGTTAATATTCTAATTTCCACTTGGTTTTCAAAACTAGGAAAGTGATAGAATGTTGGGATTAGAAATTGAATTTCATAGGATTTTGTTAGTCTAATTTCCAAATAAGCTGCAAAGGGGTTCCTGATTATTCTTATTTTACTCTTTTTATTTGTTCGTGATTGGACTTTTGAAGACTCAACTAACGAGGTCGCATCACATCTCTTTATGCAATTGATAAAGCCCTTATGCACATTGTTTGCTACTAATGTTAGCAACTTACCTTAGAAACCAAACCTTCATATTAAGCTGTTCAGCTCTAGGGAGTTTAATAGGATGTGTGGATTAAATTTTAGTTATCAATGAAGATTCTCCAAGTAAACTTAATCAAATAGGCAGAAACAATATTTTGGTAATACTAATTTTCAGAAAGAAGGATAATATCAAAGAAAAATATTTAGTGTTACGAATGGTGATATTGAACTTTTTTATGTTTGATTTTTTTCCTTTGGTGGTCCCTTAAGATATAACACTCAAGAGTCCAAAGGAAGTTAGCCAAGTTTAAAATATCAAGTGCTTCAGTCTCTTACCAAAACAATACAAATTTTTGTACCTTCTTATGTTGAGCCAATACTGTTTATTATTTGTTACTTTTGGATATAAGTGTATACTAATTAATAATATTTCCATTAACATTTGTGAACTATAGATACAAATTTTTATAAGAATCTCGATCATCTTACTAATACCAAAAGCAGTATTGTGCATTGGACGAGAACATTAGTCTTGCAACATGCTTGGGAGATCAGCCATATATAGTTTTCCACAACTCAAATTAAGAATTCTCCTAGGCTTGGTTTAAAGTGTTGAAGATTGATGTAATTGAAAAATATCTTTCTTTTGCAAACTGAAGATTAACTCTAGCAGACATAAAGAAAGGACAAGAGTAAAATACAAGTTCTCATAATAAGGTTTACATGGTTCGGAAGTTTCTCCTACTCAGCTTATGGATTCTTAAAGTAGCTCACTTCGTCTCTACGGGCATAGCCGAGTTGGTACTCGGGTGGATGACCTGCAGGATTAAAGTAACTCACCTCTCAAAAACAAAGTCTACTTTCTTCTTCTTGATCCTTTCAAAGGTGGAGAATCCTCATGAAAAAAATTACAAGAGATAAAATACAACAGCAGTAGATAACTTATGAGCTTAAAGGTATAAGACCATAAGCTCTAAAAAGAAAAACTATAAAAGAAATACTAGGTAATGCGGAGCTGTGGAATAAGGCAATATGGAGTTGTGAATAATAGTTTTTTGTTGTCTTTTTGAGCTCCTCATGCCCTTCCTTTTATAACCCTTCAAATGACCACGAATAAGTTTCAATAGTTGTTATCTGCCAGTTGACTTACTTAAGCCACCGGTCTACTAAAACTTGAATAGGATTGTTATCTGTCAGTTGTTGTCTCTAGTCAACTGCTAGTCCATTCAATTGACTCAAATCCAACCCAATTGACTCAAAGCCTCATCAATTGATTCCTTTGGATAAGATCTTCAAACGTTCTTTTTTTTTTTAATTTGAACACTAAGTTGATTGAAGCTATATTAGTCAATTGCTTAGTCAGTTAAGTGCAAATAGAGTTCAGCATGTTGTACCCAGCTAATTCAACCTTAGTTGACTTGGCCTATTAGTCAACTACAGTTAACTTCCAATTGTTTGAAAAATATCTTTTTTTCCTGCAAACTTAAGATTAGCTCTAACAATTAAAGAAAGGAAAAGAGTAAAATACAAGCACTGACAATAAGTTTTACCTGGTTCAAAACTCTCAGCTCCTACTCCACAGCTTATGATTTCTTAAAGTGAGTCATCTCTCAAAAGCGAACTCTACTTTCTTCTTCTTGAATCCTTTCAAAGGTGGAGAATCCTCATTAAAAAAAATACAAGATATAAAACCAATAACAGTAGATAAATTATGAGCTTAAAGGTATAGACCATAAGCTCTAAACAAGAAAAGCTAGAAAAGAAATGCAAGGCAATGTGGAGCTGTGGAATAAGGCAATATGGAGCTGTGAATAATAGTTTTTCTGTTGTCTTTTCAAGCTTCTCGTGCCCCTCTTTTTTATAACTCTCCAAATGACTACAAATAAGTTTCAATAATTGTTATCTATTAATGTCAGCTACTTGAGCCACCAATCGACTGAAACTTGAACAAGATTGTTATCTACTAGTTGTTGTCTTTAGTCAACTGCTAGTCCATTCAATTGACTCAAATCCAATCCAGTTGGCTCAAAGCCTTATCAATTGACTCGTTTGGATAAGATCTTTAATTTTTTTTAAAAAAAAATCGAACACTAAGTTGACTACCCAATTGACTGAAGCTACATTGATCAATTGCCTAGTCAATTAAGTGTGAACAGAGTTCAACATTTTGTGCCCAAGTTCAACCTTAGTTGCCCATTAGTCAACTGAAGTTAACTTTCAATTGATTGAAGCATTGACTACAACCTTGAAACACATTATTTGGTTAAGTCTTATGCCCTATGTAAGGATCTACCTAAACCCCAAAGTACCTAAGTATAGGTGACTCGACTCTAATAACTCGCTTCAAAATAACTTTGACTTTACCATCATCTAAGTCTCTTGGATACACAAAGCCCTTGATTCTTTTCACATGTCATCCTTCACTCTTTTCCTATGTAGTTCAACTCCTTTTAGCTATCATCAACGTTGCCAAGATAATATTTTTTGTCTTGCAATCTCTTGGATATCTCATTCCATGCTTCTCCAATCTCCAGTGGACCTCGAACCATTGAGCTACACAATCTTGGTTTGCCAAGTCTTAAAAAACGGCTCAACCTCATCAATTCACAAGCTCTGTGAGCTTTATGTGTGTCTTGCCAAGTCTTTGCACAACTTAACGCACATGTCCAATACACTGACAAATCTAACTCAAACACTTTTCTAAACATATCATATCCTTAGATGGTTTTAATGTTTAGACAAAGGTTTAAATTAGAAAGGGTTGTATTTACTAATAAAGTGTGCTAGATGTGCAAGTGCAAATTAACACAAGTTATTTGCTTTTGTGCAAATATGAATGTGAGAGTATTTGTGCATAAGGGTTTACTATGGTTTAGATTAGATACGAACTAAACTTTAGAAATGGCTTTCATGACATAGTTGACTGAATGTGTTTTTCAATCGACTAAAGCTTGATTTGATGACTTAGGACAAATAAAAGGGAATAGAATGTATGGTTTTATTCACCTCTATTTGTAAGTCAGTCAATTGATGACATTTAGAGTCAACTTAAGCAAAAAATTTAATATTATAATGGAACAATTTATTTATTGATACAACTGATGCTCTCGAAGCTTTTTTAGTAACAACGTGATTGGTGGAAGATTAAGTCAATAGATGAATTAGTGTGCGTGCAGTTACAACGACAATATTCCGAAAACTTCAACAAAAATCAATTGCAGGATGGCATATACAATCAATTGAAGTGGCAACTAAAGTTGTTACGCAACATAAAATTATTGGCGGTGCTAGCATAAAGAAGATATTATGGAGGTTAAATGAAGAGTTGATCAGTGGTATTTTACAATCACAAAGAATACAGGATGCTTTTCTTCATTTCCATCATCCTTTTTTGTATTATATATAAGACATCTTTCTTAATCTCTTTTTTCTTTTGCAAAAATGATATTAAATATTTAAAACTCTCAGTTATAGACAACTCATCATTTCCTATCTTAATAATTGCCTTATTACGTCTAATATTGCTAAAATTAAATTTCATATATTCTGTCTATACTCTGCTAAGCGTAAAACTTTTCACTTTTAGTATTTTCGACCATGATTCAAGTTTAACATTTACTCCAAGTGTCTCATTACCAAAATAATATCATTTGCAAATGCATTATCGTATTGTGTTTTGGATATGTCTAGTGAGTTTATCTATGTTTAATATAAAAAGATAGAAACATAAAGCTGATCCTTGATATAACCTTATTTTTATAAGAAACGCTTTGGTTAATCCATCTAGAATCTTCACTTTTGTCATTACATTCTCATATGTATTCTTAATTATTTCAATATATACTATGCTAATACTTCTTTTCTATGAAATTCTCCACAAAATTTCCCTCTATATTGTACAACAGCAACAACAACCGAGTCTTATCCCACTAGGTGGGGTCGGCTATTCCCTTTATATTGTAATGTTATATCAATTGTAATTTTATTTAATTATAACTGTTGAATAATTATTATTTTATATTGTTGTTATAGTACGATATTTACAGGTTGATCTATTGACACCAGCTAGCATAAGCTTGATGTTGGATCTGGTAGATGAAGCGATAGAGTCTAACTTCATGGATTAAAGAGGTACAAGTCGAATGTGAAGTTGATGAGAGGAGGGTGATGCAATACTCAAATGAGGGTTATTGTGAAGAGTCATCCCAAGTACTAACCATAGTTGCATTAATAATATCCTCAACCCTAATTAGCCTAATATGATTGATGAAGGGAAAGACAACTCCCACAACAAGAAGCAAAGGAATTACAAAACTTTAAAAGTTAATTTTTAAAAACTAGTTGACTGGAGAAAAAGTGCACATCCTATTGAAGCTATCAATATAGAGGAACTTGAAGAAGCAAAGAGATTCCATCACCTTTTGATACTACTATTCAAAGTGAAGTTTGAAATGATATATGTAGTAATGCAATTGATGATGTGACGATGCACTAGGCGATTGTAAACATATGTACCTTTAACTCCAGCACCTAAGCTATAGACTACTTCATTAAGGTTTCATTACACTACTTGGGTTGATAATTATGAATCTAGACCAAAACAAGTAAAGGGGTGTCAAATTAAATTAAACTCATGACTATCAAGATACGTAGGAGACCCTAGCTTAGATTGAGTCCACCGGTAGTTCTTTATAACTTCTGTATTATTATGATTCTGATATATTAAAAAATGATTAGTCATATGTATTATAGATACCATACCTACTACTTATATCCATATCTTTTCTTATGTCTCTGGTCATTGTTTGTATAGATTGCATTCTTGACCAAGGATCTTAGGATCACATGAACCCAAATGACCTTACGATCCAGATACTGAGTAAGAACTGGATTAGGTTGACTAATTAAAAACTTAAGTTTCATTCCTATGTTCGCTTACTGTTCCTAAGTAGAATCTTGTCCTGAGAATCTTGGTTAAATAAAATATACATTTACAAAGATACTTTAAAGTTTGTCATGCACTAAAAAGTGATTATTGTTTAGGTATCACATTGTTGGAGAAAGCTTGTGATTATATGTGAACCTTTTTTTTTTCAACTATAAGAAGCTTTTGAATTGCTATTTTATCTTGCTTGCTATTCTTTATATAAGAATGCAGTTATATTTCATTATTCATATATTAAGTAGATGGATAATTTTTCTACAATATTATAATGTGATGCAATGTTTTATATATTTTTCAATTTAATGCATATATTATAAATTATCAAAATATAATATATATATATATATGTGTGTGTGTGTGTGGTATATATTAAACTATAGGATCCTACTATCCTACGCTTTCGATTCTACTATTTGGTCTCAGATCATATGAATCCCTTATCATTCCTAGTTTGGTTCTCAATCTTGACAACCAAAGTTGTAGTTATGTAGTCAAACTCTCAATAATCAACTGTGATATATTAATTGGCATTTGAATTGACTATTCAATTGTCAAATGCCTTAAACAATACTTAATATGGGTGATAAAAAGTTGAAAAAGGGATGCTGCAATATTGGATGCTCCTATTGAATGCATACATCCTCTTGGGTTGTTTCTATTAAATTTTTATTGAATTCACTATAATGTTATTTTTAGAAGTTTAAAAAGCAAAGCATCAAGGGTCAGAGGGGGTAAGGTTAGTTGATAATCATGTTTGCTTGGTCCAACAAATTTCTTAGTGTTAAGGTGAAATGGTAAAATTGTTGTTGTGTGACCTAGAGGTCACAGGTTCGAATTACGGAAACAATCTCTTGTAAAGCAGCATATCACTGCATAAAAATACCCTTTCTTTGGACCTCACATTAATGGGAATTTGTGTACTGTTTTTTTTTTTTTTTTAACACAAGTGACATTAAGTAGTACTATTCTAGAAGTTTTAAAATATTGAGTTTGGAGCTTTACTGGTTGATCGGAATTACGAGTTTTGTTATCATATCATGCTATGTTGGTATGCTTTGGTACTTATTTACTTTCAAACATAAGTATATACTAATTAAAAAGGATCATTTCTATTAATAGCTGAGAGCAATAGTTTACTAGTTATTACAAGAATCTTGACCACCTTGCTTATACTAAAAAGAGTTTTGTGTGTTAGATAGGAGCATAAGTTCTTGCTACATCCTTGTAGGATCAACCCTATAATTTTTCAACACCTAAGTTAAATAATTATCTTAGGATATGAGGTCATTTCTCTCTATGTTCATCATCATGTCTTGATTCATCACTGGAGTTGGGGCTGAGAACACTGGTATCAGAATTGATAGTCATAGACAAGTATACACATATATTCTCAAGCTCTAATTAGATGCATCAACTTATAATGTATTATAGCTATAGCTATAATAAGAAGACTTAGAATATGATGAACCACAATTAGAATTAATCTCAGACAAACTCTCTCACATAGCTTGATAATTAGGAGCTGCATTTTATTTGCCACTTCTATATCAAAGTTAATGCCAATTCTTAATAGCTATAACACCATGATCATCCTAGGTTTTAGGTTGCATGTGCATAACCTTTCACAGATGCCTAAGGCATCTCCCCTACCACTTAGTGCATCTCTATTATCCCTGTCTCCATTAATAGTTGCGTTGTTGCCGATGTCACTATCATCATTTTGAACTTTCAGTTGGATTACAATGTCAAAAGGCAACAATGTTTTATCGATCTCATCATGATCTTACTTATTTATTAATTGCATCAAATGGATTGTGTTCAATCATCGATTGTCTTTTTCCCTTGTCAACTGTTGTTTATTGAATATATTTGGACCAGGTCTTTTTAATCTTTACTAGAGATTGCAAAAACTATCTTTTAATTTAACCTTTGGTTGAGTCTCAGGTTGAGATGTTTGAGATTGTTTAGGTCGAGATTCATACAGTAGAAATTTTATGTTGAAAGCTTTAATATTATCTTTCTCACTAGCATTTAAGGAATTGAGAAATGGTGATGGTGATCTTCTTCTTATCAGATGAGGCCTTAACAATGCTCAACAGAGTCACCGTTAAATCTTTATTCTAGACAACACTAATATTAAATGAGTCTATATATTTTTGTTTTTCTTTTCTATTATAGCTCTTACTGAAGTCATATATTATAGGGAACGAAGACCATCTTCTCTAAGTGACAATAAGAGATGTGATTTCATGCTTTTAGTATGACCGAGTGGGAAGTTAGACCTTTTTTTTTCTGTAGCCACATAAAGGTGTTGTTTGCAAGAGAATTCACATTGTAATTTTTTTCAGATTAGGGGTCAATATTTCATATTGTAACCATTGCTTAATTGTAAAATAAACAATAACAATAACAATCAAGCCTTATCCCACTAGGTGGGGTCAACTATATGAATCCTTTTACGTCATTGCACTCTATCTCCTACTATATCATCATCTATACTTAAAATAAGTTTTATCTTATTTTATTGCTGCTAATCAAGTTTTTTTTTGTCTTCCTCTTCCTCGTTTGATGTGTGTATTTGTCATAGTTTCACATTGCCTAACTTGAGTATTATTGGTCGTCTAAATATATGTTCATACTATCTTAAACATGTCTTTTGGAGTTTTCCCTCAATAGATG
>JBAMHZ010000002.1:3517937-3536004 GCA_037177395.1 Alpinia galanga | reverse complement strand
CTTGTTAAGTTAATTGTTTAAAATGATTTCGTATATTGATTATGTATTGTATTACAGGATATCGAATACAAATAGACGTAGTTCTTGAAAATCGATGACATATGTTAGCGATGATATATATAATTCCGGCCGAGATCCCTCTGGCGTCGACCTCCTAGGGTTCACCAGCCCTATTGGGTTATAATTTGGCTTCGACGGCAATGAATTCCGACGATGATGATAGCGGTAGACGGCGGTGCTCACGAGGTGCACAGGAAGCAGTGCGCAGCGTAACGTTTCCCTCTATATTTGTATATTTTGGTAAAAGTAACTTTAAGATGAGACATGGAAAAATGTATTTAAGGAAAAAAAATATATAAGGAGTACTATTTGAGTAATTAAATATTTATTTATTTTTAAAAAAATAATAGATATATTTTTATTTTTATTTTTTTACTTTATATTAATTCGACTGAAAGTAAAAAGGTTGACTGAGTCATAGGTCCCCTCCTCGGAATTGACTCCGCGCAAAGAGAGAGGACATGGCCTCGTGCTTTGTCCTCTTCGCTATCTTTGTCAATTTTTTTCAACAGCCGAGGCCAAGCTACTTCTTCTGCCGGCCGCCTCAACCTCATCCTCATCTTGATCTCCTTTTATGGCTGGATCCAACAACTGCGCGCGATCGATTGCGTAAGCAGGTTTGGAGATGCTTTCGCCGGCGTTTCTTTGTTGCGCCTCCTTGGTCATCCTCTCCCTAGCCGGATTCGCTCGGGGAGACTACATTCAGTACAACACCAGCGGTGGGACTGTGGCGGGGAAGATCAACGTGCACCTTGTGCCGCACTCCCATGATGACGTCGGTTGGCTCAAGACGGTCGATCAGTACTTTGTTGGATCGAACAATAGCATCCAGGTGCTGTGTGAATGTGTTGTTGTTTTTTCTCTCCAGAAAAAACGTTTTTATTAATATTCCCAGTGATTATGCGCTGATATACACATATATATTTTTTCATTTTTAAAGGGCGCTTGTATTATAAATGTGCTGGACTCGGTGGTCGGTTCTTTGCTCAAGGATTCGAATAGGAAATTTATCTTTGCTGAGCAGGTTTGCTTTATATTCGACGTCTGATGCTAACTGAAATGTGTGTCGCATGATAATCTTGGTCTTTGCATTAGGAACATGCTTACTTAAGCATTCATGAAGTAGGTGATCAAGTTTGTGAGCGTCAGCTTGCTGAGATTGTTTATGACATTTGGTCAATTCATGTTGTCTTTGTTGGTTTGAAGTGCTTTATATTTGTTCAAAACCTGATACTTATTAATTAATTCTAACATCAACTGTAAGTTTGAGGCTTCTCTAGCATTAGTTGTTGGGATCAAGACTGTTGTGAAGTCACTTGTCTGATGAACCCCAATAAGGTAGATGACTTAATTCACAATCTCAAATCATCCTCCATAGTGTATGTCAAAATCAAAATCACATCAGTCTAAAGTCACATGATATGATCATAGTCTTTAGCGGCAGAAGGATTCACAAAACACTTCTATGTACAATCAATTGAGAACAAGCTGTAACATAATAACATAACAAATGCAAGCAAAGTAAAAAAAGGAATATAATAGCTGATACATTGTGGTTTGACAGAAGCCTGCCCACATCTACATAGAGAATCCACATTTAAATGATTTGAGATCAAAGATTTAGAAATACCTAGGTAGGTCTAGCACATTGTTTGGGTTTGATCATGAGCCTATATATAACAATGTAATGATTATCTCATTAATGATAAGTAATACTGTAATACAATTTTTTATAAAAAAAATTCATTTTAACCCCATAGTTACCTACTTTTTCATCTTGGCTCCTATAGTTTAGAATATTATATTTTACTCCATAGTTTCAAAAAAGAAATTAAAACTTGGCACAATTTCTTCTCCTGTATGCAAATAAGTTTCTCTATTGCATGCGCTGCACATGTCAATAAGTTAAGGATATAATTGACAGATAAGTTTAAACAGTCCGATTTATTAGGTAGAATGAGATTAAAATTATGTTTTATAGTGATTTGTTCAACATCTTGTATTATCACCATAAGACAAAGAAGTGAGGCATTCACAACTATATGACATAGAAGTGAAGCGTACAGAATCAAGTGTGAGGTTTTATTCGCCGGTTCTTGGACATCCAGCATGACCATTGTGCAATATAACTGGCTTCCCCATTCAGATTCTTTTGTTCTAGTGAGACTGATTGAATTAACAGCGAAATAAAGTTTTGCCGTTAACAATCAAATAGGATATCGTAAATAGTACCTTCGATTTATCTGATACTATCTTTTTGTTATTTTTTCAAATGTTTCAAGTTTTTGGAGCAGTATAATTCTATTTGTCTTTTGCATTTTGCAGGCCTTTTTCCAAAGATGGTGGAGAGAGCAAAGTGATAAAACTCAAGAAATAGTGAGAAAACTTGTTGATTCTGGACAGTTAGAGTTTATGTATGTATTTGAGCTCATCTGTAATTTGGATTGTAGCTATTATACTCAGCATCCTTATTCTTTAAAATCATGTTTTAGAAATGGTGGCTGGTGTATGCATGATGAAGCCACAGTGCATTATATTGATATGATTGATCAAACAACTCTTGGCCATCAGATGATCAAGAAACAATTTAACAAGGTTCCTCGTGCTGGATGGCAAATAGATCCTTTTGGTCATTCCGCTGTACAGGCGTACTTGCTAGGAGCAGAGGTGGCGTACAACCCTCTCCCTCTCTCACAAACACATACAAACACACAAATAAACTCATGAATGTTGCTGCACACACAAAAAATCAATTTGGAAACTTGTTAAGTTATTCCACTTTGAAAATGAAAAATTAGTAAATTTTTTTGTTAGCACAGGGTTATTCTTAGCTATTTTACATGGAAAGTGGAACGTTAGCATTTGTTAACCACTTAGCCCAAGGTTATTCTTATGGTGCTTGTCGTGCAAGTGTGCTTTCTAGAGATCTATCTCCTAGTCATATTATATGCAGGATATACCTTGTAGAAATTCTGGTATTATAGTTTATCAAATGTTAAATTCTGTATGCCAACTTCATTATGAATGTGTTCCTCATCTCATTTGGTATCTCTATCTTCTACATATATTATGTATCAGGAATTGAGAGTTTTACATCACTATATCAAATCTTGGAAGTGTTTGTTGAATGTGCTCTTTTTATTATTTTGGATACTCTTAATTTTTTTTTTCTTTTGAACATATAAAATCATTGCATTCATTAGTATTTAGTCAAGGCTTGATTAGTTAACCTTTCATTTACTTGTTTGTGGAACTTCAAAGAAGATTATCAACTAGGTAGTCATGGGGAAAAGCCAAGGAAAAAACTTCTATGATTTAGTTGATGTGGATAAGTTGTGTTGAGCCACGTGTTAAAATATTGTTTAGAAGCTACACTCCTAAGACACCATGTGGGATGGATGAAAAGTTGACTATTTCTATGTGCTGGTGGGTCAAAATCCAACTGAAGTGGTGCAATCCAATGAGACTAGGTGAACTAGTTAGAGTGGGCTGAGTAGATTCACTTAAATTCAACAAAAAACAAACAACAAGCAACAAGCAACGAGTCCTTCTCTCTCTCTTGTAATAACCTTCTTCCTCCCTGTAGATGAAACTCCTATCTTCCTCCCTGTAGATGAAGCTCGTACCACTTGATTTACAAATTCCATCGGGAAGATTTTTGTGATCTTGTTTTATAATCAAATGGGCCACAAACTCTTCCTTGACAGTGCAAGTTGTAGTAGTGTAGACAATCTCATTGTGTTCTAGAGGAATTTACCAAATCTAGTTGCATACCATTGTTGGTTCCAAATTAAGCCAATTGAAAGTAATTATCTACTTCTACGAATCAACAAGCCTTCATTCCAATCCACGGACAACAAAATTTCAAACAAATTCTCAATGGTTTACTTTGAGACTAGTAAAGGTATTTTGAATGGTTGAAGATGTAATCACAATAGTCAAAGGTTAATTTTGCACAAACCTTGAAACAAATAACAAAATATAAGTTTAATGACTTCATAGCCTTAATCAAGCAAGCATAATAATAATGAAAAATCATGCTTGTGTAGTCCTTGTAAGTTGTAAAGATGCAAGATATTAGATCCTGAAATCTACAAAGTTCACATAAAACAATGTTTCAAATGATCAAACTATGATGCTTAAATAGCTCAAAAGATTCATTATTTATGATTGCTAGAGCAGCAGTGATCCCTTGATGAACAGCGCTCCTTGGTGGAAGGGTCAAAACTAGCCATGCTTAACAATGGCTTAGAGGCCACATGAATGGCCTGAAATCTGGGAGCTTTACCAAAGGATCTCTCTTGTTCTATTTATCTTTGACAATTTCCCCTTTTTCATTGCTTGATTATAAAAATATTTAACCATAGCTAGCCATGTATTTTGTACTTTTCAATTCTGTTATTATTTTTCTGTTCCAATCATGGTAAGTTTGGTGCATAAGCGATTTCTTTATTCATTCAGTGGATTGGTTGATAAGGCATTTTTGGTTTTCACTATTGACTTTCAAGAAGCCAATAATAATGATGATGACTACTAACTCAAGAAATCACGTTTGTTTTACTATATTCTTACACTATTTTGGAGACTAGTCCTAAAATTTACATGTTAAAATTAAGAAGCTATAGATTATCTATTATTAAAATTCACTATGCAACTTTCATAGAAAAACTACACCTTTGTATTATTTTTTTTGCAGCTTGGTTTTGATTCTGTACACTTTGCAAGGATTGATTACCAAGACAGGCAAAAGCGTAAGTTAGACAAATCTCTCGAAGTTATATGGCGAGGATCAAGAACATTTGGTTCTTCTTCACAGGTTAACTTTCTTCCCTTCTGCTTTAAAAGTTTGTTTCTTTTACTATATTTTGACATAGTGCTGCCCCAGATTTTTGCAAATGCCTTTCCTGTACACTATAGTGCTCCAAGTGGGTTTAGCTTTGATATAACTGATGATGACACCTCCCCCATACCAGTGCAAGTAAGAATTTTCAGTCCAGAAATTCAATACATTAAAAGTTAATACAATCACTTACTATCTAGACAAAACATTGCAGGATGATCCTCTTATTTTTGATTACAATGTTGAAGAACGTGTAAATGACTTCATTGATGCTGCCGTGACTCAAGTATGCTAGGATGCTACTTCACTTCTCTATTACAAAATATTTGTTTCAGATCCCCTCCCTGTTTCTTCAAGACAAGGAAGCTATTACAAAATATGCATGTGTTTTTACGAGTTTAGTATTAGTAAAAGTCATCTGAACCTGATTTCAATCAATACTTTAGGCTAATGTGACAAGGACAAATCATATCATGTGGACTATGGGTGAAGACTTTAAGTATCAATATGCAGAATCTTGGTTTAAGCAAATGGACAAGCTGATCCATTATGTCAAAAAGGTAAATTACATGTAATTTAATAAGCACTTTTTGGCAAGAACTTGCAGATTTGCACTATAGTTGCTTCTTTATATGACAAAGCATAGTTCCTGACGTACAAGTTTTTTCTCATTGTTTTATTAGAAATTAGTGCTAAATTGACCTGTTAGTGGTCAACCTAATTTATTTCTTAGTTTTTTCTGTCCTTTTTCTTTTGAGTGAGGAGATAAGAACACCACAGCATATTTGGGTGAGGTGATAAGAAGCTTGCTTTCACAGTAGTGTAGATGTTATTTGTGGCTTTGTTTTTGTTTTGGTTTCACATGGTTGTGTTTAAAAGCATATGCAGTTTTGCCTCTCATCATGTGTGATAGAGAGCAAGAGGAGTCTTGGTACAATGATAAAATTATTGTCGTGTGACCTAGGGATTACAGATTCAAGTCTCGGAAATAGCCTATTGCAAAACAGGATAAGAAGGATAAGACTGTGTACAATAAACCTTTCTCCGAGATCCCGCATTAGCGGAAGCTTCGTGTACCGAGCTGCTCTTTTTATGTGTGATAGAGAAGAGGTCTGACAACCAACTCCAAGAATTATACACGCAACATTCACGAGAAGAACACCATATTTTGTCATTATGGTTTTCAGTTTTTGGATGAGCCCAAGCATATCCATATGGTTGATATATCCAAGCAACATCTTATGCGTGAGGATGAGTTTTAGTTGACTTATAACATAATAATTGTATAAGTGAACATCACATTCATGCTACTCCTAATTTTGACAACTACATAAGACTCATTTAAAAAATATGTGGAATGCACACTGTTATGTCTCATAGTTTGTTTGTTTCCATCTTTCTCTGTTGGTACATTTAGTTCAATTTATAGCTATTTTCATGCTCATAATGCTATTATGACTTTATAAATTTACTTAAATTCTTCTATAAGCATTGATTGATGTAGTGGGTCAGGATGGTTGGTTCTTGGTGATGTTCTTGTTGTGTTGTCACGAATAGAGTTGTCTATTTGCATCTAACTACTTTTTGTTGTTTCAGCAAATGATTTATCAACAAATTCTTTTAAACTTCCTAGATCAAATGTATTTTCTTTCCATCACTCTCAGATTTTATTATGCTTTTAATAGCTATCTATTTATTTTGTGTTAATAGTTATTGAATCAAGCTGCATATCATTAAGGTGCTGCGTTTCATAAACCTGTTGTGTACAAATCAATGTCCTAGAACAATTATTATTATTATTTTTAATTTTTAAAAAATACTGTTTTAACAATGGATATGTTTTATCATACCTGAAAAACATTCACTGTGCAATATGGACTGTTAACCAATATGTAATGCATTTTGATGTTCATTTACTGTTTCTTATACGGGCATTTGCACTATCCACTGTTAACCAGGATGTTTTACATTTTGATGCTCATTTTCTGTTGCTTATATGGCATTTGCACTATCTACTGTCCAAAAACTTCTAGTACATAAATTTATTAAATTTTGTGCATAACATCTAATTTCCGTCTAATTAATCTGATCCAATACTTGTTTTTGTTTAGAGACTAATATTGGTTCTCAGTGATCTAATACAAGCTAGCACAGGATGGTCGTGTTCATGCATTATATTCTACTCCGTCGATTTACACTGATGCAAAAAATGCTGAAAATGGATCTTGGCCACTGAAAACGGATGACTACTTCCCGTATGTATTCTTCACTTGCCCATTTTCATATGCATAATAAGTTAATTGCAAGGTATATTGTAACCTTTACAAGTTCTAACAAATTTATCTACCTTTTAATTATAATAGGCTAACCAATTTCTATTTTTGACAATTGTTATCCCTCCATTAATCTGTGATCCACTTCTTTAAGTAATGACATGGCACCTAATATGCGATCAATTAATTTTTTTTCTTCAATAGTTAATTGATACAATATGATGAATTAGTTAGTTTAAGCTAAGCAAGCCAATATTATTATACTTAAATTGAATACACAAGTATCATATTTTAAGGTTCCATGTCCCAATTTAATAGTAAATGGATGATATATCTAATGGTGAGATGGAACTGTTGAGGGTTAAATAGATTAGGTTAGTAGATATGTTAAAATTGTAAGGTGGAGATGGTTAAAAGTGGTTTGGGTACATTTTGCAATGAGTTTAAAAATAGATTAGGATAGATTTTCTAACAAAATGGGAAGGCTGGGAATTGTTTTGCAATTATCCCTTGAAAAAGTAATAATTTTAATGTTAGTTGCATTACTGTTCACAGATATGCAGATTCACAAAATGCTTATTGGACTGGGTACTTTACTAGCCGTCCTTCATTTAAGCGTTATATCCGCATGTTAAGTGGATATTATCTGGTAGGATTATACTGCTTATAACATTTGATCACCAGAGGTCATGTATATATCTGAACTATGATACAACAAATTTTCTATAGGCAGCACGTCAGATTGAATTTTTGGCAGGGAGGACATCATCTAGTCCATCTACCTTAAGCTTAGGAGATGCTCTGGGGATCGCTCAGCATCATGATGCTGTCACTGGTACAGCAAAACAGCATACAACTAATGACTATGCAAAACGCCTTTTTTATGGTGCTTCAGAGGTTCATGGAATTTTGAAAATACATTATCTTTCCTATTGTTTTTTTACAAACTGTTTCCCTACCTAACATTAAAACTTTACCTGCCTCTTGTAGGCTGAAAAGTCTGTTGACTTGGCTCTTGCTTGCATAACTAGTTCAAGAAACTATTGTGCATCTGCAGCAGTGAATTTTAGTCAGGTTAGATGCTCTATTTTTCATTATTATGAATCTGTGACAATCATCCATCGCATTTGCAAAGAGGTAGTTGGGTATGAACATGTTTTTCTTAATTGTGGTTTTTCAATCTGGAAGCAGACAAACATATGCAATTATCCCATGAAAGAAATCTATTTTCTAGGGGTTAAATGGGCTTAACAATGGAGATTAAATAGTTTTCCCCTGCAGTGGAGATTAAATAGTTGCTTTCGTTAGGTATATTAACATTAGGGCTTTATCTTCATTATATATGCTGTCCTCTCATCTCTCATGCGTCCTCTAAAATTTTAAATGAGCAGACAACTTAAAGACTTCCTTTAATAAACAAAAACCCATAAATCTAAAAATTTATAAAAGCTTAAAATTCAATTCCTAATACTAAAGAAAAGAAATAATCCTGTTCTTAGTGGAGTCAGACTAGATAATAAACCAAGTTATAAAATACAAATCAAACAAATTAAATTACATATCAGCCAAAAAACTTTTATTCCTAGTCTCTCTCCTTTATAATTCATTATTTATTTATTTTTCTTTTGGCTTCAGTCCCAACCATCCCGCATCAAATCATGTTAATTGTTGCACTAATATGTGCATCCTTTCTAGATTGGGATCTATCAATATTGTGAAGAGGATGCTACTTCCAATTGGAGTACCCTACATGTCCCTCACTACCTATTGGGTATTAATAAAAGTGAGATATCGTAAATACACTCCATAGTTTATATTCACACAGGTGATCTATACACTCCCCTTAAACTGGCTTGAATATATTATTTACCCCAACTTATTGCAAATATATTCAATTTTGAATTTCCTTAGAAATTTGATCAACAAATCTGCTAATTGACTGTTAGGACCGACAAAGAAGTTATTATCACTTCTCTCTAATGAGATAACAGTTAATGTCTATGTAGTTTATCCTCTTATGAAATATAGGATTTGAGGCTATATGTATTGTAGCTTGGTTGTTCTAATAAAGCTTCATCTGATCTGTTGGGTATATCTTACCTTAGTCATTACATGCTTAATCTGAATAAACTCACATGTCTCTAAGGATGACATTCATTCAACCTTTCCATCATTTTTTGCCTCTTAAAAAAACATAATAACTTGTGATGTAGATTGTCTATCTTTAACGGATCCTATCCAATACATTGAAGTGCTTCACAATTTGAAGATGATATAGATCATCCAATAAGATACCTTTTCCAAAACATTTTTTCAAGTAATGTAAATTCTTGTAACTACTATCCAATGGTGACGACATGAGCTCTCTAGAAAGTGAATAATTACACTAACAACAAATAAAATGTCAAGTCTGGTTGCACCGAGATGGTATAGTTTCCCTATCAGCCTTCATTATTTCCCCAGGGCAGTCAATGGCTCCACTTGTTCTACTTCTAGTTTAACATTATGCCACATTGGAGTGACTATTGGTTTAGTCACTGACATATCCATATCTTCATGCATATTAAGTAGATATTTGCATTGTGAAATTTGGAAATACTTAAGATCACTTAGGTTTTTAGTTTGGAAATTTTGCTGAAGTTAAATCTTTTATATGTGTAATTCTGATAGAATTATCACCAATAATGATAATATCATCCATACGGACGCTAGGTGATTTGTACCACTTTGATTCGTGTTGTACTGAAGGACTGAACTAAACTTCCTAAATGTCAAATATTGTTTTAGCCCATATAATGATTTCTTCAACTTGTTGCTCCATATAAACTTCTTCTAAAAGATTGCCATGGAGGAAGGCATTTTTTTTATAACCGATGAAGGGATTAGTGAAAGACAACAAGAAGGGAGAGGAAGATGCTAAATTAGATGATCTTTGCCATTGGGGAGAAGGTATTAAGATACTTGACATCGTAAATTTAGGTGTAGCCCTTAGCCATCAATTGGGTTTTAAATCGATTAATAGTGTCATTTGGTGAATATCAGATTGAGAAAAGTCTGACATTGTAGACTTTCTAGGAGAAAGAGGGACCAGGTATCCCAAGTTTCATTAGAATGCAAAATATTCATCTCATCTGCCGTTGCTTCAATCTATTTAGGATGTAAAAGTGTCAGTAAAATATTTTTAGGAGGTTATGAGGATAAATAAGAAATAATGATAGATGATTTGGGTGACAACAAGATGTAAGATAGAAAATGAGAAATTGGACAGGAGGTGGAACAATTACGGGTACCCTTGTTATAGGCAATAGGAATGTCTAAATCCTTGGGGATCTAGGATAGCTGTTGACAATTGCAAAGTGGTGAGTCTTGAAGGAGTGTTGACTGTTGACACGCCTTCATGTCGTAGATATTGACTCTATATTTGTGGAGGAGACATCTCAAGAGGCAGAGAACCTCAGGAGGTGGCAACTTAAGATGTGGAACTTGTGAAGGTGGAGGAATGTCCATAGCTAGAGTAAGGAAGAGTGGTGGTGTAAGAATAAGGACTTTCTCGATTGACTCAGGTAGGGATCATGTAGGTGAATAGAAAGGAGAAGACTTAAAGAAGGTCATATTGGTAAAGATAAAAGAATGATGAGACTTAAAGAATATCACATTGGTAAACATAAAGGCATAAGGGGACTTGAGAGAGTAGTAATGATAACCTTTTCAAAAATGCGAAGAACCAAGAAAGATGCACTTGAGCAACTGTGGTGATAACATATCATAGCTGGGGACACAAGATCAACAAAGTAAGTACACCTAAAGACTCATAATAGAAGAGAATAGATAATGCCATGGGGAAAGAGAATAAGGAAAAGATTTGACCATGAATAGTGAAGGATGACGTACGATTACTAAAATATTATGCAATGACAATAACATCACCTCATTTGATAAAAGGGGCACATGCATATAGAAGAGTAAGGTCCTAGCTGTTTCAACTAAGTGTTAGTTTTTACATGGATCACATCATTTTGTCATAATATGTAAGGACATGAAGATTGATGGAGAATGCCATGGCAAGAAAAGGACTGGAAGGAATGCGAGATGTACTCCTTGACACTATCACTATAAAGAATCTTGTAAAGATGCCAAATTGATTTTTGATTTCAGCATAAAAAGAAGAAAAGATAAAAACAATTTAGAACTATCGTTCATTAGCAAATCCTGTATCATTTAATTGCCAACAAAAGTCACAAAGTAATTAAAGCCGAAAGTAAAGCTAACAAGCTTGGGCTCTAGACATTTGAATAAACCAATGCAAATTATAAGCACATTATGGACACCTCTAGCAAAAGGGATGTTACATGTTTGCTTAATGAATGGGACTCACATCTAAGAGATTGAAGACTAAAAAGATAAGTTACCATCTGCTTCAAGTACTGAAGGGAAAGATGACCAAGAGGACTGTGCAATTAGAGATAAGAAGGATTATTATAAAAAGATTGGAAGTGAAGGCACATCTACCCAAATTCCACAAGACTTTTGTGTGACACCAATCATTTTACCTGATCTTGAATGTTGGATTAAAATAGAACCTTATTGAGATGGTCGAGGAGTATTATAATGGGCAACATGAACAATGAAAGATGGATGACTGATGGAATCCATAGAGTAGCACATATCCTTGACATGCTTGAATCGGCCATAATACGTTCCAACTTGGTGTAACTGAAATAGTTTACTGATGTCATCATAAAGGGTAGCCCAATGCACGAAACTTTCGCCAATATAGGGTTCCAAAGAAGCATTTATTGTATGCAATTGTATCTTGCATTGCAAGAAGCTATTTTTATGACTTGAACCCATGATCGCCAATCACACGGCAACAACCTTACAGTTGCGCCATGACCCCCCTTATAAGAGAGGCAATAGTAAAAGATGCTCATAAGAATAAGACCAATTGTATTCCATAGAAGAGCTAGGAGTTGTGCTTCCATGTGCTCTCACAATAGACTAGTGGACTCATGGATCTCATTAGCTCAAATAATAAGTGTTAAACCCTAAAACCACGAACCTTACCGGTGTTGATGTCATCATAAGCTTGAGAATAATCACCTATATAAATAGTACTTGCTCGTGTTAACATCTTATAAGAGAGGTTGTAGTGAAAGATGTTCATAAGAATAAGACTAATTGCCTTCCATAGAAGAGCTAGGAGCCGTGCTTCCATGTGCTCTCACGATAAACTAGTGGACTCAGGGATCTCAGTAGCTCAAGTAATAAGGAGTCGTAGCTGATGTTGGCTTATAAGAGCAGAGCCTTAGTGTAATAATAAAGTTGTTGCTTTGTGACCTAAAGGTCATAGGTTTAAGTTCTACAAACAATCTTTTCCAAAGCAGACTAAGGCTGTGTACAATAAAGCTTTCTCTGGGATCCCATATAGCGGGAGCTTCGTGCACCGAGCTGCCCTTTTTTAGTTGATGTTGACTTATAAATCATACAAAATTGCTACGAATTAGAAGACAATTTTTCCATTGAATTTCTCTATGATGATGATAATACGCCTTGAAAAAACACAAATAATCCCTATAGGAGGCATCGAGGAGATTGAGAAAGAGTTTGGAATTTAAAAATGTAACTGACAAAATGAAACATATGCATAGCTTGGAGTTCTTTCTACTCTATCGTCAAGAGATGCATCCTCAATGAGGGCACTATGTGACTGGGAAAGGGGTGTTGGAAATGGAGGAAGTTGACAAAGAGAGATGGTAGGGCATGACGATATTGAGTTTGTGAGGGCTTGCCACATTTGAAAAAGACATGGATTGATGATTTGGATAAGGTGAGATGGGCTTTGTGTACCTGACATGCAGAGAGAAAAGCTGACTCAAATGATTGCTAGATTCCTGGTCAAGTAGTGTTTTGGGACAGTGGGAACTGCAAGGGACACATTGCTTAGATTTTCATATGACTTGCATATAAGTATTGATGTTGAACTTGTGTGGTGACTCAACAATGGTAGTGGATTGAGACGGATGAAGCAGGAATTGGTGTCGTTGTGTGAATAGGAGCACAAGGCATAGGCCACAAAGAGGACCTAGAATTAATACTTTAACAACGTGCAAAAAGGAGCATTTTGCTTGCGGGTAGATTGGGAACAAGAAGGGTAATTGACTGAGGATGACATTGGTGAGACTATCCCCGGATTAGAAGCCAATTCGATACCATGTGAAGGGGAAAATATTCCAAATTAGAATACCCTAGGTGACCCCTCACTACCTTTACATATTATTAACACAGATGAAATATTATAAATACACCTCCCTGGCATACATATTTACATGGATGACCCAAAACAAATCTATTTATTGAAATTTTGAGTAGAACTCATTTTTTTTTGTAACATTAGATCATGAACAATATCTATGCTCTTGCATGAAGGAAGGGTTAGAATGGATAATCCAGCTTGAAGGGAGGGTTAGAAAGGATTGTTGGTATTGTAAATTAAGTATCAAGTTAAGAGCTTATGTATACAATGTAACTATTACTTTTCTGTTGATATTGATTGTAGTTACTAATTTACTCTCAATTTGTTCATTGTCTTCTTAATTTGGCAGTGCAACTTGTTGAACATAAGCTATTGCCCTGCAACTGAAAAAGTTATTTCTGAGGAGAAAAGCTTAGTAAGTCAGACATATTTTCCTTTGTCGTGAGTTTAGAAAGGATTTAAGTTTACTGAATTAAACATTGATTTTCTTTATTGTGAGATTAGAAAGGATCTTAATTTTTTGAATTAAACATTGAGAGATATTCTCATTGTTTTTCTCCAGGTGGTAGTGGCATATAACCCTCTGGGATGGTATCAAGCTGACTTTGTCAGGATTCCTGTAAGTATATTTATCTAACTATATTTGATGATCTCACAAAATCCTTTTTCATTTACTCTTGTATAGATCTGCAAAATAGCCACCAGTTGATGAAAGAGAGTTAAATTGGTTTGTTGTAATTAACCTATCTTCATATTTGGTGGTTTGATATTAGTAGCATTCAATGATGGTGTCTATTGATCATTGACTTCTCATCATCTAGGTATGCTTAGCTTAGTGAAAGTATTTGCGCTAACTTTTGGTGATTATGGCAATCTTAGAGTGACTCAGACCTTACTTCTGTTTCTTATTTATCTTAGATGCTTGTAATTTTTTTTTTGTACTCATGGAATACTTATCTGTATTGCTATTTCGTTGTTTGTGAACTAACTGCAACTGAGTTTTTTCTGATGCTCTTTCTTGAGACTAACACAGCAATTTGTATAATTGTTATCAGAAATGAATTGGAACGTCTGAGGCTTGTAAAAAGTGACTATGTTAAAGAGAGAACAATTATCTTTTATTCTATATTTTCTAGACAAAATAAAATATTAAAGGGAATAACATTTATAAGCCGCCCCTAAAGATTAGTTTCAGCACATGGGTTATTTTCTTTAGTTTTAATGTTTTACTTAGAAGGGGATATTTGGTGCAACGACAAAGTTACTGTTGTGTGACCTAGAGTTCAAGTCGCGAAAATAACTTTTTGCAATGCAGAGTAAGACTGCATACAATAGATCATTTTCTGGAACTACATTGACATGCTTCGTGCACCAGACTATTTTTTTTCTCCCTATGTTTTTCTTGATCATTAGGAAGCCACAGTAGTAGTGATTTTAAGATTTTTAAGTAATTGCTGCCAATAACATTAAAGATTTGTCATTTGAGTTTCATACTGCTCATGCTTTAGTCCCATGCTTTGCATGCTAGTGGCTGATGGTATGCTTACTCTATCCCTGAATGCATCTTTCTAGCAAGAAGAAAAAAAAAACTACAACTTGGCTGTACGTCACCATTTTTTTCCAACACTAATTCAATTCTACATTCATATTTGACCATGTAGCATAAGTCTAAATTTGACATGTAGGACTTGAGGAAACTTAATCTGCATACAGGGTTTAATCTAAGGCTTTGGAATACACACACAGTTAAGCCAGCCAAGTCTATTGTCTCTGGATTTTGTATTTTTCACTTTTTCTTTCTTTCTTGAATGTGCTATTATAACAACAACCACCAATTCTTTAGTCCACTAAGTGAGATTGGTTATATGGTTCTTCCTACACCATTGAGCTCGATCCTCTCCTATATGATCATCTATATTTAAATACATTTTATCATATTTTATCATTGCTATTCAAACCTTTGGTCTTCCTCTTTTTCGATTAATGTACATATTTGTTATAGTCTCACATCATTTATTGGTCGCTTGAATATGTGTATATATCATTTTAAACATGTCTCTTAAAGTTTCTCTCAATAGACGCAATTTCAATTTACTCTCTAATGTTCTCATTTCTTACCTATGTATCCTTGTATGTCTGCACATCCTCCTTAATATTCTCTATCTTTGCAACTTTCATCTTCTGCTTGTGTGCTCGATTCATAGCTTAACGTTTAGCTTCATATAACGTAGTAAATCTAATCACTATTTTGTATAACTTTCCTTTATACTTTAGAGGTACCTTACGATCATAAAAAACAATTGATGCTATTCTCTATTTCAACCATTCTGCTTATATTATATATAAAACATCCCTATCAACCCTTTCATCCTTTTGCAAAAATCTCTTACTTATAGATAACTCGTCATCTCTTATCTTAAGAATTGTCTTACTAGGTCTACTATCACTAAATTTAAATTTTATATTCTATTTTTATTTTATTAAACTTAAAATCTTTTACTTTTGGTGTTCTTCACCGAGATTTGAGTTTAACATTTACTCATTCACGTGTTTTATTAACCAAAATAATGTCATCTCCAAATACTATATACTGTGGTAATATGTTTTGTTGATCCATGACTAGTGTAGAAAGACATGGACTTAAAAGTTGATCCTTAAGAAATACTTTGGTTAATACACCCAGAGTGTTCACTCGTCATTTTATCATCATATATATCTTTAATTATTTCAACACATGCTATTTTTTAATGGAATTTTCAGTTGAATGACTGTCATATAAAATAATGCTAGTTCAAGAGATTTCTGAGCATAGATTTAAATGTCCTTATTGGGTGAGGGGTTAACAACAAAACCCTGTTGAACCATGGGATCTCCATGGGAGCAACAATCAACACGATGAACCATGTGAGTGGACTTTCATCAATGATGCACCAACACCTATGTGGTTATTGCTGAAATAGTCTTGTACAGGCCGTCCACCAAAACCAGGCACTGGAATGAAACCTTAAAGCTTTGCTTCAAATATTTTGGATAATCGTAGCTTGTTCAAGACCTTGCTTGTATGTTAATTTTGATTTTTTACTGTATGATTGGACCTGCTTAATTATATTTGATGCATATCTGCAATTTTTGATTGTATGGTCAATATAATTATGCAGTCAAAAAGGGTACTTTGTGGTTTGTTGTTTAGATTGTTGCTTGTACTCAGGTGAATGATGACAAACTTGCTGTGTGGGATTCTGATGGAAACTATATTGCCACACAACTTGTAGAGGTGGATAATATAACAAGCTATCTGAGAAGATTATATGTCAAGGCTTATCTTGGAGTCTCGTCAAAAGAAACACCAAAGTATTGGCTAATTTTTCAAGTTTCTATCCCTCCAATTGGATAGAACACTTACTTCATTTCGAAAGATTCTCAAAAAGGTAGTTTTCGTACCTCCTTTACTGCTTATCTTTGTCTTACTATTTCAAATTTTATAGTAAGCTTTTACACATTTTTACTTTTGAAGTTTGGAGTTATGCACACTAAGGAAAATTCTTTAAATGAAATGTGAAATATTTAAATTAAGTGGTAATTGAAGTATATAGGTTGTGCTGGCATCAAATTTTACTTTCTTCTTATTATATTAGGAATACATTTACCTTGTATGCTAATTTTTTGCAGCGATTGAACATGTTAATACTATAAATGCATACTTATCCCTCGTCTTACAACTTGAGCTCTTTCAGGGTAAGGTTTATTAATCACATGCAACTTCAGCTTATTGATCACTTGTAGTGTCTCTTATTTTTTACCATCCCTACTGAATGTTCTTCCTCTTGCATTGGTGGAGTAATAGGGTAATAGGATTTGTTTTAAAATCCTTTGGGAGTTGGGCTTTGTTTCAGCCCCATTTGGTTTGGTTGGCTATAATTTGATATTTGTTCTATTTTAGGACATATCTCTTCCACAATGTGTATAAAGAGATCACAAACTCAGGGCTTAGATTGTGATGTAGGGGCATCTAATAGCATACAAAATTTTTTTCTCCTCTCTACCTTAAAAATTTAGATTTTGGCACACCTAGGCCATGTCGCCCGACATGCTTGTGTCATTTAACATACTCTGGTAGTGTCACCCGACACATTCATGTCAGACCATCAGAGAGCTTGGCATGCCCAGGCTGTGTCGCTTGACATGCCTATGTCATCCAACACACCTCGGCTATGTCACCTAACACACTCATATCGGACCATCAGTCTCAATTCCAGAACTTAGCACGCCTCGACTGAGTCTCCTGTGGTTCGGCGCCGCTTGATTGATTAATTAGGTTTTTTTTTTGTCATTTTCTTGATTTCTTTTGAATTTTCTTATGACTTTTTCTATCTTCTTTTTCTATTTAAACCTGGGCTACGGCTCATGTAGGATGTTTTTTTTATTACAAAGTTATTTCATCTTATTTAAACCTAGAGGTGGATCCTTTCCGTTTTGTGAAGTTCTCTCTCCCTCTCTTTTAACCACACATGTGGAAGGAATAGCTTATCCGTTACCTCATCTGCGTTAGTTGGTATCAGAGCCCTAGATCCATGGATAGTCGATGTGGTCGTGGTCGTGGTCGTGATAGGCAGGTTCCGATTGAGGAAGCCACAACCTAGG
>JBAMHZ010000002.1:3466454-3483024 GCA_037177395.1 Alpinia galanga | reverse complement strand
CTTTGAGACTATATTATATTATTACTTTAATACGCTTTCATTTAAAAAAATAGAGAAATATTATCTATATCCATCTTGTTAATTATATTAGAAAGACAATCTTAAAAACAATACCATGCTCGAAGATTGATTAATATGGACAAAATAGTGAATGACAATGACAAAAAAACATTCTTAAAACTCAATATTAAAGGAAAGTGAGAGACATTTTCGATAACAATGATATTAATTAGTTTATACTTGAGTAGTAGCATATGATTAAACCTCAAACAAAATAAATTTTTATTACACGAGCCCGGTGCATGAAGCTTTTACCATTAAAGGGAGTTTTGAGGTAATGGTAAAATTATTATCTTATGACTTAAATATCAAATCCTGAAAAAAAATAAGGTAAAACTATATACAATAAATAATCCTTTTTTGAAACTCCATATGATGAGAGCGGCGTTCATTCAATTGTCTTTTTTTTTCTTCCAACATAAGTAGTTATATAGTGATAACTACAATTTTCACAATTGATTTATTTGTTTGTGTTAAATCCATATGCATGTCATTCTTGCTACTTTGTTATCTATGAATGTTAGCATGAATGTTAGCTAACACACACCTTGTGCTTTGTCTAAGGCTAGTGTCACAAAACTAGGCAAACCATTTATGATGGTGTAATATTATTATTATTTCGATTTTAAAAAATACTTTCTAAATAAAAAATAATAAAATTGTCCTTTTATTTTTTTTTCAAATATTTATACATATTTCACATTAAATAGTCACAACTAATTGTACAATTTTATATTCAGAATTACAATGCAGTGAGTGACAGAGTGTCCATTTATATACTATATAGATTTTCTTTTAAGTGAGATGATAAACTTTAAAATGATGAACCATTGGATCGTTAATAAATCTTAAACATTAGATTGTTGGGTTGTTGAGTCGTTTACTATGAATATTTTTTATTTATCTTGACGATCGATAGAAAATTTTCATAAAGTCGAATCGAATTGATCGCTCTTAGAATTAATCAGACTGAAGATTTAAATATCTGATAATAAAAAAAAACTGTGCAATTTGTTTTTTAAAAATAAATTAAATTAAAAATTGATAAATCAAACATAATTAGCTACTTAAACTCCGACCGGATATTCATGATAACCTACTTATCCATCCAATACAATGAGAATGAGAGGCGCACCACCATCCATGCAATGTTGTTCTGGCGGAACATTGGAACCGAACCCTCTTCCCTTCTCCTTCCTTATCCCTCGCCCTATTTAAATCTCCTCCATCCTCTTCTTCCAAACCCTTCTCCTTCTCTTCTCCTTCTCCTTCTCCTGTCTGCTTGCTCGACCCCAACCTCCTTCCCCCTCCCTCTGCTCGGCTAGCGAGAGCCATGCCCTTCGCCCGCTAGTCAGTAGATAGATAGTGCCCCTGCTCCAGCGTCGCCACCTGCTCACCTCATGGAAATAGCTCCGCTCCTCAAGTCTTCCGCCTCCGCCGCCGCCGCCGCCACTTTTTTCAATTTCGGCGAAGCCAAGTTCGCGCTCCGGGTCTCCTCCTCCCTTGTACTCTCCCTCCCCCTATCCCCTCTGGTCGCTTTACTCGGCTCAATCTTGTATGCTGTCTTTTGATTTCTCGTGCGTAACGTAGGTGTCGTGTCAGAGGATTGGCTTTGGCCGTCAAAATGCATCCTTTCTATGGCCCGTGCTGCTGGCTCGACCTTTGACCACCGATCTGGCCCTCGGTTGCGGTGGTTCTGGGTCAAAACGGAGAGCCCGGGGACCTGTGATGGCGGCAGAGAAGAAGGCGTCTGATGGTAATCTACACTCGCTCGACATTTTATGCCTTCTGGTAAAATAGTGTTTTTGATTGGCTCGGCGATAGAATGCTTTGAAATGAAATTAGTACTTGCGTTTAATTATTCGACTGTTGGTTATAATGGAGATTTTAGGCAAAAGCCAGCCAACAACTACTTGAAAGGTGTGATATTGTTTGAATGTACTATGCTTCTATGTGTAATTTTTTTCATCGATACTGGTCTTAAAAGGTGGGATTAAAGAGGAGGGAAAATATAAGCACACAGTAGACTTGCCCAAGACCACATTTGGGATGAGGGCTAAGGCAGTGGTAAGAGAGCCTGAGATCCAGAAGTTGTGGGAGGAGAATCAGGTTTTCAAGAGATTATCTGATAGAAATACTGGGGTGAGCTACTTTGACTGAATTTTTCATCATCTTTTCCCATTTTTCATAAAGTCTTGTAGATGATTAGAAATAGTTTGAAATTGTTGGAAGTCTTGATGCCTGATTGCTTGGGCAGAGGAGCTTTGTCCTTCATGATGGCCCACCCTATGCAAATGGTAGTCTACACATGGGTCATGCTCTAAATAAGATTCTGAAGGACATTATCAACCGATACAAGGTACCATGAGCCTTTGGTTTTATCTGCGTTTTATTTTTTTTCTTAGATATTTTGCTATGCTAATGTTTATTCAGATGTTACTGCTTAATTAACTCAATGAAAATGTGTGATATTCAAATTTCCTAGGAACCATTTTACTTAAGTTGCGTAGTAAAGCAATCTAAATTCGAAAAAGAAATCAAGATACAATAACCTAGCTTTCATATAATAGTGGTATAGGCTTCTTTTTAGAGATAATGTTCCTAGAGTAGGCAGTTGTAAAAAGGACATAGAAAAGCAACATTTTTAAATTAGCCTATGCATGGAAGCCCCAAGGAGGAGGTTGTATAAATACTAATTACTAAGTGATATGTGTTTGGTTTTCTACTTGGAGGCTGTTGATCACCAGGAAGCGCTTTTAGGATCAATTTTTCAAGAGGAAAGGAAATAGTTAAAGAAAGAAACAGGACAGGCTTTGGAGGGTAGAAAAAGGGGAGGAAAACTTAAAATTTAAAATTATAGTTAAAAACACAAAAAATAATTTCAAATTAAGATAACGAAGAAAAATTTGTTTATTTATTTATTTTTCAAAAAAACATATGGGTTGTATTCTGCCCAAGTTATGTTTTTCACTTGTTTTGGGAAGAAGCTAAAAGTTGTATGACAAGCAAAATAATTGAAATCAATGAAATCAGAAAAGAACTATGGAGAAATCTGTGTTTCATTGAAAAATGATACAAATATATATACAACTCTATGATCTTTGTCTTGTGTCTAACGTAGGAAAATATCCCTATAATTAAGCCAAAGAATTAAAACTAATTTATATCATAACTAATTTGAAGGATTATGATTTTTTTTATTCCTTATTTTCAGTGATCCTTATCATCTCTTTCCAACACTCCCCTTCAAGTTGGTGAATGGATATTGATCATTCCCAACTTGGGTACATTTTCTTCAGCAATGGTTTGGTAAAAATGTCAGCATCTTGTGATTCTGAAGGCACATAGCAAACATGGATCGTCCCATGTTCAATCTCAGATTTTGTATAGTTTTTGTCAATATGAACATGCTTCATCTGATCAAGTTGAATAGGATTGTGAACCACTGCTATAGCTTACTTACTGTCACTATACACCTTCATTTTATCTTCAAATTGAACATGTAGGTCAGACAGTAGTCATTCAATCCCAATTAGTTCACACATCCCTTGTGCAATGGCTCGATATTTTACCTCTGCACTACTCCTTGAAATAACTGTTTGTTTCTTGCTCCGTCATGTAACAACATTCCCCTAAACTTTAGTGCAATATCCAGTAGTAGACTTGCTATCTTCAAGTGAACTGGTCCAATCAACATCGACAAATCCTTCAACTGTTCTCTTATAACTTTTCTCGAACAGTATACCTTTCCTTGGAGTCCCTTTCAAATACCGAAGAATCTGGTCCACTGCAATTTGATGTCTCACAGTGGGGGCATGCATAAATTGACTATGCTAACACTATAGGCAATATCAGGCCTAGTAAATGATAAGATAGATTAGTTTTCTAACAAGAACAAGACATTGATACCTCTCTTTATATTGTATTTTGTTGGAGCATCATCTTTTGTATTTTGTTGCTTCCAATTTTTTTTTTCCATTGGAATACTTGCTGGACGGCAACCAAGTTTTCCTGTTTCATTTAGTAGATTGATGGTATATTTTTTTTTGGGAAATGAAAATCCAGGTTTTGTTTCTAGCTATTTCCATTCCAAGGAAATATCAAAGTCTTCCGAGGTCTTTTACCTTGAATTCATATTGTAACAGCCCTTTGAGGTTTGTAATCTCATCATTGTCATCACCCGTGATCACCATATCATCAACATACACATGCAAGATAGATCTTTTTTCATCCCTTGACTGTTTGACAAAGAGAGAATGATCTGCTTGACTTTGTGTGTCCCCAAAACTTTTCATGACAGTGCTGAATCGAGTGAACCATGCCCTTGGAGATTGTTATAATCCCTACAGGGACTTCTTCAACTTGCAAACTGATCCTGAGGTTCCTTATTCTTGAACCCAGGGGGTATCTTCATATAGATTTCTTCGTTAAGAGTCCCATTTAGAAATGCATTTGAAACATCCAATTGATGCAATTCCTACTCTAAGTTTGCTGCAATGCACAGAAGCACCCTTACGGGTGCAAATGTTTCGTTATAGTCAAGCCCATATGTTTGTGTATACCCCTGAGCCACCAAACGTGCTTTTTGTCTCTCTATCTGGCCTTCCAGCCCTATTTTAACAGAAAAAATCCATTTGCAACCTACTACCTTCTTTCCTTTGGGCAGGTTTACTATTTCCCATGTGCCATTATCATTCAGTGCTTTCATTTCTTCAAAAACAGCAGCTCTCCACTTTGAATTTTTTAAGGCATCATATATATTTGTAGGAATCTCCACACTATCAAGTTGAGAGACAAATGCCCTGTGATTGTTAGACAACCAATCATAATATATGTACCTTTCAATTGGATGTTGAGTACATGTCCTTTCCCTTTCCTCGGAGCAATGGGAACATCCATATCATCTATAAGAACATTTCCTTGTGGATCTTGTGGTGGATTCGTCGGTTCTGATGAATGGATCTGCTGAGTAACTTGGGGCCTCCTTGAGTAAAGAATCGGTTCATTTTATTGCTGTAAAGGCTGCAAAGGTTCTCACCCTTGACTAATTTCAATGATTACATTGTGTGATGATGAAGGTGGGGGATTCCCAATGAGTAAGGGTAACATAGGTCAAGAGATTGAAGGATCCCAATGATTAGCTTCCCTTGAATTCTCCCCCTGAAGAGAATCATTGGAATAGGACTCATCTTCCAAGAATGCAACATCACAGGACGCACGGAGTTTTCTTGTGATAGGATTGTAGCACTTGTATCCTTTTTGAGTGGGTGAGTAGCCAATGGAGATGCATTTGAGGGCTTTTGGGTCAGGTTTCCCTTGTGCAGGACTGTTGTCGTGTACAAACACTGGACACCCAAATACTTTTGGTGGGAGAGAGTTAAAAATATGGATATGAAGGAATTCTTTTTGGAGACAATTGATTGGTGTGTTGAATTTAAGGACTTTCAATGGAAGCCTATTGATAAGGTCGGCTGCAGTTAAGATGGAGCCACCCCAAAAGCGATAAGGGACAGAATTGGTGAGCATGAGAGATCATGCCACTTCTACTAGATGGCGAATTTTCCATTCCGCAATCCCATTCTGTTGAGGTGTAGATGGACATGAACTTTGATGAAAAATGCCATTTTTAATAAGGTAACCCCTAAGGTCGTGAGCAAAGTATTCTCCCCCATTATCTGTGCGGAGCATGTGGATATGACATGGGAATAAATTCCTTATCATTTTATGAAATTGTGGAAACACATACGCGACATCATATTTATGTTTGAGGAGATAGACCCAACAAGCACGAGTATGGTCATCTATGAATTTGATGAACCATCTCTTGCCTCTTAAATCCTCCGCCCTAGCTGGCTCCCAAATATCACTATGAACCAGGTGAAATGTTTTAGAAGATTGGTAATTGTGCATTGGATAAATTTTTCTGGTTTGTTTAGCAAGGATACACAGCTCCGTGAAAAAAGGATAGATCATTATTAAGGAATAATTTTGGATATAAGTGCTTCAAATATTGAAAACTTGGATGTACTAAATGTCTATGCCATAAGAGTACATCCGAATTTATTGAACTAGACACAGAGAATAACTGGCGGCTTTGGTTGCTGGGAAGATCTAGTGAGATAATAGAGGCCTCCATGTTCTTCAACGTTGCCAATCATCTTCCCCGAAGACAAATCCTGAAATACACAAGGATGAAGGATCATAAAGAAATGTTACTTTACTGTCTTGATCCTTAGTTATTTTGCTAACAGATAAGAGAGACTGTATTTTAAACTTGGAACATGCAAGACAGATTTCAATTGAAGTCCTGGAACAAGAACATCTCCAATCCCTGCTACTGTAATTGTATTTCCATTTGCCACTGAAACTTTCACTTCATCAGTGCATATTTTGTAATTTGGAAAAGTTGTGCATTGCCCAATCATGTGGTCAGATGCGCCGGTATCCACAATCCATTTATATTTATCATTTCTTTGTGATAACAAGGTTAATGTGATGTTACCTCCTTGTGTGATTGCAACCTTAGGAGTGGAGTCCAATTTTTCAGAATTTTGGTTTTTGTGGAATGTGGACTTCAAAATCTCCATTTGTTCGGGAGTAATGGGTGCTGGAGGAGTCTTCTTTAGCTCATTGGATTCATCTATGTGGGCTGATGGTTTGCCTTTCCTTTGATTTCGTGGCTTCCAATCTGGGGGTTGTTGATGTATGTCCCAACAAGTCTCTTTGGTGTGATTTGGCTTCTCACAATACTCACACCACAGTTGGTTTTCCCTCCGTTTATGGAATTGTGGTTGAGTGGCTGCCAATGCAGATCCTTGCAGTTGCTCTTCTGCGACATTGAGAGTGGAAGGCTTCAACATAACTTTCTTCCTGCTTTCTTCTCGTTGAACTTCAGAAAATACTTCACGGAGTGAAGGAAGAGGTTTGACTCCTAGAATGCGACCTCGTACTTCATCCAAGTCTTTTTTGAGGCCTTCAAGAAAGTTGAATATCCGTTTTTTTTCAAGGACCTTATTATACAACACTCCATCCTCAGCACACTTTAATGGAATTGGGTAAAACAAATCCATTTCTTGCCATAGATCAATCAACCGGTTGTAACACTCAGTCACTGACATTGATCCTTGCCTCATGTTCTGCAGAGTTGATTGGATTTCAAAACATTGGGATGTGTTTTGAAGTTCTGAGTAAATCTCTTGGACTGCATTCCGGATTTCTTGGGCAATTTTGTAGAATAGGTAAGTCCTTTCAATTTGAGGCTCCATTGAATTAATCAACCAAGCCATGACAATGGAATTTTTGGCTTCCCATGCGTTGTACATTGCATCACTGGTTTTTCGGATTGGTGTTTCACCAGTTAGATAGCCCACTTTTCCTTTTCCTCAGATCACCAAAAGAACAAATTGAAACCATTCTCTGAAATTTGACCCATTCAGTTTGTGTTGGGTAATCTGCAGAGAATAATTCATATCCGAAGTTGTGACGATGATTCCAAGGGACTTTGACGAATCCATGGTTGGACTCTTGGTGTGATTGGAACCAGGCTCTGATACCATGAAATCAGAAAAGAATTATGAAGAAATCTGTCATTGAAAAATGATACAAATATATATACAACTCTATGATCTTTTTCTTGTGTCTAAGGAAAATATCCCTATAATTAAGCCAAAGGATTAGAACTAATTTATATCATAACTAATTTGAAGGATTGTGATTTGTTTATTCCTTATTTTCAGTGATCTTTATCATCTCTTTCCAACAATAATCTCTCACAGCATCCTTCCCCGTGTAGAAATGGAGGGAAAAGCCACTTGGGGAATTTTTTCCTAGGTTTGTTTCTAATGTAGTTTCCTTTCACCGTGGGAAATGTTGGTGCAATTGTGTCTTAAGTGTATTGAACATATGCACTGGTCCAGACACAAGAAGGAACAAGCAAAATAACTCCAGACTCCTAGATTGGGAACCTCTTCGCTTGTTCCTTGGCTTGATGCTCCTGAAGCCTCAAAATTTGAAAAACTTATTGTTTGAAAGTGTATTGAACATATGCAGTGGTCCACTTAGAGATTAATCACAGAATCACACTCAAACATCCCATTGGAGAACTTTCCATTTTGTTTCTTTTCTCCTTAGCTTTTTGGAGGATTGCTAAAAATGGCGTTATAAATCTCCCACACTGTCCATCTTCACAAAAAGTATGAGTGCTTATGTATGTGTATTCTCTATGAGTTTGCAGATGTTGATTTAGAAAAGATAAATTGGTTTATTGCCTCTTAATTTGCAAATGCTTTATCATGATTTTTTTGCTTGGCAGTTTCTGTATTAACCTGTGCTTTTGCTCCAGCTTCTTTGTAATTACAGAGTCAATTTTGTTCCTGGTTGGGATTGTCATGGCCTTCCAATAGAATTAAAAGGCAAGTCTCACATCCTTAGCCCACTTTTTTTTTTCTCACTGTGTGGATTATAAATTAGTGAAGTCCCTCTGATAAATTTGATGTATTATGATTTGTCTGTAAACCTCTTAGAATCATCCATTTTACAGAAAACTAATTACCTATCTGTTTTTAGCATTTGCACAATGACAATCTGAATCATGAGATTGTTGAATTTCTTGTCAAGTAATATAAATATTTTAAATTCATGCACAAAGAGCAAGTTAAACATGGGTTTCCAACAGTAGGTGATATTCAGTTGCACTTTTTATCAACCTTGCCGTAGAATACCATTTTTCAAACTATGGCTGAGGGGTATAGTTGTGAAAGTATGATATGTGACAATCCAATTCCAACATTTCATGTCATCTGATATAGGAATGTTCACAGTTTTAGATATCATGCCATCTCTGCCAATACAGGTGGAATGCTGTGTTCCACTCTTGTAGTGAGATGCTGGTATAGTCTGAGATGTAGCACACCTGGGAACCTGTGACAAAGGCAGAAGGCTGCAATTTCAGCAGCAATTTCAATGAATCTGGCTTGGTATACTTCTAGATAGGCTTCTCCTTCCTTTCCTCTCATGCTGCTAGGTCTGCAGTTGTTCCTCCTTTGGTGTTGACAGGCACCACAACCGGGATGCTAACATAATACCGATATGGTTTTGCTCTGGTTTGGGACTGATTATCTGACTCAGAATGAAACTTCAAACCTTTGCAACATTATACACAAAGCAGAAAAGTATTCCATATCCTTGTGTTCTGAAATGGCCATCCTTGCCTTGTAGTTTGTATGAGTTTCTGTAGCCATGGGCACATATTAAAATCTGGAGCAATCAGAAATTAAGTCCCTATTCAATTATAGGATGAGGATGCAAGTCCTTTGAAAATGAATCAAATGAAGTTGTAAAGAATTCATCTCTGTACTATCTGGTAGCTATATATACACTGATTGGTAATTATGTAATGTATTGAAAGTCTACTACTGATCCTTGGTTGGATTGTTGAAAAAAATGGTCAATTACTACAAAATGTTTCATTGATGCAACTTTCCTACTTTTGATGCATCTGTAAAACTCTTCTTCATCGTATTTCCTTGTGTTCATTTGTTTTAGCTATCATCACTTTGTCATTTGGTAAAGCTAGAAGACATGATTTATATTTCTTTTTCAAAGAGAATATGTTATTTATTTGTATGATTGAATCACCAACAACCAAGCAACTTTTCAGTCTGAATAATTGATATAAATTATAAACCACAGTTTTTTTTCTAGATTGCATTTACTAAAACTTCATCTATTGTTTGTTCTCTCCCTCCACCCCCTCTAACATTTATACAATCCCTTCTGCAATGACCTTTCACTCAATTTTATATCGCTCAGTTCTGCAGTCTATGGATGAAGATACTAGAAGGGACTTAAAGCCTTTGAAGTTGAGAGAAAAGGCTGCAAAGTTCGCAAAAAATACTGTTAATATTCAGATGAACTCTTTTAAGGTAAAATTTGTCTCTCTAACTTTTCATAACTACACTATTTGTGCTAAATTTACATCCAAGGATCTTCCCATATCCTACTACATTTGAGTTACTTTTATGTTTTTTGGATATAGTTAATTCTTGTAAGTTGACAGCGTTTTGGGGTATGGGCCGATTGGGATGCACCTTATCTAACCCTTTTTCCAGAATACGAAGCTGCACAGGTTGGTAGTACCTTATCATTCACCTATTTCTTCTTTTATATCTCACTTGACTGTGTTTGAGTTTTCCAGAAAAACAGCAGACATTTTCACTTTCTGAAAATATTGATTCAGCTCTTAAACAGGAAATTTTTGACTCATTGTTTTGGTGTGTGATAATTGTTTAGATAACTGTAATATCAATTTGTCTATACTGCATTATGAACTGCTGAGATTGACGAGCCTTGCTTGTCAATATTTTATATCTTACACCATTATGCTTGCTATCTAATTTTCCATGTTAAGACCTTGAAATATGCCTGACACTATGGTCTACACTATAATTGCAAGATAATAAGTAGTGATCACATAAATCTTCATACAACTTGTTGATTTTCATGTTTACCTATTCAAATTTCATTTTTTTTAATCCATACAAACTTATGGACTTGCAAATATGTCGTTGTAATTAATGTAGATAAGATAATCACCATCATCATAGAGTTGCACTAGTCTTAGTTGGAGGTTGGTTAATATAGACTAGTTAATCATCAACACATTCTTCAATTTGATAATGATGTATTTGCATGAATATATATATATATATATTTGAATTCATGAAAGCATAGTTAACATAAGTTATCAACAATTTTAATTTATGTTGACAGCATAAAATTATTTATCATAGAAAATTCAGTTAATATTAACTTAATGAAACTAAACATATATTGAGTATTTAAGAATTTATTATTTATTTTAAATTATCAGTATTCATTTTCAAGATAGATAAATAATTTTTTCTTGAAGCAGTTGACAATTGGTGCAAAATTAAAATATATGCAATGTCATATATGAAATTCTAACTTTTTATTTGGCAAATATTGTTTTGTTCACCAAAATTTTCTATTTTCAAGTTGTAGTTTTTAGAAAATAAAATAAATCCATTAAAAAATGAACAAAAAAAAATCACATCATTCACCTCTAATAATTTCTAATATGTCAAAAAATCATTGTAAAATTTATTTTATTTCTATTTTCAGCTTTCAAACTCTATTTTCCAAGAAATGAAAAATGAAATTAAAAATCTTTCCAAACAAACACATTACAAGTATGTAAAAGCCTATTAATAATAATTTTAACAGATTGAGATTGATTGTGAGGTCTATTTGTGGCTCTCATTGTCATCACCTGTTTGAAATAATTGAAGCCGATTGATCAATGTCTTCATTTTTCATTGTTTTTTGTTCTGTTTCTTGACATAACCATTCTGCGTGAAAAGGTTTGGGGACGGAGAGTTGATTTTGTTGGTAGCTTATCTGGATGAATACTACTAAAGACGTACTGATAATTGGAAACTATGGTTTGATGCAATTTTCTGTAGCTTCAATGTTCCAAACAGATCCAATCATATTGTAATATTTTCCTGAATATTACATTCTCTGTATTTGTCTTTGGTAGATAGAAGTTTTTGGCAAGATGGCTTTCAAAGGATATATTTATAGGGGTCGAAAGCCTGTTCACTGGAGCCCATCCTCACGCACAGCTTTGGCAGAGGCTGAATTGGAGGTAAATTACTGGTGATTAGATGGTTTTCTTGAGCTTTTATGTTCTTTCTTTTCTTTTCATTAATTCATTTGTTGAGTATTTTACTTCATTTACACTTTCGGGTTCTTGTCTGTGGCTTTCTTAATAACAAACTATTATTACAAGTAAACAAAACGTTAGAGAATCAAATATGCCTAACATCTATAGTTCATTTTTTCCTTGGATAAATTCAGTAAATAGTCTCATTTACAATATATTTACATGCTAATAATATTTTTGCTGTATTCATCTCTGTAATTTATCCCCCTCTTAGATTTCCTTATTTTAATTGGATAGGCATGTTTACTATGAATGCAAAACGCATCCTATTTCTCATGTTATCTTAACATCTTTTCACTCGTTTTATCTTCCAGAGTAGTTAATTTCAAGTCATGATTGTTAATGTTTCCAGTTCTCCTTCCTATTGGCAATTGTTAACTACCTGACACCTTGCATGACATGTCAATCATAGACACATCATACCCCCTTATCCATTTTGACCACCTAGTTTTTCTTACATGAACAAATGGTAAGCCATTTGTATGAACCAAAGTGAGTGTAAATCTCAGCATAGTGAACTCACAATTTTCAGATCTAAACTACTCAAAAATCCCAAATCCTCATATAAATTAGTGTTTGGTTCAATAAATATTGGCCATTATGGAAAACAATAAATGTTGGTCATTATGGCATGCTTGACTGAGATTCAAATCTTTTCTAGGACTGTATTCTTTCTATGAGCTAATAGAGTAATCCACCCAATAGGTATTTATGTTGCTGTATAAAGGGATTATTTAGTATCATTAGAATTAGATCTGTAGATAGCTGATTATTAAGAAAACATTAGGAATTTCAACCATCAAGTGCTAGGCAGTCACAGACTAGATAATGCCTAAAAAGATTATATATATCATTGGATTCATCCAAGAGTGATATGAAAGAGAAACAAGAGTATTACAAAGAAAATGTTAAAATTAAGGGAAACAAGGAAAAGAGTGTAATAGAAAAGAAGACAAAGAAGCGGTTAAAATTTATTTCATATTTTATTTAACGCTCTTCATTCCTGCCCTTTTATTTTTTGAATCTTGCTACAGTGTCACACTGGTACATCTGCAGCTGAACCCATACTCATTTCCACTTGTGAAATCAGATTAATTCTGTGTGCATGCTCCATTATAGGCTTGCATATGCTAATAGTAGTCTTTTTTCCTCTTTCTTTCTGGTCAGTCACCATCCTTCTTTGAGATTATGGTAGCAGAACAATTTGTAGCTTTCTTTCTGTAAAACAATGCGTATTCCATAAGACTGAAAAGCTCTCCTGAGTTATACTTGGCCTTCAGTTATTGTGTAGGTCTTTTTTGAAGGTCCACACGATTGCAATATATATGGTGCTTACCTTTGTTGCTTTTCTTCTCTGAAGGCCTGTAGTTTAATTGATTTACTCTTACCTCCATTTTTTCTTCTATTTATTGTAGTATCCTGAGGGACACATTTCTAAAAGCATATATGCTACTTTCAAGATCAGTAGTGCATCCTCAGCTTCACCACAGTTATTTGAGGAATTTCTTCCAGATTTGTACTTGGCCATATGGACAACCACTCCTTGGACTATTCCAGCAAATGCCGGTAAGACTTTATAGGTTTAATATTTTTATGATAAAGTTCAGTTTACATGGTAAACTTTATCAGATGGAACCAAATTCGAATAATAAATCATTTATCAGAAGGAACTAGATATTATCTGAAAACTCATGTGGAAGTGCTTCACTATGTAGAGAGTGAGAGTAGTTCATGTATTGCAAGGGATGGAGAAGAGAATTATTAATTTCTTTTCTACTTCAAGAGTATAGGGTACTATTTATTTGAGCTATTTGTACTTAGGTATGATTATTTGACACAGGTATGGATCCAAATGTCCTGCATGGTATTTCTAAATATTTTGGATGGACCCAATGTTGGATTTGGCTGGAGAAATTCTCATATAAATGATTTCTAGAATACTCTAAAATCTGAAACCAATTCACAGTCAGTACTTCTCCATTGTTTTCAAATATTCTAATATTAGCATTAGCGTTCTAAATGATTAGTTTTATTAATGAAGTTATACTCATGAATCCACATAAGGTCAAAGCTCTGGAAGTTTTTTTTGTTGTGATATGATTCTTCTAGTAGGGAAATGATCTCAATCTTAAAGTCAGTAATATTTATTCTGAATTCTCAGCTGTTGCTGTCAATCCTGAGCTTGAATATGTGGTTGCTGAATTACATCATGCTTCTGAAGATGTTACAGTTCCTTTGAGGAAGCAAACAAAAGCTGGCAGTTTCTTGAAATTTAGTGATACAAAGCGTTTTGTGATTGTGGCTTCAGAACTTGTACTTGCACTTGAGTCTAAGTGGGGGGTGAAGTTTGCAGTGCGAAAATTTTTCCCAGGGTCAAGTCTGGAAAATTTCAGGTTGAGACTTTTACATAATAGTTATTATATATCTCCACTGTTTAATTTATAACTATATGAATTACATCATTGCATGCTCTACTACTGCATGCTGATCCATGATCAAACAATGAAGGCCTCATAAACAACCTACACAAAATGATTGCCTGTGACAAATATGCTGCCAGAAGCCATTGTGTAGTTTTTGCAGAAATTATATTTGTTGAAAATGCGATGTAGGTATGTTCACCCTATAACCGGCAAGGAATGCCCTGTAGTGCTTGGTGGAGACTATATCACAACAGAGTCAGGAACTGGGTTAGTTCATACTGCTCCTGGTCATGGACAAGAAGACTATATTACTGGCTTAAAGTATGAACTGCCTATTATTTCTCCTGTGGATGATGATGGAAAGTTTACTGAGGAAGCTGGTGAGTTTAATGGTCAGGAAGTTCTTGGGGCTGGTAATGATGCTATTGTGAAGTACCTGGATGAACAATTGTCACTTGTTCTGGTGGAACCATACAGTAAGTTCCCTTGTCATGTGGTTATATCTTTTTGTATGATCAGATTTTCAAGCCTATGTTTATCCTATCAAAATTATGGCTTTTTTTAGAGCACAAGTATCCTTATGATTGGAGGACAAAGAAACCTACAATATTTAGAGCCACTGAACAATGGTTTGCATCTGTTGATGGCTTCCGAGACATGGCTATGGATGCAATTGGTAAAGTGAATTGGATTCCTACACAGGTATCAATTACCTTTGATAATTTTTCGTTTGACGAATAAGCAAGCATGAGTTATACACTTCTTTTGGACTTTTTTTTTGTTTTTAAATTAAAATGGTCCATTGTATCTCCAACTTTCTTCTACTGACTCTTGATGCAATAATTTTCTTTTTGATTATATATATTTCTTTTTGTTAAGTGTAAAGCATTTCTTTGCTCAAATCACTCAGAACAATCAAGTCTTATTTTTTTAATGTACCTTGACTTGAGAGGTAAATAAGCTATCTACCCGCAGCTCCTATAGAAAATTGTGAACCTGAAGAAGAAGATACCCAAATACTTCATAGAAACCTTATGTTAAGAAGAGAATTAACAAAAGAAGAAGAGATAATAGAATTAGGAAAACAAATAACAAAATTAGGCAATCTGCATTTACAACTATCAGGTAATCCCTACTCTCTATCACTATCACAAAATCCTACAAATAATTCCGTCACAAGACCCGACAAACAACACTAAGATAGAAGAAGACAATATTAAAATTTGGAACCTTATATCAGATGACGAAATTGGTGGAATTTTTGATGATCTAGAAGAATATGTTTATCTTCCTAAGGAAAAAGGAATTCACATGACAATAAGTGAAATAGTTGAATTAGAAAAAACTGAAAAAAAATGGGAAAATTACCAGAAAATGCCAGATTATACAAAGATGAGGAACACAATATTATAGCTACAGAAAATAATAATGATGAAATTGAGGAACCAGAAAAGGCCATGATGATTACAGATACACCAACTTTTACATCAACAAATCTAATGAACAGAACAGCAGAATCATCTGCTAATTCGAGACCATATGCTATAACATATCTTGAGAGCACCATGAGGACTATGTAGTCAGGGCCATCCACCTAGAATTCAAGTTGACCCTTACACCAATAATAACCCCATGCTAAGAACAATAGGACGTAGGAAACCTCCAGAGATTACATTTCTTCTTGATGCTACTTAACTTGCAGACTCATTTTCTAAGTACATTATATGTAATTCACAGAACCTGATCTTGAAACATTAGTTACTGTCTTCCATTTTCTTCATTGTATGAGACTATAAGTAATGGGACTAATGAGCTCTTGTTACTCAAGCTTCATTTTTTTTAGAGCACTAGACGTGGTGAAAATTGGACAAAGAACTTCATCAGGTCATACAGATTATTCTTATTGAGTGTTCGGCATTTGAGCTTTAGACTCAAATTAATTCAGAAGGAAACTAGAGGGAAGGAGGGAAGAGAAGGGGGAGGGAGAGAAAGTGGTGAAAGGAACTAAATTATTTACTTAGATTATGGGAAGAGAAAGGTGGAAGGGAGATGGAATGCGTAAAAGGACCAAATTTCTCTATATTCTTCGGCCATCTCCCTCTTTGATCTACCTCCCTGGAGTCCCCATGAGCCCCTGATCACTCCCAACTCCCTGGCCAACATTTGATATCTAGGATGTGTTTCAATGGCATAACTGTTGCCATCCCACCTCCTATCCAACGACTTACCTTTGAGGGGATCTCCTTGAGTCCTCTTTTTATCTCCCCTCCATGAATCATATCATATATTATCTAGATTGTCTGATTGAGATTCCTTCTCTACTCCTTAATCAATTCTTTAA